>JASPKZ010007807.1:1152500-1752500 GCA_030220185.1 Diploptera punctata | reverse complement strand
TTTTATTCAGTTGGCTGAAGATTTTGGACAAATATAATCCTTAGTGATGATCTTGAAGAAGATTTTTGGGCTGTAGGCCATGGTCGTGAGGCTTGTAGTTCCCCGACGTTTCGCCAGAGACTGCGTCTGGCTTCCTCAAGGGTTATTATATTGCAAGGTTAATGATAGTACTGTTATTTATCCAATAACAATATTCACATGAGAATTTCTGTAATAAAAGTTAGAATACGAGCCTGTTGCATCATATTTTAATGGTTTGGTTTTTAATTCTCTCTCTTTTCTCTTTTTTTTGTAAACATTAAATTTCCCTTAGTTTATTGTGCGCTTAAAGTCGGGTGTGGTCAGATGTTCATTAAAATGGTGAAAATATGCAGGTATATAAGTTACTACTGCAGCTTCGGTGAAAACTTTAGTGTGTGTCAGTATGGAATGCAATTATTATCTATGAAACTGATTTATTTAAAATACTCTTTTTAATATTTTCACTTAGACTGAAAATAAAAAAAACAATTCTTCTACATTCATTGTCGTGAAATTTTCTTTCTTTATTTTGTCTTCTTTTATATTAAAACGAATAAAAACAGTGCATTTATTGTATGACGGTTCAACAAGTATTCATGTATTATACAGAGTGCTCTAAAATTCCCCTTACAAACTTCTAGGACTTGTAGAGGGGACTGAGTTGATAATATTTAGAATTTAAAACCATGTCCGGAAACTTACCGTTTCCGTGCTACAGCCGTATGAAAACGTGTTTTTAACGCGACCACTTTTATAAGTAATTTATAACGAGGCGTGACACAGTACATCATTTGTTTTACAATTCAACTCATTAATAACCAAAGAAACTGAGTGGAAACTGAATCATGACTTGCATTAATAATCCCGGATACACCCTTCACAATAATTTTTTGCAGTTTTCAAAATTTAAAAAAATTCTTCTTCTTCACGGTTTAGGCTTATTTACTAGCCTGTTCCGGCTCCAAATTGCTGCTCTTTCCATCTTTTCCTTGGTCTTCCCAAACTTCTTCTTCCTCGTGGTGAATAGTTGTATGTTGCTTTTGGTATTCTATTCTCAGTCATCCTTGTCAAGTGTTCTTTCCAGTTTGTTCTGTATTTCTCTATTGTTGTGTTTAATTCCTCTACTTTTAGTTGTTGTCTTATTTCTGTGTTATGTTTTTTGTCTGTTCTTTGATATCTTGCTATTGGTCTGAGGAATCTCATTTTAGCAGCTTGTATTCTGGCAGATTGTTGTGTTGTCACTGTCCATGTTTCGGATCCGTAAGTAATAATAGGCACTGCCATTGTCTTGTATAATTTCATTATAGAGTCTTTCCTGGCTTAATTTTTTCAAAGTTCTTTATATTGTTCCTGTTATATAATTAAAGTTATTTAGTTTGTTATTTATATCTGTTTCTGCTGTGTATGATATTTCGCAACCTAGGAAGTTATATAAAATATCCTCACAAAAATAAAAAACAATGGTCTTCAAGGGCACTCATCCAGTTCGGACAAAGATAATATTAGAAAATAAACCAATAGAACAAGTAGTAAAAAATGACATTTTTAAAATAAACACCAAGTCTTGGAATACTCGATAGGGAAATTTTCGATTTAGACGAATCGAGAAGCTAATATCTTAAAATTGTAATTTGTACGTAATTTTTGTATCTAGTATTAGATCACATCATCATTGTATTTTGTTTAGTCTGTATTTTAATAATATCTTAAAATTGTAATTTGTACGTAATTTTTGTATAATCTTAGAAGAATTACACATGGAATCTTTAGAAAACAAAATTTCTGATTATAAGTCAAGATGGATGCAACATGTTCATCGAATGGAAGATCACAGAATACCCAAACAAATGTTAAGATATCAACCTGCAGGAAGAAGAAGACCAGGACGTCCACTCAAAAGACTTCTGGATGGTGTTTCTCTTGAGGCCGAAACAGGTCAACAAATGGCCTAAATTCGTGAATGTACTATGATGATGATGATGATGATGATACTATTCGCTGGTTGAGTGGAAGAGAAGGCCTTATGGCCTTAACTCTGCCAGCTAAAATAAATCATTATTATTATTATTATTATTATTATTATTATTATTATTATTATTATTATTACTTGTTGAAACACGTGATGTATGTTCAGGTAATGCTTGTTTTCAAACGATTCAAGCACAGAAACGGTAAGTTTCCGGACATGGTTTCCAATTTTAAATATTATCAACTCAGTCTCCTTTAGAAGTCCTAGAAGTTTGTAAGGGGAATTTTAGAGCACCCTGTATAAAACGTTTATAGGTCTAACTTTTCTCAAATAATGTCGGCATATTTATTAAGTTAGTGAATAAGCCTACATTTAAGGAGTAAGCATTAAAATAGGAATTTATTGAGTTTGAACTAAAAATGATCAAGAAATGTTCGGTAAAAGTTACGAATCGTTTTATGCAGTAGCAAAACTAACTCCGATAAACGTTATTCGTCATCATTATTATATGCGTTGAAAAAACTTAAGAAACTGGAAACCTTAAATCATGGTTTCTCAAAAGAGCACTGTCAATTTCAAAATACAAGAAATAGTTATGCCTATACAATAGCCCAGGAATCCTTCTTCATCGAGGATATCAGACACTGCTTCAGACTATCGGAAACGCAAGCACACAGAATCGTCATCGAGGACAGACAGAACAAAGCCGCCGAGATACCGACAGAAATTATGGAAACAGACGCAATGAAAACAGAAACCTGGAAGCAACCGAAATTAGAACTTCGACACCTGTACACACGTTTCGCAGCCCATGGATTTAATGGGAATATATGCCTCAACAACATGTACCATGAAACCAAGAAGGACTGCGTCTGTAAATTATGCAACAATCCCTGTGTCAAATATCATCTAGCGAAGTGTAAAAACAGGACTCTACCACTAAACACTGTAACTAAAGACTGATACAAAGCAAAATTAAATTTAATGTACACATTGTGTTTAATAAAGTCAAAAAAAATTATATGCGTCATTGTCTGTCATAATTCGACGTATTTCTTCTTTATCCACACCTTTTTTCCTCAAATTAATAATCTGAAAATGAAAGTGGTCCACCGTTGAGTTTCGAAGTAGCATTGCAGTCTCATGTTCAGGAAGTGCGGGTTCAATCTCCGACCGGGACAATATTCCTGGATCATTGTATCAAAGGCTTTTTCCTCACCTGTAAGACAAATTTCAGGAAACCTTAAGGGCCAAAATCATCTGGGCGTTATAATCGATATAATATTCGCCATGTTTACTACGAATCATGTGTTTTCTCTCAATGTTGTGTGGTCTCAGAAAGCTTGAATTGAGCTGATGTCTCATTCAGGAAGCTTATCCCTGTCCTTGTGTAGTCAAAAAAAAGTGTGATCCAAAGATTAAAATATATCTCATGACAGCTCGTGCCGCTGTAAGACCCAATAGGCATTGGGCAAGTAAAAGTACCTTTAAGATGAAAGATTAAACTACAATGGAGGAGAAGAAGAAGCAGAAGAAGAAATGGAAGTGGAAATTTTCTGTATAAATACTATCATCATCATCATCATCATCCTGCCAGGTATTAGTCCTAGAAGAACTGTTACGGCCTGAGAAGACGGTTTTCGTGCCATCTTTTCATAGGTCGACATATTGACCGTTTCCCATTTGGACAGTAGTTCATAATTGCTTTGGGGATCCTGGATCTAGCCATTCTTGAGACATGTTCCTTCCAGTTTAGCTGATATCTGGAGATGTAGTCCAGTATTGGTGACACATTAAGTTCTTGAAGGATTTCTACCTTTTTCTTTCGATCCCATTAATACCAAGGAATAACAAAACCAAGGTTAATAGGATGTCGTGACAGGCATAGAAGATCCTTAACTTAGTATCCAGATGCTGGCCTCATATACACATTCATCAATAATAAGTGTTAACAATGAGTAAAAAGTAAAGTGATCCCACAACAGGCCCGGAGACCCTTGGAGTAGTAGGAGGTTAAGGCTCCCACTTTTTCAAGACAATCGGCACTTTATGTCAGCCGGGTTGTCAGCCCTGCGTGACGGCCGCCTTTACCCCCAGAACAAGCGTCTGGTACTCATTTCCGTTAGAGGCTGAGTCGACCCCAGGGCCATCGTGCCGCCAGAGGGTTTGAGTCAGTTTAAAAATCCTGACCCCAACGGGACTTGAACCCTTGACCCTCCGGCTTGTAGCTCAGTGCCTTAACCACTACGCTACAGCGTGCCCCAGTGTTAACAATGATCCAGGCCAAAATGGTTTACAAATGGACAGTGAGTCAGTATGGCTTTTTATCTCAAGTGAAGCCGTTACTTATCAAACTGTCATTAGAGTGGAAGAGACGGTATTCCAAAAATAATCTTGAGTGTAAAACCAGAAGTTCGACGAAATGTGCGGTGGCAGATATTTAGATGGTTGGATGATGTCGAGTCCCGCGCCGTAGCCGAGTGGTTAAGGTAGGAAGCCTTGGCGCAGAGCTACGGGACTTGCGCTGGTTCGAGTCTCCATGGGGGAAGACATTTTCTCATGGTATTTCGGCCAGTATGGGACCGGTGCCCATCTAGCATCGTGAGGCAATTGGGTAGCTACAATAAGTAGCGGCTCCAGGTTGAGGAACCAGCTATAACGGCTGGGGGACTCGACATGCTAACCACGTGTCACCCCTACACTGGCGGTTGATCATCTACCTCTGTGATTGACACATGTGGATGTGAAGGGCCAGCAGCCGGCTGGTAAAAGGGCAACCGCTGAAAAGTGGAAAGACCCTCAATCGGAATCGGATGATGTCGAGTTGGATTTGAGAACCCTGGAAATTAAAGGATGGAGAAATAAAGCTCAAGATATGAGATAATACTCGATTATTACAAGGGTGAGTAACGCCAGACTAGTAGAACCGTGAAGCAACAGAAGAAGGAGAAGAATAAGAAGAAGAGCTATTTTAAAATTTTCGCTTCTGGGTAACCCTCACTCCAAATGGTCCGATTTTTATAATTAACAATCTCGACTTTATGTTATATTTAATAATTGATTGCTATATACAGAGTTTGGATCCGAAAAAAAAACTCCCTGCCGCTAGAGCGTTAAAAGATACGCATATACACAAGAAAAAAATATACATACATACATAGTGTTCTGCCCAAGAGCAGGTCTTTCACTACAAACTCATCATTCTCCACTCTTTCCTTAACTCAGCTTTCCTTTTCGTATCCGCATACAATTTATTTTAATATCGTCTATCATCTCTTGTCTTTTTTCTGCCTCTAACCTGCTTTCCGTTGACCATTCCTTCTAGGGCGACCGTCAGCAGGCAGTTTCTTCTTAGCCAGTGACCAATCGAATTTATTTTCCTTTTCTTTATGAGTTCCAGATCTGTTCTTCCTTCACCAACTTTGTCTAGCATATCTTTATTTTTTATTTTGTTTGTCCATTTTATGCGCTCCATCGTTCTCCGTGTCCACATCTCAAAAAGTCCAGTTGCTTTTCCTCATTCCTTCGTAATGTCAAAGTCTCTGCACCATACAATGCTAACTCCACACAAAGCACTTCACTAGCCTCTTCCGTAATTATTTTGCCAAAGGTCCGCAGAAAATGCTTCTCTTCTTGTTAAAATCGTCTTTTGCCGTTGCTGTCCTCTGCTTTACTTCTTGACAGCAGTTCATGTTACTATTGATAGTACAACCCAAGTATTAGAAGCTCTCCATTTGCGCAATGGCCTCATCTTTAATCCTCACGTCTATCTTCCTTGGTTTCCTTCCTATAATCAAGGATTTTGTCTTATTTATATTTATCTTCATTCCATAATCCTCGCATCTGTCATTTAGCTTCATCAGTATGTTCCTCAGTGTCATTGCATTGGCCATTTTCGTTATCTAGCAAGTAGGATCAATGGAGATTTGTGAATATTTTTGAAAAATCGTTCATGAGTATAGCCTCACCCTCAATAGATCGACAAACATTACAATGCACGAAAAGTCAGTTTGAGTAAAAAGTGGATATAATAAGCTTTGAAACTGCTCCTGATATTGTATTGTAAGCCTATGTTTTCCCTTTACAGAGATTTAGGCGCTTCCCCTACAGAGAAGAATTCAAACCATACTAATTTAGTTACACTTGTTTTCGTAAATATGTCTTTTGAGTGGTCCGTGGTCAGCGTTCCGCCTCATACTGACATCTAGAAAACCAAGGTAGTACTAGGACGGGAAAATTCGCTAAATTTTGCTTAGAGGCCTTTTCATTCAGGCTTAAGGATTTTTTACGAGCCTGAAAATCTTCAGGCTCGGGACCCACGGTTTAAAGTCCCTCCCGGAGGACTTGCTCCTTGGATTTTTCCGTCCAAAAAATCCATCGACTCCGGCCGGGTTTGAACCCGCGGCCCTCGGAACCAGAGGCAGGGAGCATAACCACTAGTCCACCGCGGCCGACATCCTGATATATTTCTGCGAAATAAAATATTTGAGGAAAAAAAAATCTCTCTGCAGACTACTTTTGTAAGCAAATTATTTCTAATTGTTTTAGAGTATATTTATTGTTAAATGA
This sequence comes from Diploptera punctata, assembly GCA_030220185.1. Taxonomy (NCBI): domain Eukaryota; kingdom Metazoa; phylum Arthropoda; class Insecta; order Blattodea; family Blaberidae; genus Diploptera; species Diploptera punctata. The sequence continues at coordinate 1,745,941 of JASPKZ010007807.1, read as the reverse complement.
ACATTTGACATACATTTAAAATATATTATATAATTATATTTTTAAGAAGATTAAAATATAAAACAGATTTTTTTTTGTTTACAGATGTGCTTCATCCTGAAGTTTTCTACATAATTGGAATACACCGAGATCCACCTGTTAAAGTAAGTGAATGCCTTTATAAAAGTTAAGAATATATAATTTGACTTGTGTAATGATGGGAAACTTAACACTCCACTAGTCTTGCTACACGTGTACAGTTACTGATATCGTGCAAACAACTTAAAATGGGCTACTTTCGTGACAATTATATATTCCAGCTATACGTCAGAAGTGTGCGAAGTAGGTAGGAATTGGTCCGATACTCTCGTGACATTTTCATTGCCACTTTTTTTTTTATTGCAAAAGACTTAACATAAAAACGTATCTTGATCATTTTAACTTTAAACAAACTTTTCAACTTAGATGTTTATTTTTTTAGTACATGGTAAACATTTTCCCCCACAGAAACTTGACCAAATAGAACTATTTTCTACAAAAAAGTTATGAATTTAAGACCTGAACCGGTATATATTTAAATTATACTCGTTTAAGCAAACAATCTTCAAATAAATTAAATATTATTTCCATTCTTAACTATAGGCCATTTACAGTATCATTTTGGATACACGTGCTACTAAAATTTTAGTTTTTTTCTTGAAGAGAGTATTTGCCTAATGGTCTTATGGTAGTATGAAAAAAGTTTATATATATTTATATATTTAATTATATAACAGGAACACAAAAAAGAACTTTGAAAAATAAAGCCAGGAAAGATTCTATAATGAAATTGCACAAGACAATGGCAGTACCTATTATTACTAATGGATCCGAAACATGGACAGTGACAACACAACAATCTGCCAGAATACAAGCTGCTAAAATGAGATTCCTCAGACCAATAGCAGGATATCAAAGAACAGACAAAAACATAACACAGAAATAAGACAACAACTAAAAGTAGAGGAATTAAACACAACAGTAGAGAAATACAGAACAAACTGGAAAGAACACTTGGCAAGGATGACTGAGAATAGAATACCAAAAGCAGCATACAACTATTCACCACGAGGATGAAGAAGTTTGGGAAGACCAAGGAAAAGATGGAAAGAGCAGCAATTTGGAGCCGGAACAGGCTTGTAAATAAGCCTAAACCGTGAAGACGAAGAAGAAGATATTATTAATGATTGAAATGACATAATTTTAGTTTATAGTTTAAGTTATATATCAGAAAATTACATTTGAGTATCTTGAATGAAACTTATTTTATTTTTGCATTCATTATTTATGTTTCATGGGTTTATTATCATCATCATCCCTCACGGAATAGGTTTTTGCCTATTCCGATCTCACATCTGTTCAGCCCCGCGGTTTTTTGGTCTTCCTACCGATCTTCATTCTCAAGAATAATGTGAGATTTTTTAAAGATATCGTTTTACAGGGGGGGTTTCCCCAACCAGGAGGACCGGAGGTTTTCTATTGGGGTCCCTTTCCCTTAGAAGGTTGCATTCTCCTCGGCGAACGAGAGTCCTCTTCCCGGGTTTATTTTCTGAGTTTTGCTTCTCCTACAGCTGTTGGGGCATTTTATCGACAGCCATGTCTAGATCCGTCGTAATCACTTAAAGTAGGGCCACCTCTTGCAGGATGTGTTTCTTCACGTACGGACGGTCTTATCTTCTCCATAATAGTTTAACCACCCATCTTATAGGTACTTTTACGTGCCTCGCGCCATATGGGTCTTATTACAGAGGCATGACCTATCAGGAAAAATTATTTCAAATTTTCGATTATATATATACTTTTTTTATCATACAAGGACATGGAAGGCCTCCCCGAACGAGTGATCAGTTCAATCCAGGATCTCCTCCGAGACAACACGACCATTGAAAACTTAATACACCATTCACTCACACATTCATGGTTAATAACTTAGGCCTAATGTTGATTTTGATAGCTAGATGATGTTAGGGTACCGTTTGAAACTTACAGTTTCCTGATATTTGTATTACAGATGAGGAAAAACATCACCCAGAAACTTGTCCCGACCGGGGATTGAACCCTGGCCCACTGCGTATGAAACAGCGACGCAGTGGACTTAACATAAATATTACTTTTTAAAAATAATTTCTATTTATTTTTAACTAACTAACTCACTACCACTATCAAACCCGTAGGTTCATGGCCGCGCTGAAATAAGCTCTCCATACATCCCTATACTGAACTAAATTTTTCCAATCTAGCCCTGTATAATATATTTCCCTAAAATATAGTTAATGTTATTCTCTCACCTCATTGTCTATCAACTGGGAGTTTTCCCTCTGGTTTACCTACAAGAAGCTTCCATGCAGATCTTTCATTCACCATTCGTGCAACATGTCCTGCCCATCGCAGTCTATGAGACTTAACTGTTCTTATTATATCTGGCTTCCTATAAAGACCATGTATTCCACTGTTATGTAGTCTTCTCCATTCACCTGTCTGTTCATCTCACTTTGGTACAAAAATTTTTCCTAAGAACTTTATTCTCAAATACTTGTAATCTCCTTTCCTCCCTTAAAGTAACAGTCCATATTTCGCATCCATATAATATAACTGGTAGATTAATAGTTTTAAATATTTTCAGTTTAACGTTTTTTGAAAGGAGTTGGGACGTCAAGAGTCTCTGCAATGCATAATAGCACGCATTTCCAGAATTGAGCCTATGTTTAATTTCGATTTTTTTTGTAAGCCCATATTTCCCCTTTACAGAGATGTAGGCACTCTCCGCCTACAGGGACGAATTTGAACCATACTAAATTAGTTACACTTGTTTTCGTATAGATGTCATTTTGTGTGGTCCGTGGTCAGCGTTCCGCCTCATACGGACATCAAGGAAACCAAGGTAGTACTAGGACGGGAAAATTCAGTAAATTTTGCTTAGAGGCCTTTTCATTTAGGCTTAAGGATTTTTTACGAGCCTGAAAATCTTCCGACTTGGGACCCACGGTTTAAAGTCCCTCCCGGAGGACTTGCTCCTTGGATTTTTCCGTCCTAAAAAATCCATCGACCCCGGCCGGGTTTGTACCCGCGACCCTTGGGACCAGAGACAAGGAGCATAACCACTAGTCCACTGCGGCCGACTCGATTTATTTTTACCGACAGTAAATGTTAGTGTATTTCATAGAGTAGAGACGCAGACTTTAATTAATAGAGAAATTGATTACTTTATGTTATAAAGAGGAATAATAAAGTAGGTCGTAAGGTGAGTCCCCCACTGGTGTTGCCAACAGGTGCAGAGGTTCCCACGACTAGTGGGGTGGCCGCAAGGCTCATCTCCTAGTCCCCCGCTGTCTATAAGCTAATGCTTACTTATCTAGCACCTTGTGCTAGACCGTGTCTTACTCGGCTGTATGTAGAAAACCATTTCATTTCAAACAGCAATTTATTTAATTCGTGTTTATTAGTATACATATTACTACATTGATTTTCAATTGTAGAGCACACACTATTGAGTAACACTAAGAAATTAGGACTGGAAGTAAATATCAATAAAACTAAATATATGGTCACACGTAGAAATTCATTATATAATGGTAATGGACAGCTAATGACAAAAGAGGGAAATTTTGAGGAAGTGGCTGAATTCAAATACCTAGGAACAATAATCACAAATAGGAATGAGATGCACAGATAAATTAAACATAGGCTCAATTCTGGAAATGCATGCTATTATGCATTGCAGAGACTCTTGACGTCCCAACTCCTTTCAAAAAACGTTAAACTGAAAATATATAAAACTATTATTCTACCAGTTATATTATATGGGTGCGAAACATGGACTCTTACTTTAAGGGAGGAAATGAGATTACGAGTTTTTGAGAATAGAGTTCTTAGGAAAATTTTTGGACCAAAGAGAGATGAACAGACAGGTGAATGGAGAAGACTTCATAACAATGAGGTACATGGTCTTTATAGGAAGCCAGATATAATAAGAACAGTTAAGTCTCGTAGACTGCGATGGGCAGGACATGTTGCGCGTATGGGAAATGAAAGACGTGCATGGAGGCTTCTTGTAAGAAAACCAGAAGGAAAACGCCTAGTTGGTAGACCAAGAATGAGGTGGAAGATTAATATTAACTATGATTTGAGGGAGGTAGATTATGCAGGGAATGATTGGAAATCATTGGCTCGGGATAGGGATGTATGGAAGGCTTATGTCCGCGCGGCCACGAACCTACAGGTTCGATAGTGCCAGAGAGTAAGTAATTAAGTATATACGAGTACATTTACAACTACAGTTGTTGTACACCTTGTTCTCCAAGTAGAAGAGCTGTTTTTCTGAGTTATTTTCTGAGACTCCACTATATGGCAGAACCTGTCAAACTCAAATATACCTCTTGGGCACAAAAGAGTTTGTCATATTAGCTAACCATTTCTGCAGTTAACTCATTTTTTTTTTTTTCCTCTGACCGCCTCATATAATACTGGATTGTGGCACATTTAAATACTCTTGGATATTGAACCCGGAATCACTCAACATTACTCTTGGATATGTTAAATATGTCCTTTTCAATATCCCGAAGTATAGAAGTTCACTTTTATTCGATGTGATTAGATATACGAGAAGTAGATGGCATTAAACTAACGAAACGAGCAGAAAGTACGGTCTTCGGATTAAGAAATATGCAACTACGGGGTGAATCATAAATATAGCTATACGTTTGATCGCGTTGTGTGATAAAAATATTACCATTACAGGAAATATGAAATTACCGTTGGAAAGGAAATTATTCAAATTACAACAATGGAATAAAACAAAACAGTGTAGAACTTACGTCATTAGTCAAAATGGCGTTGAATATGCAACAGCAAATTACAATAGCTGGATGGGCAATAACGTATGCTAATGATCGTGAGGCCGCAAGACGGGCAAAACGTGAGTTTAACGTAGCTTTACAGCCGTCGACTGTGGGGAAGTGGAGAAAACGACTGCTGGAAACGGGAAGGATGCAGAAAATCAAACCTCCTGGAAGGCCTCGCATTAGCACGAATGCAGAAACAACGAAGAGAATTGTAGAGGCGTTCGACGCTAGCCCACAAAAATCAACCCGCCAAGCTGCACGTGAGCAGTGATTTGTTTTATTTTGTTCTATTGTTGTAATTTGAAGGATTCCCTTTCCAGTGATAACATCATATTTCCTTAACAATATTTTCGTCACAAAATGCGATCAAACGTATAGCTATATTTCTGAATCACTATGTAGATTAAACTTTGTTGCCTTGATAACAGCACGTTTTTTTCTAAAATATTATAATAAATAATATCCTTAACTCGTGTCGAATTCAAGGTACGGTCGAAGGATGAGAGATGGATCCCCATATTTACAGAGGTCTGTGAGAGACAATGGTGCCGGCCGACTACGCCTGACGCACCATCATGGCGGAGGATGAACGAAATTAATGAATATGGAGAAATTATGGAATGAAATTTGCGGCAGGGGAAAACGGGAGAAAACCCGAAAAAACATGTCCAAGCTCTATTTTGTCCACCATGAAACCGGCATGGAGGGATCGAGTCTCGATTCGAGATTCTAGCGGTGAGAGGCGAACGTGTAGCCACTTGCGCCACGGAGCCGCCTTTCTAAATAATAAAAAAAATAACAGAATTGTTTCATTGGTTAATGGTAAGCAAAGTCGGATTAACGTATATATTTTTGTTCATTCAAATATTCAATATACAATAAGTTACTTAACAATTTTAAAATAAAATCTGTCAGTGTAAAACCTGACAACGGAAGTCATTTTTCTTATCCGATACTAAAATGTTTATATTTAAATCCCACGAACCCGATGAAAACTATATGTAACTGCATTACATTTATTCTATACCAGCTAATACTCGGAGTGCGGTACTACACCTAAATAAATTATGTGTTTTTGCATTTAGTTGAATAAGCAAAAGGAAAAATAAATATAAATTTATAATTTATATCGTTATTATTTCAACAGTAACTATGATTTGAAGGAAGTAGATTATACAGGGAATGATTGGAAAACATTAGCTCAGGATAGGGATGTATGGAGAGCTTATGTCCGCGCGGCCATGAAGCTACGGGTTCGATAGTGCCAGTGAGTAAGAGTATCGTTATTATTTTTAGATACCCCATGCTGATTACCCGGCGTTGCCCGGGAATCTACGCATCCCGATGTACTTGGCATAAATGAGCTGAAAGACTAAATTCGTTATTTTGAGTTATCCATAAAAGAATACCCGCTGTGCGCTGCTATGCTTGCCTGGGAATCTAGCCTAATTATCCCGATCTTCTTGAAATAAATGAAAGATAAAAATGGTTATTGTGAGTTATCCTTAAAAGATAAACATATGCTGTCGCGGACTTTTTTGTAGAGTTATTTTTATATAGGCCTATTCAATTCTGTGTACAATGATTTTATGTATTTGTTATGGTTTAGGCAGCGTAAGCCATTTAAGTTTACAAAAAGCGACACTTTTTCACGTTTTTTTTTTTTTCTCTATAGAAGGTGATTTTTAAGGGTGGATGGCTTGGTAATTATAACTCTCTTATAACCTATAACCTTCCCGGAAAAATCCTGGACATTTTGCAAAAATCCCGTGGCAATCGGGTAAATGGGATGGCAGCACATGCTTGCCCGGGAATCTACTTATCCGATCTCTTTGGCATCAATGAAAGACAAAAAATGGCTATTGTGTGTTACATAAAAGATGCTGTCGCGGACTTTTTTGTAGAGTCTTCTGAGGTATTCAATTCATTAATTTTGAGTATTTGTTATGGTTTAGGCAGCGTAAGCCATTTAATGGTAAACAAAAGGGACATTTTCACGTTTTTCATTACAAAGGCTGTTTTTTAAGGGTGTAGGAGTGGAGTATCTCAACTCTGTTATAGCCTATGTTCATCCCGGCAGTCTCCTGAATATTTTGCAAAAAAAAAATCACAATCGGATCAACGTTATGGCCGCGCATAAAGTCCGAACAATCATTTTTATATATTAAATAAAACTAAAACTGTTTGAAACGCTCTTCAAAACAGTGTCAGGATTTATTTTCGAATATTGTAAGTCCGTACTTTGTTCAACAAGTGACTTAACATTTCCTTTCACGCACGCGTATTTCAATCGCAATTTTCGTAACAAAGCGTTGCTTTTCGAAGTACATCATAATCCACTTACGAAATCCCTTTGGAGAATCATCTAATATATAATAGAACTGTTGAAATTGACGTCTTAAGAGTCGGCCATGCAACGAGTGTTGAGGATAGAGGGGGTGTGAAGTCTACACACGTATGAGAAAAAGGGAGGGGGAGATGAAATAAAGTCAGTTCACCCCTGAATACATTACAGAGGTTGAAACGCGACGCGCATGCCCAATTATTGTCACGTGACCACTTAAGTGCCTCACATAGTAAAACCTTATCTACGTTTCCTTTTTTTCCAATTTCCTGTTCGTTCTTTCGCACTCGCATAAAAAGTAGAAGAATTTTTTTTTGAAATGTAATTCTACTTCTGGGAAAGGTAAGCGCTTAAAATGTTTGGCTAACATCTCCCCGAAGAACAATGGAGTGTGGAGAATAACAAATGTATAGTCTAGTATTTAGGATTTTTAGATCGAATAGAGAAATTACAGAAATCAGTCGATGAAAGAAAGAGAGACATGTTACTAATTGCAATTACAACACGAGGGAAGGTCAAAGACATGCCAAATGCACTCTCATTGGATACTTCAAGAAATCGTATTTGTAGGAAATTCTATGTGAGAAAGGTTTCTGAACATAATCTGGTTATTAATGTTTTATTTTAGGAAGTAATATTTTGAGGTTCTTTTAATTAAATTATTTTCAGCGTGTTATCTTACCTCAATATTAATGTTGATTTGTTCTTGAACATGTTTCGATTATCCTCTAATCATCCTCAGCATCTTGGCATAATATAAATATGGACACTAAATTATTAAAACAGAAAATACAAAACTGCTGATTATTTGGGAAAAAAATCTATATTCAGAGGAACAAAAACAGAGTTATGAATTTCGTAATACCGACGGAACGTGACCTCGTTTGGAGGTTCTTTTGCCAACCGCAGGAGGGAGCTGACATCGATATGCAGGGTTTACAACATAAAACCAACCAGTCTGGCCATGATGCTGAGGATGATTAGAAGCTAATCGAAACATATTCAAGAACAATCCAGCTTTAATATTTAGGTAAGATAAACAGACTGAAAATAATTTAATATGCATATAATAACAAATATCCTATATAACGCTCCTTTTGTAAAACTCATAGTTGATATACGACCCCGTAAGGATCCAAACTACCACATCACTAGCGTACCATGTGTGGGTGTGGCTGTCGTATAGATAGTTTTCGATTTATTTATATAAGATGTTTTATTTATTTATTTTTTCAAATGCCCCAGGTGTGTCTTTCGGCATTCCTGGTTTCTCTCCTGCCATGGCTTAATTGTAACCCACTTCTGAGGTTGGAGCGTCTGGAAGGCGGGGTTACGTTGCCCCGATGATATGATGGGTGATGATGATGATGATAATGGTGCGCCAGGAAAGTCCCTAATCCTAAGCTTAACCTAAGATGAATATGAATGATGATGATTGTGATGGCCATATGATTTCGGGGACCGTTTGGGCCTTAAAGTTTTCCTGACATTTGTCTTACAGGTGAGGAAAAACCCCGATGAAAACCTCACCCAGAAAAACTGTCCCGACCGGGGATCGAACCCGGGCCCGCTGCGTGACAAGGCAGCACGCTACGCCGAGACCACAGCGGTGGGCATATAAGATGTTTTATGTGTGTAAGATTTTAGTGATACGAAGTTCTAATTTTTATTTTGTTAAATGTTCCCTTGTTAGATTAACATTAATTTTATGAACAAATAATAGTGATGTCAATAATTGTTGCCTACAATATGAAAAGGCACAGGTTAAACGGCTTACTAACATCCAAACATTTCGCACAGCCAAAAAGTGAACAATCATTTTTTTTCTTTTTTTGCGCGATAGTGCGTTTTGCCGCACTTACAGCAATGACGACCATGATTGAAAGTTCAACTTTCTATATTTCGGAGTTGCCAACCTAAATAACTATACTGTAATATTACATATTACAAATCTCGTGCGGGAAATAAAACCACTGCCGTCTATGTATACTACGTACAATGTATATACAAAAATATATCCAAAACGTAGTGTTAATATACATTATACGAAACAAATCACTGCATTTTAAATGAACTGAACTTTATTTGAAACGATATAAAACAATAAATACGTACTTGCCGCAATTTTATGACTAATTGGTGTCATGGCCTGCTGTAGTCCCAAGTAATAACCATTGCCCACACTGTTAACGTTAGTCAGTTGTTTACACTGAACGCAAATATTTCCAACAAATATGTTATTATTTTAATATTATTTATTATTTTGAAAACACCATTCCGCAAATTATAATGTTCAACGCACGTTTGTGAAGTGCTTTAATCTCGGAAATTAAAAACCGAGCGATATCGAGGTTTTTAAATATTTCCTCACTTCTGCAAAAACCACTTCCCAACCTCGCATCGTAATATACTTTTTTTTAAATAATGTATTATTTAAACTTATTTATATTTATTTTACGGTGATTTTATGTCAGTTTCATTTCAAATAATAACATATCGCAATACCAAAACATTTTTAACATCATCATCATCATCATCATCATCTGCATTCATGCATTAGGTCTGTTGACCCGTTCCGACTTCAGCCCATCTCTTTCTAGGTCTGCCCACATCTCGGGTGCCTTTAGATTTGTATTTTGTTATTTGTTTTGGATATCTATCTTCATTCATTCTGTCTATGTGTTGCTTCCATTTTTGTCTCTAAGTATCTATTTTAACACAGTTATTGCACATATTTCAAGTTCCTGTCTTATTTCTGTGTTCTTGATTCTGTCTTCCTTGGTGCGCCCTTTAACAGATCTCAAAAATTTTATTTCTGCCGCCGTTATCCTACTTAGGTCTTGTTTTTTTACGTATCCAGGCTTCTGAACGATAGAGCAGTACCGGTACTGCCAACATTTTATAAAATTTCAATTGGGTCTCTCTTGTTGTTTTGTTATTTAGTGATCGTTTTATCGTACCACATATTCCCTGGAATTTTGCTATTTTATTATTTATATCATTATCATAATTAAATTAAATGCACATCCTAGATAATTGAGATGGTTCACCTGCTCTATGATTTTGTTTCCTATTACTATTTTCGATCTGATTTGATTTTTCCCTTGGAATGCCATTACCTTAGTTTTTTTTCTATGGATATTTTGAGATTATATTGTTCACATAATGTAGTTTAAAAATATTCCTTTGAAGTTCGTCTTCTGTATTTGCTATTATTACCTGGTCATCAGCGTATAATAATGTTTTCAAGTAGTGTGTTTTATCTAATTTTATTCCTTTATTTGTTTCTTCGTTCTATTTTTTTATTATATCATTAATGTATAGGTTAAATAAAACTGGAGAGATACTGCATCCTTGTTTAACTCCTTGATTAGTATGAATTTTATTTTTACTTACTTGATTTCTAGTTTTTATAACAAAATTTGTGTTCCAGTACAAACTCTTTATAGCTGCTATTAAGTGTTTCGGAATTCCTTTTTCTTTTAAAATTGTCCAGAGTTTTCCTCTGTCTACTTTATCAAATGCCTTGACAAAATCAATTAAAGCTATGTGTGTTTCCTTGTTATATTCTCTTATTTTGTTTATAAATTCTTTTTTCGTAAATATATTATCCATACATGAACGCCCTGGTCTGAATCCACTTTGTTCTTGTGTTAACATTACCTCTGCTATTTGTTTTAACCTAAATGTTAAGATTCTTGCGTATATTTTAACTGCAGGCTATAAAATATACGCAAGAATCTTAACATTTAGGTTAAAACAAATAGCTGAGGTAACATATAGGCCTAAAAGTCCTATAGTATTTTTCAGACTGGGAAGGTAGACTGTCCTGAGCACTGCAATCTGAAAAACCTATTACGCTATCCCAGTATTATGGAGATGAGTGGAATGAAAGAATGAAAGTCTACTCTACGATGTCGTGTAAGTGGTAGATTGTCTTATAGGTTCTACATACCAGGTTCTACTCCCAAGACCCATACTACTATATTTTCGTTGCGAACTTTCCCATTAGTTCTTTCTGTCATTTTTATTGTTCAAGCTCAGAGTCATGAGGCAGCACCATGGTGGGTCTGCGATAGATCCCGCAACCACATATTTCCAACATCTGTAGATTGCCATCATCATCATCATCTGCATTCATGGATTAGGCCTGTTGACCCGTTCCGACTTCAGCCCATCTCTTTCTAGGTCTGCCCACATCTCGGGTGCCTTTAGGTTTGTATTTTGTTATTTGTTTTGGATATCTATCTTCATTCATTCTGTCTATGTGCTGCTTCCATTTTTGTCTATATGTATCTATTTTTATCAGTTATTGCAAATATTTCAAGTTCCTGTCTTATTTCTGTGTTCTTGATTGCCAATAAAACTATATTTCCTAACATGAGATGAGATGAAGGGTGATATGAACGAATGTGAAATTAAGACACGAAGGGGAAGGAAGGGAGAATATAGTAGAACCCAATACTAGTAAACTTCATATCAAATTCCGTTGAGGTGAAGTCATATGATTAAAGTTAAAAAATTAAATTGTACCTGTTGGTAGGTGCCGTCGTCCTCAACTTTGTTAAAATATTGTATATAAAATTAACTGGAGCGCTTTCGGAAGTTATCTTCCATCTTCTGCAGGTTGAGTTTCCGTTACTTGTTGTTGTTGTGTACGGTGATGTATACATCACCGTACACAACAACAACAAGTAACGTAAACTCAACCTGCAGAAGATGGAAGATAACTTCCGAAAGCCCTCCAGTTAATTTCATATTACTTACTTACTTATTTACTTACTCATTGGCACCATCGAACCCGTAGGTTAATGGCCGCGCGGACATAAGCTCTCCATACATCCCTATCCTGAGCCAATGTTTTCCAATCATCCCTTGTATAATCTACTTGTCTCAAATCATAGTTGATGTTTTTCTCCCACCTCATTCTTGGTCTACCAACTGGGCGTTTTCCCTCTGGCTTTCCTACAAGAAGCTTCCATGTAAGTCTCTCCTTCCCCATACGTGCAACATGTCCTGCCCATCGCAGTCTACGAGACTTAACTGTTCTTATTATATCTGGCTTCCTATAAAGACCATGTAGTTCATTGTTATGTAGTCTTCTCCATTCTCCTGTCTGTTCATCTCTCTTTGGTCCAAACATTTTCTTAAGTACTTTATTCTCAAATACTTGTAATCTCCTTTCCTCCCTTAAAGTAAGAGTCCTTGCTTCGCACCCATATAATATAACTGGTAGAATAATAGTTTTATATATTTTCAGTTTAACGTTTTTTGAAAGGAGTGGGACATCAAGAGTCTCTGCAATGCATAATAGCACGCATTTCCAGAATTGAGCCTATGTTTAATTACTTTGTGCATCTAGTTAATTTTATATACAATATTTTAACAACGTTGAGGACGACGGCCTACCAACAGGTACAATTTAATTTTTAACTTTCATCTATAGTAGAACTCTATGATTAACACATGCGGATGTGAGGCAAGCAGCTTGCAGATATGCCGAGGGTCTTATAAGCCTGTCGTGCCATGGAGTTAAATATAGTAGACATTACCTACAGTTCAATATGTAGGTGGCATGAATATGTGCGAAGAATGTCACCAAATCTAATATCAAGAATACTGTACAAATAGACACCCACAGGATAACGACATGTGGGGCGGCCAAAACGACGATGGTGTGACCACTTCTAGACTTCATTTAAATATTAGGACGGAACAGGACAGATGACCTAACCCGGAATGTTTATGAATGACATATTGTAAATTATTAGTTAAATAACGTAGAAATTTTGCATATCATAATTAATTGTATAGTCGGACCTACAACTATTTGTATGATCATGTTTGTTACCAATTAATCACAGTGTAATTGAATGCTCTAAATTGTTTAATGATAAATTGCTTCTCAAAATGTTTAACCAATAAATTAATTACCTGCGGTTCACTATAACACAATGGATGGCGATGCATAATATTGGAGACTTCATGATTCCATAAATAGTCATTGTGGTGACAACATAACTCCATAATTTATAATTGTATCATATTCCCAATGCATCATGTTGCCAAAAATATTTTTCCGTCATATTCAAACCACAAATATCAACTGAATGGCATGATAAGAGAGGCTTATGAAATTCAAACCTTTTGTTTTAAATCTGGTTTTATACATATGTAAAATATTTTGTAAGTAATGGACATTTTAGACAACATACCTTTAAGAGATCAATGTGGTATTTCCTCTTTTCACGAATTCTGCATTATTGATAAATCTTACTATTATGTGAAATGCAGTAATGTGGACCAATTATTGAAGTGAGGAGTGAATTTATCTAGAGAATTTGGAAATCAAGAGTGGCATTTGTTAGGACTATTTAAATCAAGCTGTTTACTCACAAATCATTGTTTAACTATAGTTATTTTAAAACATTTATGTATTTAATGTAAACGGCGATGTTTGAAAACAAATCAGAAATGTGAGGTTATGTTCATTCACTGCAACTAGATCAAATTATTTATTGCCAAATAAGATCGCAATATTGTAAGAATGCACCCTAGCGGAGAAATAATGAAACACATCAAACTATATGTCATAATCAACATTACGGGTTTTTCATTTTTTTTTAGTAAATAACTCAGTAAAATCAAGGAATCTGTTCATTATTTGCTATATTCAATGTATTTGTTGCAGAAAAATAATGGTCTGTCCTGTTCAGAACTTTAAAAAGGAGGAGCTTTCTTTATCACAAAAACAGGAGCTAATAAAGAGAAATCGATAAAGAGCGAGGTGAAACACGACTGTTATTGGTTGTAAAACAACATTCATTGAAACGTGATTGGTCATTGACTAGCATTTGTGGCATGAGTTAAATAGTCTAAAAAGAAAATGTTCAACTACCGAGTTTCAAAAAACAGCAGCTAAAATTATCTTGCTTAAAAAAAACCCTCAGGGGTCCTCATCTAGGGGATATGTGGATGGCGACCAAAAGGTGCCCAAGCTGTGCAAAACATTTCTTCCACTTACTTGTGTTTTGCACTCTTTTAACTTTACTATCTAACCTCTCTTGGTTAACTCTTGTTTTTTCGACCCCGACGCTATTAGGGCATCCGAGGGCTAGGGAGTCCTTCCTTTCTTCCATTTCTTCTCCAGAAAGCCTGACCAGAGGCTATAAGATGGCAGCCCCATCACTGGTCTTGCCTTCCTTTGGCCAGCAACCAATCGAAGGGACTATTATTATGCTTTCAAGTCTTATACGAGAATTTCCCGGGGATGGAAAATTTTCTATAGGATCGTAACAGGCCTTGGCCTAATACTTGAAAGGAAGAAGAAGAATATTTTAATTATACTATGAAATAATGAACATATACGAGTAAGTTCTTTGTTGCTTCAAATTGTGAATTGAGTTCTGAATAACAACATTTGGAATCGTTTATAGGGTAGACAAAATGTTGTGCCGTTCTAACTTTAATGAAAATACTAAAAATGAAGTATCGATGTAATAAATTAGACATTCAAGCAATGGAAAACAATAAAATAATGTCAGAGAGCAGAAACACAAGCTGAGTAGAAAATCCAGGGTAGGGCTGCAAATTGCGATTAGCACTATAACTTTTGTTTTACTGATGTATGTATATTGTATTCGTTTAAAATAGCAGCACGTATTAATCTATCCAACTGTATAAAATTTAATTAAATGAGCTATTCGGTTATTTACTATGAAATGAAATACGCCTAGAGCATTGGTAACAATTGAACTGTTGTAATTGGATAACTGATCCCAGGAAAATAGGCCACACGTATACAATCTGTTTTATATGTATTGATTCATAACAATACAAATAGCAGACTCTAACTGCGACCAAACGCAATTGAAACCAATGTGACGTTTGTTACGAGGAGTAAGTGAATCAAATGAAAAATAATAATCCCCATATTGAACCTCAATGGAAAGATGAAAAAAAATATCGTTAACCGAAAAAAATCAACCACTGATGGGAAAAGCCATATGCTATAAATATGTTACTATAATCAGTTTATTTTTGTTGCATTTTAGCAACGGTCTAGTAAACGTAATAACATTTAGATAAAACAACTTCAAAAACAATCATAAGTTGAGAAGAATTGAATTCATTAGAAAATGAAACAAAAAGTTAGTTAGACTTAAACGAATGTGTCTAAATGGCACAAAGAGTAGAGTGCGTGTAGGCAAACAGTTTTCGGACACCTTTGAAATCATGAATGGGTTGAAGCAAGGAGATGCACTATCTCCTCTACTATTCAATTTTATACTAGAGCATGCCATCAAATCTTTAGAGAATGAGGAAGGCTTACAACTCAATGGTATTAATAAGCTGTTAGTTTATGCTGATGATGTAGTACTATTGGCCGATAGCGAGGAGATACTAAAGGACAACACGCGCACACTATTGAGTAACACTAAGGAATTAGGACTGGAAGTAAATATCAATAAAACTAAATATATGGTCACACGTAGAAATACATTATATAATGGAAATGGTCAGCTAATGACAAATGACGAAATTTTGAGGAAGTGGCTGAATTCAAATACCTAGGAACAATAACCACAAATAGGAATGAGATGCACAAAGAAATTAAACATACGCTCAATTCTGGAAATGCATGCTATTATGCATTGCAGAGACTCCTGATGTCCCAACTCCTTTCAAAAAACGTTAAACTGAAAATATATAAAACTATTATTCTACCAGTTATATTATATGGGTGCGAAACATGGACTCTTACTTTAAGGGAAGAAAGGTGATTACAGGTATTTGAAAATAAAGATCCGATTGAGGGTCTTTCCACTTTTCAGCGGTTGCCCTTTTACCAGCCGGCTGCTGGCCCTTCACATCCACATGTGTCAATCATAGAGGTAGATGATCAACAGCCAGTGGAGGGGTGACATGTGGTTAGCATGTCGAGTCCCCCAGCCGTTATAGCTGGCTCCTCAACCTGGAGCCGATACTTATTGTAGCTACCCAATTGCCTCACGATGCTGGGTGGGCACCGGTCCCATACTGGCCGAAATACCATGAGAAAATTTCTTCCCCCATGGAGACTCGAACCAGCGCAAGTCCCGTAGCTCTGCGCCAAGGCTTCCTACCTTAACCGCTCGGCTACGGCGCGGGACTGAAAATAAAGTACTTAGGAAAATTTTTGGACCAAAGAGAGTTTAACAGACAGGTGAATGGAGAAGACTAGATAACAACGAACTACATGGTCTTTATAGGAAGCCAGATATAATAAGAACAGTTAAGTCTCGTAGACTGCGATGGGTAGGACATGTTGCACGTATGGGGAAAGAGAGACTTACATGGAAGCTTCTTGTAGGAAAGCCAGAGCGAAAACGCCCAGTTGGTAGACCAAGAATGAGGTGGGAGAATAACATTAAGTATGATATGAGGGAAGTAGATTATACAGGGAATGATTGGAAAGCATTAGCTCAGGATAGGGATGTATGGAGAGCTTATGTCCGTGCGGCCATGAACCTACGGGTTCGATAGTGCCAGTGAGTAAGTAAGTAAGTAAGTAAGGAAATGAAACAATCAGATCTAAATGGGTACCGTTCAGACATGGATACGTTTTGATCACTTCCAATAGGTGAAGATCAAAGTAAAATCCATTAGAATCCAAATTTGTTTTACAAACAAATGTAGGGCTATAAAACGTTGATATAAATTATTTGGAATAATTAAACCAGGATGTTTTGTATAGTTGAAACAAAGATAAATAAAGTGACATTAGAAAAAAAATGGTACAGGAAAAAAGTAAGGACAGTCATATTCTTCGTGAAACCTAGAAAAGGGACTTTGTATTACATAACGTACCTGTTACTTTATATGTGGGTTTAAGGTAAATAAACCCACGATGAAGTATTTCCTTTCACTTCTTTACACTTCTAAAGATAGTCATTTCCATGTAATCTTAATGACACCTCAAACTCTATTAAATAGAAAATAAATAATAGTTTTAAAAAACTAAAACAACACGTTTTATTAGAAAACCAAACTAAAAAATGAAAAATAATTTTAATTTCCAACACGCTTGGGATGAAATTAACCCATTCGCCTCAAAAGACGAGGTAGACTCGCTTAACTCTGCTGTTATATATTTTGCAATATTTTGTACATCCCTTGGCAGGGTAATCTTTGGTTAACATTTATGAATAGTAGAGGAATGTGTTTTGGTCTTCGCCCTTATTGTGTTCTCAAGTACCGTTGTATTTTTTTTGTTTTGAATGTCTGAAAATATACAATATAATTTACGGTAACTTAAATCCGGTTTCTGGGAAAATGCATAGAGCATTTAAACCTGAAGTGAGTGGGTTAAAGTGGTCAACAAAAAAATCATCTCCAATACATCTAGAATAAAACTAGAGTTATCTACAAAAAAATAATTTTACCATTAAAAGCCTGGGGTGCTTTCTATAATTTTCACGTTTTCGTCTTAGAGACTTTACTTTTACCAATATCTGTTTATTATCAAATATATTAATTGATATAGAGCACTCCGTATTTCCATTGAAGATTGAAGAAATTTATGGAAATATTCTAGTGGTTGGATGGCCCAGAGATATGACCCCAGGTACTTCCGAACAAAATCTCAACGCCATCTTCTGAAACAACTCCCTCAATATTTCAATATTTCCTTCGGTCTTTCTGGAAACTATTCACGATCCGGTATGTTATCGTCATAAAAGACAACCTGGTGGCATTAGACAAAAAAAAAATCCAGACGATGAACTCATTTTTCGTCTGAGGAACATACTCATTATTTCTTTCCAATGAATTTAATTAATCGCAAATGTTCACATAGCCGTAATTCTCTTATGAAATAATTCATTTCCTTATGCAATAAAAATGTCTCATACACCATGGTTCATAATACCTGTTTTCTGAAAAAAAAAATCTTTCAGTGCAGAAATATCCGTACACTATTTTGTAATGGTCTAGGGCATCGTTTCCCAACCTGTGGTTCGCAAAAAAATTCAAGGAGTTCGCCAAAACGTTTCCGTAATGGCGGGTTTCGATATTACGTCTATTATTTTTTCCATCAAGTCTGCAGCATTGTATTAATATTAATAATAATAATAATAATAATAATATAATATATTATTATTTTAAAATTAAATTAAGTTAACCCTATAATTGCCCATGTTACATATGTGTAATATTGGGAATTTATCACATTATTTCCACAATAAATTAATATTTACTGCGAATGCCTGATTTACAGCAATGTAACAACTTTAAGGAATGCATTTGATTTCGCTAGAATTAGGCCGTAACTAGAGTAACTTTAGGTTTTAACCGTTAAAGGTTAAGTAAATTTAGGGTTATTAAACCTTTTGCTTGAAATTAAATTTTATGCATGTCCACTGTATGTATATTTAAAAGTCAGTGGTTCACACAACTCAGATCGTTGTGGAAGGGGTTTGCGAGTCGAAAAAAAGTTGGGAACAGTTTGTATAGAGTGTTGCCCTTGTTTTCTTATGACAGACTTAGAAATGAGATGTAAAAGTAACATTTTCCCATAATGTTTTCTTCCAATTTGTTTTATCCTCGCATTCTATGTTTTTGTAATCTTTTTTTGCTCCACAAAACAGAGTATGAAGCATTTATTGCTTGTTTTGTTTGTGCGATTTATAGACATTATAGAAAAGAAAAGATTGCAGTGGTATGGCCATGTTAAATGAATGCCAGAGCAAAGATTGTCAAAAATTGTTATGGAATGGTTCCCAATGGAAAGGAGGAAGAGAGGAAGACCGAAGAAAACTTGGGATAGAAGGGGTACAAGCAGCTAAGAATATCAGAGGAATGGAGGAAGATCAATGGATGGGCAGAGAGGAATGGCGTTTGGTTTCCGGAAGACGGCGGCAGCTGCCATGATACCAGATAATGATGATGATTCTGTGCTTTTTCCAATATAGATATCAACTCTGGCCGATAGGTAGTTTCGTAATGATATTTTACATTGTTTCCAAAATGCGTATAAATGGCAAGTTTGTCGATTACACGGACTCTAAATTACAACACAACATTGAGAGAGTAATTTGCATTTAGAAAATAGCACTATACACGGTGATTACAAATGATTGGAGCGATTTCATGATTTTATTGTAGCGATCTTATTTGACATATCTTCACAGAACTTTAAAGTTATGTATAAAAACTCATAAGGTTTTTTTTTTTGTTTTCTCTCTCAGCCGTGTTTCAGCTTTAAACCGAGAGGAGCGCAGCAGTTATCAAAGATGGCGACAGGCGAGGAGAAAGCATATGCTGTGCTTGAATTTCATTCAACTCAATCTGTGATAACTGTGCAACGACACTTCAGAACGAAGTTCGAGAAAGATGCACCGAGTGCCAACTCCATTCGGCGAGTGGTATGCGCAATTTAAAGCTACAGGATGCCTCTGTAAAAGGAAATCAACGGGTCGTCCTTCAGTGAGTGAAGAAAAGGTTGAGAGTGTGCGGATGAGTTTCACACGTAGCCCACAGAAATCAACACGAAAAGCGAGCAGAGAGCTGAACATTCCACAACCGACCGTTTGGAAGATCTTGCGGAAAAGATTGAAGCATAAACCTTACCACTTGCATTTCTACAAGCCCTTACGCCCATTGACAAAGTGAGTCGGTTTGAATTTTGTACACAAATGCAGCAGTTTATGGATGAGGATGGTTTTTGTGAGAAACTTGTCTTCAGTGACGAAGCAACATTATTTGTGAATGGCAAAGTGAACAAACACAATGTGCGAATCTGGGGCACAGAAAATCCCCGCGTTATTGTGGCAGCACATTCGCGACTCCCCAAAAGTTAGTGTGTTCTGTGCGGTTTCTCAGTTCAAAGTTTATGGCCCTTTTTTCTTCTGCGAGCAGAACGTTACAGGACACGTGTACCTGGACATGCTGGGAAAATTGGCTCATGCCGCAGCTGACGACCGACAGTGAGACCTTCATCTACCAGCAGGATGGTGCTCCACCACACTTCCATCACGATGTTCGTGAATTTTTAAACATGAGATTGCCAAACCGATGGATCGGTCGCAGTGGAGAGAATGATCAGAAATTGTTGTCATGGCCTCCACGCTCCCCCGATTTGACGCCGTGCGATTTTTTTTGTTGGGGGTATGTGAAAGATTCAGTGTTTGTGCCTCCTTTACCAGTAGACTTACCAGAACTGCGAGCTCGCATAATCAATGCCTTTGAACAAATTAATAGGGACATGTTACGTCGAGTATGGGACGAACTTGATTACAGACTTGATATCTGCAGAATCACCAAGGGGAGCATATGGAGCACCTGTAACATCTCAAAAAAAACCTGGGAAGTTGCTCTATGTATCTGTAAAAGTTCGTGAAAATATGTCGAATACTACAGCTACCATAAAATCATGAAATCGCTCCAATCATTTGTAATCACCCTGTACTTAAATTATTTTGGTCAAGTATAAAAATTACAGACGTCCAAAAAAAAATACAACATTGTGTTTGAGATATGGAGAGTTCATTGCACAGGCATCCATTATAATAACTTGCACATAAGTTTCTCCTTATTACAGACCAGCTATCAGTGGACAGAGGTATTTTGCAAGCGAGGCGGCTTTATGATACCTAGAATGATTGACCCATAGAGCGTAGGAATATGTTGGTTAATAATAATCATCCCAGACTGGCTTGGAAAGCGGGCCCAGCTGTTATGCACACACACGGCTTCTACAAATCGATTGAAATGATATGTTAGCAGAAGGCATTACAGCGAGTAGAGATATTTCTGGATACATTGTGTTTGCTACGTGTTCATTCAATGGGAGAACTGTTTGACCAACTTCAAAAGTCTTAAATGCAAATAGCAACATACGTATGCTGACTAATGATTATCATAAGTAATGCCACGAGTGATTTCCAAATTATCGATAAATTCACGACTCACGAAGTGAGGAGTGAATTTATCTAGAGAATTTGGAAATCAAGAGTGGCATTTGTTAGGACTATTTAACGAATAAAATTAAGCTGTTTACTCACAGATCATTATTTAACTGTAGTTATTTTAAAATATTTATATATCTAATGTAAACGGCGATGTTTGAAAACAAATGAGAAACGATAGGTACGCTTCATCTGCTTCTTTTGTTTATCACTGCAACTAGATCATACTATTTCAGAATATTAAAAAGGAGGAGCTTTCTTTAATATGGTAATTATAACACTGATAAATTTTTCGTGAAACACGACTCTGATTGGTTGTAAAACAGAAATCATTGAAACGTGATTGGTCATTGACTCCCATTTGGGGCATGAGTTAAATAGTCTGATAAAGGCAAGATTGCCTCATTATAAAAAGTATTGATATTCTAATATTTCGATTAAAGATAGTAGATCAATATGACAAACAGAGAAAGGTCTCAAATAAATATTTATGTAATGTTCTTCTCTTCGATGTAAGCATATTAATATTATAATTTATACGGGGTGTATAAGAAATCTAACATATAAAAATGAATGTTTCTTTGTTCGTACTTTATGCGCGGCCATACCGTTGGTCCGATTGTGATGGGGCTTTTTGCAAACTGTTCAGAAGATTCCCAGGATGAACACAGGCTATAAGAGAGTTGTGATACTCAACTCCTACGCACTTAAAAATCGCCATTTGTAGTGGAAAACGTGAAAAAGTACCTTTTTACACGTTTAAGTGGCTTACGCTGCCTAAACCATAACAAATACCCAAAATTAATGTACACAGAATTGGATATCTCAAAAATCTCTACAAAAAAGTCCACGACAGCATATGTTTATCTCTTACGGATAACTCACAATAACCATTTTTGTCTTTCATTGATGCCAAGAAGATCGAGACAAGTACGTAGATTCCTGTACAAGCATAGCAACACATGACGGGTATTCTTATACGGATAACTCACATTAACGAATTTTGTCGTTTAGCTCATTTATGCCAAGAAAATCGAGATAAGTAGATTCCCGGGCAATACCGGGTAATCAATACGGGGAATCTTAAAATAATTACGATATATTTATAATTATTTTTCATTCTATTTATTCAACTAATCATAAGAAGTACATTAATTTTTGTCTTTCAGCTAATTTATGCCAAGAAGATCAGGATGAGTGGATTTCGCGGACAACGCCGGGTAAACAGTATGGAGTATCTAAAAATAATTTTTACCCTACTTATTTAACTGAATTTTTTTTTCAAAAGCCCCAGGTTTGTCTTTCGACATTCCTGGTTTCTCTCCTGGCATGGCGTACTTGTAACCCACTTCTGAGGTTGGGGCGCCTGGAAGGCGGGGTTACGTTGCCCCGATGATATGATGGGTGATGATGATGATAATGGTGCGCTAGGAGAGTCCCTAATCCTAAGCTTAACCTAAGATGAATATGAATGATGATGATTGCGATTGCCATATGATTTCGGGGACCGTTTGGGCCTAAAAGTTTTCCTGACATTTGTCTTACAGGTGAGGAAAAACCCACCGGGGATCGAACCCGGGCCCGCTGCGTGGCAAGGCAGCACGCTACCTCGAGACCACAGCAGTGGACATTTAACTAAACATAAAAAAACATTAATCTTCGTATTTCAGCTCATTTAAGTCAAGAAGATCGGGATAAGTAGATTCCCGAACAACGCCGGGTAATCAGCTCGGGGTATCTAAAAAATATAAATTTATAATTATGTTTCCTTTTACTTATTCAACTAAACATAAAAGCACATTAATTTTAATTTATTTAGGCGTAGCAGCGCACGCCGGTTATTAGCTAGTATAGGCCTAAACTAAAACTAACTCATTCATAACATTATCGAACGTGGAGTTCATGGTCAGTAGACATATGCTCTCCATATGTCCCTATTTTGAAATCATTTTCTGTATAATTAATTTCCCTCAAAATATTCAGTATCATTCCCCCCATCTCATTCTTAGTCTGTCTATTGGGATTTTATTTTCACCCTAGTATTCCGACAAGAAGAATCCATTGCCCTCTTTCACTGTCCATTCTTCTATTGCAGTCTACGGACTTGCTTGTTCTTATTATATATATCTAGTTCGAACATTTCACTATTCTTCACCCTTCCTTGTTTCAGCCACCTGACTCTGGAATTCGCTCCCTCGTACATCTCGACTCAAAAACAGTTCAAAACAAAACTCGCTTCATATTTCCTTAGACAATATAATACTATGTAACAGTGTTTCACGTATTCCTTTTTTATTCCTTTTTATTTTAAACTTTCCTTACCAAGCTATTTACTTAAACTAATTATAGGTTTTTATTATTATTATTATTATTATTATTATTATTATTATTATTCATCCTGCCAGGTATTAGTCCTAAAATAACTGTTACGGCCTGAGAAAGCGGTTTTCGTGCCATCTTTTCATAGGTCGACCAAGTGCCCGTTTCTCATTTGGACAGTAGTTCATTATTACCTTGGGGATCCTGGATCTAGCCATTCTTGAGACATGTTCCTTCCAGTTTAACTGATATCTGGAGATGTAGTCCAGTATTGGTGACACTTAAGTTATTATTATTAGTTTGCTTTCTTTCCTTTGTCAACTTTATATTGTGTAGGCTATATGCATTAGTATCATTATTCAACATGTAGATAATTCATAACACTGAGCAACAAATAAGAAACTTTTTTTTTGTCTCAGAAAGAAAAATATGCGATTTATTTTTCTCCTGAATTCAAATATGATATTGGGTTTTCTCCATCACACAAGGTTTCCGAGAGACAGGCATTTATAATTTCAAACACTTTAATATTTTCTACATTCGTAACTACACAATATACGAACATTCGGACTCGCCTAGGAAGCAAGAAATGACGATTTTCTGCTATGATTCGCCTGTGGAGCATCCCTCTTGATGGCCCATCAATAATCGGCCAGCATATTAAGATTCCATTTGCCTTAATATATCTTTTCGATAGCTGAAATCTCCTGATGAAAGTGTTCCCCGTGCTCATCGCCCAATGGACAAATGGACGAAAAAGTTTACTAAAAAAATAATTATTTATATCCATTAATTGAAATTGAAATAGAAAAACTGTTGGCTATGGAGAAATTCCGAATACATATTTGAAAACACGATAAAAACTGCATTAAGTACAACTATTGGTACTCATGAGACGAAAATCATGTTGACCAGTGTAATGGAATAATAAGAGTAAGTACGAAAAATTGTATAGCAATTCCACAACGACAACAAGACGAACTGTCAACTTAACTCGTAACTGTATGCTTATTATTATTGGACATGGTGCCATCCTGTACAAAGAAGGCGCTTTTGTTGGGTTTTATTGACATGCTGTCGTAGCGCAGAAAACATTTCTTTAATATTGAATAAACATCCCCCTTTCAATTTAGTTGAAATCCCTGTAAGAGCTACCGTTGTGCAACACTTTGTGCACTTATAGCTCTCACTAATGTTACAAAAACACTTTGATGACACGATAATAAAATATGCCTTTTACATATTCATACGGTATTAGTAAGTTAAATTACAGCAGCCCTTCGCTGATATTTATACTGACACCATTAAAACTGAAGCTGAAATAACAGAATGCTAATATCTCAATGGAAACATATCGTTGAATATTAGTCTCTGCTAACTCTTACTTACTTACTAGCACTATCGAGCCCGTAGGTTCATGGCCGCGCGGACATAAGCCCTCCACACATCCCTATCCTGAGCTAATGCCTTCCAATCATTCCCTGTATAATCTACTTCCCTCGAATCATAGTTAATGTTGTTCTCCCACCTCATTCTTGGTCTACCAACTGGGTTTTTTCCCCTCTGGCTTTCCTACAAGAAGCTTCCATGCACGTCTTTCATTCCCCATACGCGCAACATGTCCTGCCCAACGCAGTCTACGAGACTTAACTGTTCTTATTATATCTGGCTTCCTATAAAGACCATGTAGTTCATTGTTATGTAGTCTTCTCCATTCACCTGTCTGTTCATCTCTCTTTGGTATTAGTAATTTGTAAGACAGATGTCACACGCCAAATATTTGTTAAACCAACCTGTATTTCTTAAAACGGGTGTGCACTGAGGCCGAAAGAAAATTCCAGATACAGGTAGAAACTCTACTTCACCAGGCGGCAGGAATCATCACTTCTGTTAATTCGCCTAACGGGAATTCAGTGAAGTGGAAACTAATTTATTTCTCTCTATATCTGTCCGCCTTGTAAACTTTTTTTAATGAATTGTGTAGAAATATCCCTACGTTTCTGCGTTGGACATATTCAGTTTTATACAAAATAAATACACATAAAATTACTACTATTTTGCCGGGACCAATAAATGTGTTCACATTGGACAGATTTTCGCATTATTGACGTACCGGATTAAACAAGTTTTACTATATATTGATAGCAATGTAGTATCAAATTGTATTTCATAAGTAATGCCACGAGTGATTTCCAAATTATCGATAAATTGGAAATCAATAGTGGCATTTGTTAGGACTATTTAACGAATACAATTAAACTCTTTACTAAAAAAATAATTATTTGAATATAGTTACCGGGTTTTAAAATATTTATATAGTTAATGTAAACGGCGATGTTTGAAAACAAATTAGTATTTTGTGAGGTTATGTATATTCACTGCAACTCGATCATATTATTTATTGCCAAATAGGATCGCAATATTGTAAGAATGCACTCTAGTGGAGAAATAATGAAACACATCAAACTATTATAATCAACATTATAGGTTAATCATTTATATTTTGAATAAACAACTCAGTAAAATCACTGAATCTATTAATTATTTGCTATATTCAATGTATTTGTTGGAGAAAAATAACGGTCTAACCTGTTCAGAATATTGAAAAAGGACGAGCTTTGCTTATCACAAAAGCAGGAGCTGATAAAGAGAAATCGATGAAGATCGAGGTGAAACACGACTGTCATTGGTGTAAAACGGAATTCATTGAAACGTGATTGGTCATTGACTACCATTTGCGACATGAGTTAAATAGTCATAAGTAATGCCACGAGTGATTTCCAAATTATCGATAAATTCACGACTCACGGAATGAGGAGTGAATTTATCTAGAGAATTTGGCAATCAAGAGTGGCATTTGTTAGGACTATTTAACGAATAAAATTAAGCTGTTTACTCACAAATCATTATTTAACTATAGTTATTTTAAAATATTTACATATTTAATGTAAACGGCGATGTTTGAAAACAAATGAGAAACGATAGGTACGCTTCATCTCCTTCTTTTGTTTATCACTGCAACCAGATCATACTATTTATTGCCAAAGGAACGCAATATTGTAAGAATGCTCTCTAGTGGAGAAAAATGAAACACATCAAACCGTATATTAATTCATTTTTGATGTCGTATGATGTAAATATGACAATTATATTTTTCTGGATTCTTACCTGGGAAAAAATACATTTAAAAAAGTGGAAACAGTGGTTTCTTTTTTTGGTGGTATAATCAATTGCTACAAATGTTTTTATATTAACTCCCGCATGCGGCATGTGTTGACATTGATGCACTATATATACAATCTGGTAGCCGTATTTCTCACAGGCTCAGTCACTGCAAAATAATGGTCAGACCTGTTCAGAATATTAAAAAGGAGGAGCTTTCTTTAATATGGTAATTATCATCATCATCATCATCACTCCAGGGATTAGGCAATTGCCCGTTCCGACTTCATATTGCATCAGCCCAACGTCTTCTAGGTCTTCCAACATCACGCCTTCCTCTTGCTTGATAATTTCTGGCTAACAATGGATATCTCTCCTTGCTCATTCCATCCATGTGATCAATCCATTTCTGTCTGTAATTCGTGACTTTATCCAATAAAGGCTGTACTTTCAATTCTTCTCTTATATCCTCATTTCTTATTCTATCAAGTCTTGTACATCCTTTTACTTGTCTTAGGAACCGCATCTCTGCCTTCTGTATTCTATCCTTCTGTCTTTTCACTGGAGCCCAAGTTTCACATCCATACAATATTGTGGGAACCGCCATAACATTATACATTTTTATCATGGTAATTATAACACTGATAAATATTTCGTGAAACACGGCTCTGATTGGTTGTAAAACAGAAATCATTGAAACGTGATTGGTCATTGACTACCATTTGTAACATGAGTTAAATAGTCAATAAAAACCGTAGGTAGATTAATACATGGATCATGTAATAGTATTAATTATGACTATTTAACTCATGCCCCAAATGGGAGTCAATGACCAATCACGTTTCAATGATTTCTGTTTTACAACCAATCAGAGTCGTGTTTCACCAAATATTTATCAGTGTTATAATTACCATATTAAAGAAAGCTCCTCCTTACAATATTGCGTTCCTTTGGCAATAAATAGTATGATCTGGTTGCAGTGATAAACAAAAGAAGCGGTAGAAGCGTACCTATCGTTTCTCATTTGTTTTCAAACATCGCCGTTTACATTAAATATATAAATATTTTAAAATAACTATAGTTAAATAATGATTTGTGAGTAAACAGCTTAATTTTATTCGTTAAATAGTCCTAACAAATGCCACTCTTGATTTCCAAATTCTCTAGATAAATTCACTCCTCACTTCGTGAGTCGTGAATTTATCGATAATTTGGAAATCACTCGTGGCATTACTTATGATAATAATAATAATAATAATAATAATAATAATAATAATAATAAAATAACAGCTTTATTTTACCTCGCAGAGTTAAGGCCGTAAGGCCTTATCTACCACTCAACCAGGTTTTAAATGGGCCTACTAATTTATATAAAAGTATTTCAACAATTATTTTAAAAATACTTGCTCTGTCATTTTCTTTACACTGCACTTGAAAAATAACATTTCAGCACGAAGGTAGGATTATTGGATAGCTGTACTACCCTCAAGAGCTGGAGTGTCAGGGTAGAAACTCCCCATCTATATTTTATTCAATTACAGTATAAATATTCCATATTTCATCCCCTCCTGCCTCTTTTATTCACCATGATCAAGATGTGTGGTCACTTGGACGCGACCTCCACCCAGTCACCTTCTCTCTCTTCCACCCTCATTCCCCCGTGTGATTTATCGTATCTCCCTATGGTACCAGCACTACCATCTGTCCCCAGGACATATCTTACATTCATATTACACGAGATATATAGACTGTAGCCTCTGCTGACGAAAATTGAAATAGTCTGTCTCCTTCCTGTCGTCTGGTAGAAAGGTCATCTTCACAAGACTTGCATGTAATAAGATGAATGATGATGACTGTAGTATGTTTCAGCAATACAGTCTGTTCTTTCTAACAGTGATCCTCAAACATCCGAGAATATTCCTGATACAATGAAATTAAGCAAATTAGAAAAAAAGCAAAGAGATGCACTATCTCCTCTACTATTTAATTTTGTACTAGAGCATGCAATTAAATCTTTAGAGAATGAGGAAGGCTTACAACTCAATGGTATTAATAAGCTGTTAGTTTATGCTGATGATGTAGTATTATTGGCCGATAGTGAGGAGATACTAAAGGACCAACACGCACACACTATTGAGTAACACTAAGAAATTAGGACTGGAATTAAATAGCAATAAAACTAAATATATGGTCACATGTAGGAATTCATTATATAATGGAAATGGACAGCTAATGACAAATGAGGGAAATTTTGAGGAAGTGGCTGAATTCAAATACCTAGGAACAATAATCACAAATAGGAATAAGATGCATAAAGAAATTAAACATAGGCTCAATTCTGGAAATGCGTGCTATTATGCATTGCAGAGACTCTTGATATTTCAACTCCTTTCAAAAAACGTTAAACTGAAAATATATAAAACTATTATTCTACCAGTTATATTATATGGATGCGAAACATGGACTTACTTTAAGGGACGAAAGGAGATTACAAGTATTTGAGAATAAAGTACTTAGGAAAATTTTTGGACCAAAGAGAGATGAACAGACAGAAGAATGGAGAAGACTACATAACAATGAACTACATGGTCTTTATAGGAAGCCAGATATAATAAGAACAGTTAAGTCTCGTAGACTGCGATGGGCAGGACATGTTGCACTATGGGGAATGAAAGACTTGCATGGAAGGTTCTTGTAGGAAAGCCAGAGGGAAAACGCCCAGTTGGTAGACCAAGAATGAGGTGGGAGAACAACATTAAGTATGATATGAGGCAAATAGATTATACAGGGAATGATTGGAAGGCATTAGCTCGGGATAGGGATGTATGGAGAGCTTATGTCCGCGCGGCCATGAACCTACGGGTTCGATAGTGCCAGTGAGTAAGTAAGTAAGAAAAGAAACCAAGATAAAAATGTATAATGTTATGGCGGTTCCCACAATATTGTATGGATGTGAAACTTCGGCTCCAATGAAAAAACAGAAGGATAGAAGACAAGTAAAAGGATGTATAAGACTTGATAGAATAAGAAATGAGGATATAAGAGAAGAATTGAAACTACAGCCAGTATTGGATAAGGTCACGAATTGCAGACAGAAATGGATTGATCATATGGATGGAATGAGTAAGGAGAGATATCCATTGTTAGCAAGAAATTATCAAGCAAGAGGAAGACGTGATGTTGGAAGACCTAGAAGACGTTGGGCTGATGCATTATGAAGTCGGAACGGGCAATTGCCTAATCCCAGGAGTGATGATGATGATGATGATGATGATTAATTTAATTTTACGTATAATTACACTGAGCAACAAAAACAGAAATTTCTTTTTGTCTCAGAAAGAAAAATATGTGATTCTGGTAGTATTTTTTCTCCTGGATTCAAATATGATATTGGTTTTTCTCCATCACGCAAGGTTCCCTAGAGACTGGATTTTATAATTTCAAACAATTTAATATTTTCTACATTCGTAACTACACAATATTCGAACATTCGGACTCACCTTTAAAGTAAGAAGTGATGATTTTCTGTGGAGCATCCCTCTTGATGGTCCAACAATAATCGCTAGCAAATTAGGATTCCATTTGCCTTGATATCTCTTTTCCATAGCTGAAATCTCCTGAGTTAGCTCCATTTGGTTTTATTTTACAATAGACAAATGGACGAAAAAACTTTTATTAAAATCCATTAATTGAAATTGAAATAAAAAAACTGTGGGCGATGGAGAAATTCCGAATACATATTTGAAAACACGATAAAAAAACTGCATTAAGTACAACTATTGGTACTCATGAGACAAAAATCATGTTGACCAGTGTTATTTTGCCTTTTAAATTAAAGTCCGGATATACTAGTAATTAAGTCTCATAGACTGCGGAGATCAGGACATGTGGCACGAATGGGGAATGAAAGAAGATTGATTCCTGTGTCATTTTTAATTTAGGATGTTCACTTTATAATCTCTAAGCGTTTAGATGCATTCAATCGAAATGAATGTTCTAGATGGGCATTTTGATATAGAGATCCCTGGTCAAGGATTCTTGTTTAAGTCGTGAATGATTGATCAGTGTTTTGGGAATTTCAACATAGATCCTTTATCTAAGTACATTGTAGTACAACTTTCCTTATAACAATATGTTATATGTTTTATTATTATCTATTTTAATCTTCAGTTAAATAATTTTTAATTTTAAATATTTGATGCACAGCAGATATCAGGATTATTTAAAAAGAAATATGATTGGATGGGAAGGCCTTATGGTCATAACTCTGCCAGTTAAAATAAAGCATGATCATCATCAAGAATCATGGATTAAGCCCATGTGACTTGTTCCAGTCTCATAGATTCTCATTCAAAAATTTGAATTCATCTATTTTTCGGCTACCAACATTCCTGTCTCCTTTTGGTTAGTAATTAAGTGTAATTTTTGGTATGCGTTCATTTTTCATTCTTTGAACATTCTAGATTCTTTTATTTT
Organism: Diploptera punctata; assembly: GCA_030220185.1. Lineage (NCBI taxonomy): Eukaryota > Metazoa > Arthropoda > Insecta > Blattodea > Blaberidae > Diploptera > Diploptera punctata. The sequence continues at coordinate 1,714,835 of JASPKZ010007807.1, read as the reverse complement.
ATCTAAAAGTTTAAAAATATTTAGCTCATTTCTAATATCTTCACTTTTTCTTTTATCTAGAAGTTTGCAGCAGGTACACTTCTCAGAAATCTCATTTCAGCTGCTTCTATGATCTTCTCTTTTCTTTTAGTCAAAACTCAAAATTCACTTCCATGCAATAGCAAGGAGACTGCCACTGCTTTATAAAATGTTAGTTTTGTTTCCTTTCTTGTGTTTTTAAATATTCTTTTAATTGTGCTACTTATGTAATTACATTTATTATGTTTGTTAAAAAATATCTTAATTTTTAAAATAAGAGATTTACAAACCCAGGTATTTAAAACGGTTCACTCTGTTCAACGGGTTTCCCGCCAGAATTATTTTAGCACTTACGGTATCGGATGCCGGGAAAGAAGAAAGCCAGGAGGAGGAGGAGGAGGGGATGAGGAGTATAGGTAGGAGGAGTGATTGATGTAAGTGTAGGATTATCAGCATCATAAGTATGAGTTCAGTAGGAGGACGAGGAGGAGGGAGAGAAGCAGCCAGAAGGAGGCGCAGGAGCAGCAGGAGCAGGGGGGAGGACGAGGCAGCAGAAGGAGGAGCAGGAGGGGTGACGAGGAGGAGGAGGAGGAGCAGCAGCAGCAGAAGGAGGAGCAGGAGCAGCAGGAGCAGGGGAGGACGCGCAGCAGAAGGAGGAGCGCAGGAGGAGGGCGAGAGGAGGAGGAGCAGCAGCAGCAGAAGGAGGAGCATGAGCGCAGGAGCGGGGGAGACGAGAGGAATGAGGAGCAGGAGGAGGACGAGGAGGAAGTAGGAAGCAGCAGCAGGAGGAGGAGGAGTAGGAGCAGCAGTAGCAGGGGAGGAGGAGCAGACATAGACAGGGATGAGCAGGATGATGACGCGTAGGATGAGGAGATTAGTAGCATGCATCATGAGCAGTGTGATTAACTATCATCATAATTATTATCATATTAGTATTACTATTATTAGTATTATTATTATTATTATTATATTATTATTATTATTATTATGCGGCTATGGTCTGCATGGTCAGAAGTTCCTGGTCACTATTCTCGGCTTTTGGTAAATGTTGTAAGTTGTTTGTTGGTATAGCATTATAAATATGTTTCGCAGATTTATAAATCATTAAGATTTGTGCATGGAACAACTAGAAAAATGAATCACATCAGAGAGAAAATACAAGTTCGCATATTTATGTAAATATAAATATAAATTACATTTCGTCTCTTTCACAACTGAAAAACAAAAGTTTGTTTGGCCAAACACTGTCTTCCACTTACTTATTTGCAATATTGTTAACAACGCACGCCCTAACAAGGGTTTAACAAATTGTAGTCTATTTGGCAATTTCGGAGCTATTGTTCAACAAGTCCAGCTCATTTTTTTGAATTGAACACGATTGAAATAGACGGCAACAAGTATTTACAGTGCAAGGTTGGCAAGTGGTTTTTACAGAAGCGAGGACATGATTAAAAACCAAGCCAGAGCGAGGTTTTTAATTTTCAATATTCTGTAAAACACTTTACAAAAGCGCGTTGTACATTATTTTTTGCGCGATGGTTTTTCAAGATAATAAATAACAGTAAAATAATAACACCTTTGTTGCGTTTGTTATAAACAACTGACTAACGTTAACAGTGTGGGCAATGTTTATACGGTAATTGCCGAAAATAATTTAGTTGAGACTACAGCAGGCCGTGACACTAATCAATCATAAGATGGCGGCAAGTACGAATTTATTGTTTTATATTGTTTCAAATAAAGTTCAGTTAATTTAAAATCAGTGATTTTTTTCTTATAATGTATATTAACACTACCTTTTGGATATATTTTTGTATTCTACATTATACGTAGTATGCATAAAGGACAGTGGCGTTACTTCTCGCACAAGTTACGTAATATTAGTTTGTAAATTAATGAGCCATTTTTTAACATCTTACCTCATAGTTTATGTTTCTTCAAACACGGGAACTAGTTTTCGAGAGAAGGATCTCTCTCATTTTCAACCGACTTTATGACATTATGACCGGATTTTCGTTGGAATTGTTGGGATTTCCATCAACAAAAATCCGGTAGTCATAATGTCGATTGAAAATGAAAGAGATCATTCTCTCGAAAACTAGTTCCCATGTTTGAAGAAACATAAAATATGAGGTAAGATGTTAAAAAATGACTCATTAATTTACGAATTAAGAACCTCAAAATGTTATTTCCCATTTTAACTATGAATATTACAGTTTACTTATTTAGGTTGGCATCCCCGAAATTTAGGAAATTAAACTTCAATCATGGTTGTCATCGCGCAACAATATTATTTTTATAACATGTATTCTTATATCGTATGAACTCTTTTTCTATAAAATGGTTAGTTTCTATGTAGATAGAGTTTAATCTTGAGAAAAAGACATTTGCATTTTGCAGCTCCTGTTTTGAAGAAGCAAGCATAGTTGTCGGAAGAACATCACTTCCATGCAAAAACTCTGTAGGAATTGAGTTTTCGCCCGGATGTTTCCCTCTGGATCCCATCGACTCGACATGGGCCCACTTCTCCCCTCTCCCTTTCCAACTTCTTCAATAGCTATGTCAGAGAACTACGCTGCAGTTCTCAAAAATATTTTATTCGGATTTGAGATTTTAAATGTCTTTCTGTTACGTAATTTTCAAATACGTTCTCAATTTATTAAATAACGCGATTTTCCAAAAAAAAAATATATTAAAAAAATTAAAATATTATATTTAAATCTAAAAATACTGGGCAATATGAATTTATGGCTTAGAACATGAATGTCACATTCGGCATATAGCACATTCAAGTTGCATCTAACTATAATTTATTGGAGATTTTTCATAGGTCGAAGAAGCTAATTCTAATTTTAAACTTTTTTCTAGTCCCGAATAAGGTGGTGTCCAAAAATGAATTAAATTAATTATATATATATATATATATATATATATATATATATAACATGAAAAGCAAAATAAACGCCTGAAGGGGGATTTGAACCCGGACCTCCGCCTAGAAGGCGGAGTTACGTTACCCCGATGATATGATAGGCGGTAACTGATAATGAAGCACCAGGAGAGTTCTTAACCTAAATTCCAGACCTTCAAAGAAAAAATCGTGTGGTTTGACCGGGAATCGAACCCACTAGCCCATGAGGCTGGTCTCCCACAAATCATAGTTAATTATATTCTCCTACCTCATTCTTGGTCTACCAATTGGGCATTTTCCCTCTGGTTTTCCTAATAGAAGCTTTCATGCACGTCTTTCATTCCCCATTGGTGCCACATGTCCTGCCCATCGCAGTCTTCGAGGCTTAACTATATATATACTTAGGACATGAGTTATGCATTATATCAATCACATATCAGAAGAGTACCTGCATATCCTTCTGCAGATAATATTAAAAGATTTTATTTTTTTATTTTTTCATTATGCCCATGTTTCCCTTAACAGAGATTTTGGCGCTCTCCCCTACTGGGAAGAACTTGAACCATACAAGGTAGTACTAGAACGGGAAAATTCGGTACATTTTGCTTAGAGTCCTTTTCAATCAGGCGTAAGGATCTTTTACGAGCCTGAAAATCTTCAGACTCGGGACCCACGGCTTAAAGTCCCTCCCTGAGGACTTGCTCCATCCTAAAAAAATCCGTCGACCCCAGCCGGGTTGGAACCCGCGACCCTCGTGACCAGAGGCAAGGAGCATAACCACTAGTCCACCGTGGCCGATTATGTACAGCGATTAATTTAGTTACGCATTTTTACCCACAGATGTCATGCTTGAATGGTATGCAGTCAATATGGCGACCCAATGAGACATCTATCAGCCAATTAACGTATTACAAAAATGATGAGGTAGGTAAATTTTCCTTAGATACCTCTTTATCCAGGCTTAAGGATCTTTTACGAGCCTGAAAATCTTCACTTTCAGGACCCACGACTTAAAATCCCTCCCGGAGGACATTTTCCTAAAAACTCAATTGATCCCGGCTGGGTTTGAACTCGCGAACCTTGGGACCAGAAGCAAGGAATATTATAGTCCACCATGGCCGACCTTAATGATTAGTAGAATTTCTAATACTCTTAATTAAACAGTTGATTAGAATTTTAGTTCCGCGGAAAAGTCCATGAACAGGGTGGGACACACATAGTATGGTAAAGGTGTAATTTAATTCAATTCAGTGAAGATAACACTGATCTCACATTATGGCGCTATAAATATGTACAAAACTCCCTGCCTATAGCAGATAATACCCAATGTGCAGTAAGCCAATTAAGAGGTATATTTAGTAATTTAAAAACATACTATTTTAAAAATGATAGCGTTAAGTATGGGTTGAGGATCTTTACGAGATATGGCTTGCATGAAAACGCGTTGGTACATACAGCAGTGTAGCCAGGTAGCGCTTTACTTTCATCAAATGAAACCGGAAGCGATTTCACCCCTGGGAAATCATCTGATTGAGATCCAAAACATTTCGAATAGCACCAATGCGACGATTTTTCAATTAAACATTGGAGATGTTACCCACATTGTTATAACGCAGAATTACAATACAATATTCTCTTTTGTTTTGTTAATACGTTACGCAGTTAAAATCAATAAACTTAACAATAAATTTAAATAAGTTTTATTCTAGTTGGAATTTTATTTTTTGCGCGATAGTGCGTTTTATCTTACTTACAGCAATGGCGACCATGATTGAAAGTTCAACTTCCCACATTTCAGGGTTGCCAACCTAAATAACAATATTGTAATAAAATAACTACACTGTAATATTACAAACACGCGTGTGGGAAGTAAAACCACTGCCCTCTATGTATACTACATACAGTGATTATACAAATAATATCCAAAAGCCAGTGTTAATATACATTTTATGTAACAAGTAACTGCATTTTAAATGAACTGAATTTTATTTGGAACAATTTTTTTTTTCAAATGCCCCAGGTTTGTCTTTCGACATTCCTGGTTTCTCTCCTGGCATGGCGTACTTCTAACCCACTTCTGAGGTTGGGGAGCCTGGAAGGCGGGATTACGTTGCCCCGATGGTATGATGGGTGATGATGATGATAATGGTGCGCCAGGAGATTCCCTAATCCTAAGCATAACCTAAGATGAATATGAATGATGATGATTGCGATGGCAATATGATTTCGGGGACCGTTTGGGCCTCAAAGTTTTCCTGACATTTGTCTTACAGGTGAGGAAAATCCCCGATAAATACCACACCCAGAAAAACTGTCCCGACCGGGGATCGAACCCGGGCTCGCTGCGTGACAAGGCAGCACGCTACCCCGAGACCACAGCGGTGGACCTATAGTGTATTATTACATATTATAAAACGCGTGTTGGAAGTAAAACCACTGCCCTCTATGTATACTACATAGGCCTACAATGATAATACAATTAATATCCAAAAGGTAGTGTTAATATACATTTTATGAAACAAGTCACTGCATTTTAAACGAACTGAATTCTATTTGAAACAATATAAAACAATAAATACGTACTTGCCGCCATTTTATCACTAAATGGTCTTACGGCCTCCTGCAGTTTCAACTAATAAACATTGCCCGCACTGTCAACGTTAATCATTTCTTTATAATGAAGGCAAATATTTCCAACAAAGGCGTTATTATTTACTATTATTTATTATTTTTAAAACATCAACACGCAAAAAATAATGTACAACGCACGTTTGTGAAGTGTTTTAGAGAGTCCTGGAAATTAAAAAAAATATAATAAAAATTATATATCGCTCGGATTTTAAACATTTTCCTCGATTCTGTCAAAACCATTTCCCAACCTCGTATCGTAATATACTAGTAAAGTAAAGTAATCCCACTACAGACCTCGGGAGGCCCTTGTGGTAGTAGGAGGTTAAGGCTCCCACTTTTTCTAGACAATCGGCACTTGATGTCAGCCGGGTTGTCAGCCCTGCGTGACGGCCGCCTTTACCCCCAGAACAAGCGTCTGGTACTCATTTCCGTTAGAGGCTGAGTCAACCCCAGGGCCATAGTGCCGCCAGAAGGTTTTGGTCAGTTTAAAAATCCTGACCCACCGGGACTTGAATCCTCGACCTTCCGACTTGTAGCGCAGTGCCTTAACCACTACGCTACTAATATACTATTTATTACAAATCAGAAAATAAATATGCTGTAAATATGTTGGTGCGAGCATATAACTTATAAATCATATTACTTGAGAGAAATCAGTAGGAAGTAATAAAAACGATCTATCCAAAACCGGTTCTAATTATGCGAACATCTTGTAGCCCAATGTTTTATGTGTAAAATTTAGATATCATCTCCATTACTCCATTGCCATTCATCTATTCTTATTTCTCTTTTTATATAATAATAATAATAATAATGATAATAATAATAATAATAATAATAATAATAATAATAATAATAATAATAAGTTGGCCGCAGTGGCCTAATGGTTATGTCCATTGCCTCTGATCCCGAGTGTCGCGAGATCAAACCCGATGTTTTTTTAGGATGGAAAAATCCAAGGTGCAAATCCTCCGGGAGGGACTTCATGCCGTGGGTGCCGTGTCTGAAGATTTTCAGGCTCGTAAAAGAAATTTAAGCGTGAATAGAAAGTTCTTTAAGCAAAATTTACCGAATTTTCCCGTCCTGGTATTACCGTGTCTCTATAGTTACTCTAAGTGTAACTAAATTAGTAAGATTGAATTTCTCCACTGTAGGGTGAGAGCGCGTAACTCTCATTGAGGGAAATAAGGGCTTACAATAAAAATGATAATAATAATAATAATAATGATGATGATAATAATAATAATTATTATTATTTTTATTATTATTACTATGATTATGATTATGACTATGATTATGATTATGGTGACAATGATGATGACGATGACGATGATTATGGTGATAATGACAATAAATCTGTGACCGACAGCTCCAAAGGATTAGGGCCGATTGAACTTGTTTTTGTCACATTCACGACAATACAAAAAGTTACACTTTTAACTTAACGCAGTCTCAACGATAATTTCAGTTTTCTTAACCACATCTCGTTATTACTTCTCATAAAATATCAACTCAATTCTCCTCACGAAACATATATTGAAATAAAAATTTGTATTATGTACACTCGAGGCTCCTAGGATTCTAGTCTTATTCTCAAGCAATTTGTACTTAAATCATAGACACTAATATTGCTTTCACTCTGTAGACACATTAACGAATATACCAGACAAGCGGTGACTGAAATCTCATCCTAAAATAATTAACTCCTGTGATGTAGTAATTAAAGGAGGTGCTAAAAATGTTTCCAATAAACAAAGTTGCTTTAAATTGACCTTTGAGATCATAGATGTAATGATATTAGAGTTATAGAGAGACATTAGTGATATAGTGTTAAAACTGTAAAAATTACATTTCCATCGGAATATTGATTTATCTATTCGTTTTGAAAGGCTAAAATACCATATACAGGGCTATTCAGAAATAAGGAACAGACTTCAAACATTCATTTTTTCCAAAACAAAAATATAAACACGATTCCAACGTTCCTGGAAAGAGACAAATTTAAATTTCACTATTCTACGCATTCAATGTGAGCACCATGTGTTACACGACAAATATCAAAACTGTGGCTCACTTCTTGCCACACACGAATCAGCTGGTCTCTAGTTATCGAATTCACAGCTTCAACAATTCGATGTCATAGATTTTCAAGAGTGTCAGGCACAGGGGGGATAAAAAACACGGTCTTTTACGTAACCCCACAGATAAAAATCACACGGGGTTAGATCTGGTGACCTGGGAGGCAACCGGTATTGAAGTTTATCTTCTGCTCCTCCACTTTCAATCCAACAGCGCCAATGCGACCTTTATCGCAACTTCAAGCAACAGCGCCAATGCGGCCGTGATAAGAACTTCAAACTTTTCTCTTTCTAGGAATGTTGGGATTGTAAACAAAGTTACTTTAAATTGACCTTTGAGATCATAGATGTAATGATATTAGAGTTATAGAGAGACATTAGTGATATAGTGTTAAAACTGTAAAAATTACATTTCCATCGGAATATTGATTTATCTATTCGTTTTGAAAGGCTAAAATACCATATACAGGGCTATTCAGAAATAAGAAACAGACTTCAAACATTCATTTTTTCCAAAACAAAAAATATAAACACGATTCCAACGTTCCTGGAAAGAGAAAAAATTAAATTTCACTATTCTATGCATTCAATGTGAGCACCATGTGTTACACGACAAATATCAAAACTGTGGCTCACTTCTTGCCACACACGAATCAGCTGGTCTCTAGTTATCGAATTCACAGCTTCAACAATTCGATGTCATAGATTTTCAAGAGTGTCAGGCACAGGGGGGATAAAAAACACGGTCTTTTACGTAACCCCACAGATAAAAATCACACGGGGTTAGATCTGGTGACCTGGGAGGCCACCGGTATTGAAGTTTATCTTCTGCTCCTCCACTTTCAATCCAACAGCGCCAATGCGACCTTTATCGCAACTTCAAGCAACAGCGCCAATGCGGCCGTGATAAGAACTTCAAACTTTTCTCTTTCTAGGAATGTTGGGATTGTAAACAAAGTTACTTTAAATTGACCTTTGAGATCATAGATGTAATGATATTAGAGTTATAGAGAGACATTAGTGATATAGTGTTAAAACTGTAAAAATTACCTTTCCATCGGGATATTGATTTATCTATTCGTTTTGAAAGGCTAAAATACCATATATAGGGCTATTCAGAAATAAGGAACAGACTTAAAACATTCATTTTTTCCAAAACAAAAAATATAAACACGATTCCAACGTTCCTGGAAAGAGACAAATTTAAATTTCACTATTCTATGCATTCAATATGAGCACCATGTGTTACACGACAAATATCAAAACTGTGGCTCACTTCTTGCCACACACGAATCAGCTGGTCTCTAGTTATCGAATTCACAGCTTCAACAATTCGATGTCATAGATTTTCAAGAGTGTCAGGCACAGGGGGGATAAAAAACACGGTCTTTTACGTAACCCCACAGATAAATATCACACGGGGTTAGATCTGGTGACCTGGGAGGCCACCGGTATTGAAGTTTATCTTCTGCTCCTCCACTTTCAATCCAACAGCGCCAATGCGACCGTTATCGCAACTTCAAGCAACAGTGCCAATGCGGCCGTGATAAGAACTTCAAACTTTTCTCTTTCTAGGAATGTTGGGATTGTTTCTATTTTTTGTAGTTTGGAAGAAATAAATGTTTGAAGTCTGTTCCTTTTTTCTGAATAGTCATATATTTCTTCGGATACAAAGTAAAGTAAGTAAACTAATCACACTACAGGTCTCAGGAGACCCTTGAGGTAGTAGGAGGTTAAGGCTCCCACTTTTTCTGGACGATTGGCACTTCATGTCTGCCGGATTGTCAGCCCTGCGTTACGGCCGCCTTTACTCATAGAACAAGTGTCTGGTACTCATTTCAGTTAGAGGCTGAGTCGACCCCAGGACAATAGTGCCGCCAGAAGGTTTGGGTCAGTTTAAAAATCCTGACCCCACCGGAACTTGAACTCTCGACCTTCCGACTTGTAGCGCAGTGCCTTAACCACTACGCTACGGCGTGCCCCCCGGATACAAAGTAAATTATAGTAAAAGGTTATACTGTATTAAGGGCCAGTTTAACCAAGAGAGATAGCTGTATTACGCCAGTTAAGCTATGTATTATACATGGGGAGAAGTGTATCCCCATGTATAATACATAGCTTAAACTGGCGTAATACAGTTACCTCTGTTGGTGAAAATGACCCTTGAGGTAGTAGGAGGTTAAGGCTCCCACTTTTTCTGGACAATTGGCACTTCATGTCTGCCGGATTGTCAGCCCTGCGTTACGGCCGCCTTTACCCATAGAACAAGTGTCTGGTACTCATTTCAGTTAGAGGCTGAGTCGACCCCAGGACCATAGTGCCGCCAGAAGGTTTGGGTCAGTTTAAAAATCCTGACCCCACCGGAACTTGAACTCTCGACCTTCCGACTTGTAGCGCAGTGCCTTAACCACTACGCTACGGCATGCCCCCCGGATACAAAGTAAATTATATTAAAAGGTTATACTGTATTAAGGGCCAGTTTCACCAAGAGAGATAGCTGTATTACGCCAGTTAAGCTATGTATTATACATGGGGAGAAATGTATCCCCATGTATAATACATAGCTTAAACTGGCGTAATACAGTTACCTCTGTTGGTGAAAATGACCCTAAGTGGAAAATAGGCAAGCTGAATATTTTACTGTGCAATGAAGTGGTAAATAGGATAGAATTGAAGTTGAGGATATTTATTATGAAAATTTAATTTCAATAATAGGCTACACTTTCAAGATACATTAAAAATCTTGTATATCTGATACAACAAGCTATGACATTGTAATTAATGAGTTGACAATATCCTTAATTAAAAATGAAACGCGTCACATTTTCGTGAAAGCTTCTCTTCTTTGGATCTGTTGTTAGATTTTAATTTAAAATAACTCTTAAACGTTCATTGTATCAATTACATCCATATTTCCCAGTCATAACATTTGGTTTTCTAAACTTCTAGACTCTACATATTCTAGCTATCCAAATTCCTCGCGATACCGGTTGGGCACCAGCCCCATACTAGACGAAATTGCAGGAGAAAATGTCTTCCTCCATGTGGATTTGAATCGGTAAATGTCCCGTAACTCTACTGCAAGACATGGTGATTTATATCGTTTAGCTCATGGCGAGGATCGATACTAGTAAAATTCATGGTGATTTTCCGTTGAGGTATTAGTTCACAGTAATATAATGTACGGTTAAAAACTATAATATAGTTACCTTGTAGGTCCGTCTCCTCAACTTAAGTTCTTTTAAAACTCTGTAGGCCTTTCGGGACTAGTCCCATCATCAACAGAATGCATTAGGTCCGTTCTTGTTGACCCTTGTTGAAGCAACAACCAAGTCAGTGCTTCAACAAGGGTCAACAAGAACGGATCTAATGCATTCTGCTGATGATGGGACTAGTCCCGAAAGGCCTACAGAGTTTTAAAAGAACTTAAGTTGAGGAGACGGACCTACAAGGTAACTATATTATAGTTTTTAACATGGCGAGGAGTCATACTAAAATATCTGCGAGTGAGAAAAAATTGCCCTAAAAGACCATTAAAATACGTACAAAAACGTTTTGATCAGTAGCTTATCTCAAAATACTGCATCGGGACTATTTTGACCAGCCTCAGATCTTGTAATCAGAGCTTCTGACTACAGTTCATGATGTCCTGGGTTCAATTCCCGATCAGAGTTCAGGATTTTTTTCTTAAAGGTCGCTCATGAACTGAAATTTAAGTTAGATTTAAGGACATTCCTGTTGCTTCGTCATAATTTATCACCTATCAAATCATCGGGATAAGGTAACTGCGCTTTTGAGGCACCCCAACCTTAAAAGAGGGTTATGAAATCCGACAATGCTAGGAGAGAATACTAGAAATGTCGTAAGACAATCTTGTGGCATTGGGGGAAAAGTCTAGACTCTTTTTATCGCCTTTGTTTATTTTTAAAAATAGAACTCATTGGCAGGATAGATGGACCTATGCAGCGACGGTATGATAACCAAGAATTGCAAAAAATGAATAAAGGATGCCCACGTCAAAGATGGAAATCGGAGAAATAATTGGTGTACATTGGGTCACAGAAGCCAGAGACAGAACAAAGGAGGAAAGATATATTCGTAAATGTAGATTAATAAGTCACAAATTATAATTAATAATTATTAGTATAAAATTAATATCTTACATGTTACCGTATTTCACAGACTATAAGAGGCACCTTAACTTCTAAATAATTAAAAAAACACATTTTTACCATTTTTATTACTAGATTGCAAAGGCAGACTAAAAAAATCTTAGTTTGTAAAACCGTTCTGATCTATAAAAATCCCCGAAAATCGTCATCTGAACTTTATTCTTCTTCTTCTTCTTCTTCTTCTTCCACTTCTTTCTCCTATTCTAACCAAGCTAATTTAGTTACTCTTATTTACCGACCCGACACATGTCAACGAGTGACATGTGGTTAGCACATCGCCTCAATGGGACGTCTAATAGGCAACGAAGGTATTACTGTCTAACAAGCTTGTGAATCCCCACAACGCATGTTCGTCGCATCGGTGCACTGCTGTTGCCAGTTGAATCCAATGTTGCCAGATTTATTAGGTTTTATAGGTGTGTGCCCGTCTGGCATCCATGAATTATATGGCCATTTTAAAGACTGGCCGGGAATTTTAAATAAAACACTGGCCATTTTCTTCTTACATTTCGAGTATAAGACGCTCCTAAATTGTGGGATGGCCATTTTTCCAAGAAAAATGTGCGTCTAATAATCCATAAAATACGGTAACAAATTTTAGGAAAATGGCTCGCAGTGACCTGCTCCCCATGTGAGAGATGTTACGGGATTGTCAATAGTCTATATTCATTTGACACAAGATATTTTTTTAACTCAGTGTTAGGTTAAAAATAAATATTCAGCGAGACGTAAATGTGAAACTGTCAAGATTTGAAATTATATATGGAACTATACATAAAACATTAAAGAACAAAACAAGAAATGATACTAGATTGAAGTTTTATAAAACATTGGCAGTTCCTGCATTACTTTATGGGAGTTAAACTTGGGTACTGACCAAAAAATTACAAAGTAGAATATAAAGTGTACAAATGAACTTCCTTAGAAGAACAAATGGCTGCACAAAAGTGGATCGGTTAAAGAATGAAGATATAAGAACACAGTTATATATATATATATATGGAATGATAAGAAAAATAAATGCATGGACGGGATTAGAACCCGGATCTCTGAGTCTGTACCTCAGTGTGATATCCATTACATTACCAGGCGAATCCAATTCAAACACTTATTTTTCTTATATATGTATTATACTCTCCATTATTACTAGATGTCGCGAGAACTCGGTCTTCACCGCCATCTAGCAGCTGACTATATCAAGTAAGCAAATTAAAGAGAATATTTTTACCTTATAGCAGTGACGCGATGTTATAATTAAATGTTTAACATTGAGCAATGCAAGCTTAATATGGAATGATACGAAAAATAAATGCCTGTACGGGATTCGAACCCGGATCTCTGAGTCTGTACCTCAGTGTGATATCCATTACACTACCAGGCGAATCCAATTCAAACACTTATTTTTCTTATATATGTATTATACTCTCCATTATTACTAGATGTCGCGAGAACTCGGTCTTCACCGCCATCTAGCAGCTGACTATATCAAGTAAGCAAATTAAAGAGAATATTTTTACCTTATAGCAGTGACGCTTTATAGATGTTATAATTAAATGTTTAACATTGAGCAATGCAAGCTTAATATGGAATGATAAGAAAAATAAATGCCTGTACGGGATTCGAACCCGGATCTCTGAGTCTGTACCTCAGTGTGATTTCCATTACACTACCAGGCGAATCCAATTCAAACACTTATTTTTCTTATATATGTATTATCACACTGAGGTACAGACTCAGAGATCCGGGTTCGAATCCCGTCCACGCATTTATTTTTCTTATCATTCCATATTAAGCTTGCATTGCTCAATGTTAAACATTTAATTATAACATATATATATATATATATATTAAATGATAAAATAAACGGATATAGAGAAAAAGGGTTTAGACATGTAGAAAAAATGAACGTAACAAGATTGCCAAAAGCAGCATTTAACTACAAGCCAAGAGGTTCAAGGAATGTAGGAAGACCAGTGAAAATATGGACAGTACAACTGTGAGGCGGAACAGGCATTTTGCCTAGTCCGGGAAGTGAAGAAGAAGAAGATAAATATTTAGCGATCTGAATTGTATGTTGCCAGGGAAGTAGTTTAGATTTTACAAATCTCAATTTAGCGTGAGGGAATGTAAACAAGAGTCAAGACTAGATCAATAAGGAGACTTTCCGTGAGCTTTGTCCTGTCAGATTATAAGATGCACGTGGGTGGGTGGAGGGTTTCGGTAATACATAATCCATCCATTCATACGTACGCTTGGTCGCTATGTCCTTTGAATCTTGATCAGTATCTCCCTATACATTACACACAGAAGGGAAACCTCCTTTGAACGCAACTTCTTTATCATTCCTCTATTCTTCCCTTTCCTTGGCCCTCTTAGCTGATATATTAATTTTCCTACACAATAGAAAGAAATATTGTAAGAAAACAGGATAAAAACATCGAAAAGATTGTTAATATCCTAAGGTTATCCATACTTCTATCAGAACTTTGTATCTTTATCAAGATTTGTATTGTAACTGGCATTTGAAAATAGAATGCTTTACTCGTAGCAAATATAAAAACAAGCTTAGAAGTGGAGTTTTGCTTCTGTGTCGAGAGAAAAAAAAATACATTCCTTTTCGTCGACTTTGTAATTTAACTCATGCCCCAAATGAGAATCATTGATCAATCACGTTTCGATTAATTTTGTTTTACAACCTATGACAGCCGTGTTTCACTCATTCTTTATCGAATTATCTTTATCTCTTCCTGCTTTTGAGATAAAGAAAGCTCCGCCTTTTTAATATTCTGAACAGGGCAGAGCATTATTTTGCAGTGACTGACTATCCAACAAATATATTGAATATCATCATCAATTGCAGTCATGGATTAGGCCATTGGCCTGTTCCGCTTCAGGATAGACATTGATCCCTCCATCTCTTCTTAGGTCTTCCTGGGTCTCTTCGTCCTGTGGGTCTGTAGTTCAATAGCTGCAGATATAGTCTATTGTTTGGCATTCTAAGAAGGTGTTCATGCTAATTATTTTGGTATATTAGAATGATTCTATTATTCTACCAGTTATATTATATGGGTGCGAAACATGTACTCTTACTTTAAGGGAGGAAAGGAGATTACGAGTATTTGAGAATAAAGTACTTAGGAAAATTTTTGGACCAAAGAGAGATGAACAGACAGGTGAATGGAGAAGACTACATAACAACGAACTACATGGTCTGTATAGGAAGCCAGATATAATAAGAACAGTTAAGTCTCGTAGACTGCGATGGGCAGGACATGTTGCGCGTATGGGGAATGAAAGACTTGCATGGAAGGTTCTTGTAGGAAAGCCAGAGGGAAAACGCCCAGTTGGTAGACCAAGAATGAGGTAGGAGAACAACATTAACTATGATTTGAGGGAAGTAGATTATACGGGGAATGATTGGAAAGCATTAGCTCAGGATAGGGATTTATGGAGAGCTTATGTCCGCACGGCCATGAACCTACGGGTTCGATAGTGCCAGTGAGTAAGTATATTAGAATGATTTCAGTTATTGCTGGTGTGTTGAGAGCTTTGGGGATATATTCATTACGCATGTGGCCATAAATTGTATAACCCGCTAAAGTTCTTAATAACTTCATTTCTGCAGCTACTATCCTATTTAATTTACCTGTAGTAAGAGTCCAGGTTTCAGAACCATACGCAAAAGAGTTGGAAGAGCCATTGTTTTATAAAATTTTATAATTGTATCTGGGCGTACTTATCGTACATTGAATGTAGCAAATATAAACAGATTCCTTCAAACTACACATTTGATAATTGTGTTTTTAAATAATTATTTTATTGAGTTGTTTACTAAAAAATAAATTAATAACATATAATGTTGGTTATAATATCTACAGTTTGATGTGTTTCATTTTTTATCCACTAGGGTGCATTCTTACAATATTGCGATCATTTTAGACAATAAATAATATGATGAAGTTGCAGTGAACAAACAAAGAGACATAACCGCACATTTCTGATTTATTTTCATCGCCGTTTGCATTAAATAGGCCTATATAAACACTTTAAAATACCGGTATTATATTTAAATAATGATTTGTGAGTAAACAGCTTAATATTATTCATTAAATAGTCTAACTAAGATTACATAACGTCACATCAAAAGCTGCTCTAAAATACGGAAGTGAAATTTGGATTTTAAATAAAAGAAACTCTCATAAACTTCAAGTAAGCCAAATGCGCTTCTTACGATCATTGTTAGGAGTTAATAGACTGGATCACCAAAGGAACACTACTATCAGAGGAAAACTTGGAGTAGCAAGTTTAAATGAAGATATCCAAAGATACCAACAAGAATGGAAAAATCATCTGAGAAGAATGGCAAGAAATAGACTTCCAAAATTGGCATTCCAATATACCCCAACTGGACATAGGGACCAAGGAAGACCAAAACATCGGTGGAAAGATCAAGACCATCTTCGCTAGGTTTACCGTACAGGCCACATGGCCTAAAACGAATTTGTTCATGATGATGATGATGAAATAGTCCTGACAAATGCCACTCTTGATTTCCTATTCCTCACTTGGTGATTCGTGAATTTATCGATTATTTGTTTGTACTTTCAGAAGAATGAGATTTTTTACTTGTTACTTATTTTTTGAAACAAGTTTAATTCCTACTTTATTTTTCACCTTTCAATCCGAGCGGATACAGGGAGGAATTTATCTTTTATTTTATACTTTATTAGCTTCTTTACCATTATTGCTAGGAAGCAAACATCTTTATGATAATAATAATTTAATTTTTTTAAATAGAATCAACAGGGGGTCGGTTAGATTCTTTTTTTTTTTTTATCTAAGAATAATTCTTACATTTTTGGTAAAAATACCTATATTTTCTGTTCACTCGTGACATTACATATGGCTATTTATCTCATAGTCCGATAATTTTGCCTCTTCCTGTTCGTAATGAGAGTTGTGTCCTCAAATTAATTTATATGACAAGGGTAACGATTCAATAATATACGATCGACATTCTACAGCAAGAAATGCCAAAAAAGTTAGTTCTGTTGCCCTAAAAAATGTATTAAATGTTGTATAATGAATCTGCATCATTGTTAATAATTATTTCTCATACAATCATATGTTATTGATTTTTCCCAAGCCCAAAGAGATTTAACAGTAAAGATATGCTATTTATAACTATAAAGCCGACTTACAAATCATCCGGAAATAAGATCGGAATACATAACCTCACATTTGGTAAATTTTAAACATTATAATTATTTTTAGCTTCTGATGTTGTATTATTCGCTAAATAGTCACTCCAAATCCAACACCAGGTACAGTTTTCATTAGACAAATTCATTCGCGATTTTTTTTTTGAGGAAAACACAACCTCTTGTTAGATTACTGTTGATATTATACATGTCACTTTTATATTAACACATACTAATCCGTTTTGCTGTCCTAACTTTTATACTTCTAACTCCTTCCCCTCGTTTATGATCATGACGATAAATAATTATCTTAAACATTACTGCACAATAATCTTCTTCTTCTTCTTCGTTTCCGGGATTAGGTCAATGCGACCTGTTCCGGTCTCAAGTCCATCGTTTCCTTGGCCGTCCCAAAGATTTTTTTCCATGTGGTTTGTAGGCGTTGAACTTTTTGCATAATCTTGTATTGTCCATTCTGTCTAAATGTTCTTTCCATTGGTATTTGTGTTTTGTAGTCTATCGACTATTGAAAATATCTCCAGTTCATTTCTTATTGATTCATTATGTAATCTATCCATGCGTGTACATCATTTTACGGATCTTAAAAATCTAATTTCATTGGCTTGAATGTGTTATGTCTTTTTTTGGAAGTACCCAAGATTAAGATCCATATAAGTGAACAGGAACAGCCATAAGTTTATAAAACCTGAGCTGAGTTTCTCTTCGAGTCTTTCAGAGGATCATTTGATATCGGTTTAATTTATTATGGATATCCCAATCGTAGCTGTATGTTATATCAGAACCAAGATAGTTAAAGTGTGCTATCTGTTCTATTATTTCATTATTGATTACTATATTTGCTCTAACTGGCACTTTGCCCCGAAAAGCCATCATTTTAGTTTCTTTTATGTTGAGTGCACAATAATCATTGAATTAATGTTTGTGTTTGTCATTACAGGAATAGGGTTTCTTTCCAATTACGTTCCATTACGCTGTCTATGTGGCCATGATCCCTCTTTACGTAGTCTATGTGCCATAGAATAACCTTCCTGAATAGGTAGTGAGATGAAATTTGATACGGTCGGAGTACTTTATTCAATGGAAGATCCTGTGGTTTTGTAAAGGACCATATACTCACAACGTCTTAATGCATTCTGCAACTCCTCCTGTCCTATCTTCATTTCTCCTTTTCTTCCTTAGAATATATTGGTGACTAAATAAACTCCTCCGTTTCTTAAACACGTTGTGGCTTCATTGTTTATCATCAGTATCTGCACATAAGTTAACGCAAGATTGTTCTCTCTGGGAGAAACTTTTCATGCATTTCTCGAGTTAGGCCTATCTTAATAACAAAATTAGAAAGTGCTCCAAGATGTTTGGTTTATACATGCAGTAGGAGGTTAGGAGGGAACTCCAAAAGATTGGGATGGGTTGGGAATGGGAAAAAGGGACTGAAAATTGTAAGAATGTGTGGAGAAAAATAAGAAGGGGGTACTTAGATATAATTAATATAAAATTATAGAATATTCACCTGAAAGGTCCGTCTCCTCAACTTAATTATCATTTAACTGTAGCGCTTTCGGGACTTGTCCCATCATCGGCAGGATTCAAAACTGGTGTTTCACTTTAGATCTGGTAGAGGGGGTTGCATGTATTGGGTTCGTTTTCGTTTGTCAGGCTGTCGTTGTGAGCTGCTTTCATGATTTCCATCTCTTCGAGTACGTTTATCTTCGCTGGATTATTTTCTCTGTGCATCACTGTTAGGGTGTTTTCAATATTTAACATGCGATGTCCTTCATGGATAACGTGTTTTGCATAGCTTGATTTACCTTCTGCGTGAACGAAGTCTCGAAAATGTTCTTTGAATCTGATGTTAAAACTCCTGTTTGTCCTTCCTATATAAGATTTGTTGCAGTCCTTACATGTCAGTTTATAAACTCCTTTGCTGTTGAAAATGTTATTTTCTTCAATGTTATTGTTTATTATGTTGTTTAATTTGTTATTGGTTCTGTATGCTATTTTTACGTTTTTTTTCGGCTTTCTTTAGTGCATTGGCTAATTTTGTCGTTTCTTTTCCTGTGTATGTAAGTGTTATCCATGTTTTCTTGTTGTTGTCAGATTCTTTTTCTAGTTTAGTTATGTTGGTTATGTTGTTCTTCCTTTTTTTGTTTTTTACGAGCTTATCTATGAATTCTTCATTATAGCCATTGGTTTTTGCCATATACTTAATGTAGTTGAGTTCTTGGATATAATTGTCTTTGCTTAATGGGAGTTTCAACATTCTACTGACTAAGCTATTAAATGTACTAATTTTCTGTTGAAAAGGGTGTGTAGAATTTTTGTTTATGGCCAGAGCATTGTTTGTGGGTTTCCGGTAGATACCGATTTCTAGTTTATTGTTGTGTAGATTTTTTGGTTATAGACAAATCTAAGTAGTTTATGCTGTTGTTAACTTCTATTTCTTCGGTGAAAGTGATTTTTTCATGCATGTTGTTTAAGTCTTGTAGTATTTCTTTTTTTTTTATATTAATTTTGAATAAACCTCAACGGAACACATCATGAATCTTATAAAAGTTGACTTAGATATAAACCAACAAAATATTTTCGCCTAATGTGCTGGAAAACGCTCACTGTTTTTTACAAAGAGACCTAAAACAAGTTTGGGGAAAATAATCTTATATACTCAATCTAGGATTTGAAGAGAGATCAGGGCTTGCTTAGTTTAGGTTAGGGGCATGGACATTTTTAAAAATTTAGCGACGATCACGATATGCGAATATGTCCAATGTGCGGAAGACGAGATACATACGCTTAGTTATTACCGGAAAGATTTCTAAATTCAAATCGTGAAAGATTGGCATACTACGAGTTACTGGTAAACCCAGAAAATTGGATAAACTTGGGTAAATTTCTGGACATAACGCGGAAAATAAGAACAATACTCATTCATAAATAAATAAATATGTTAACAAATTGCAATTCCATTAATTCTTAATAATTCTACATGACCAAGTTAATGTATAGGCCTAATGTAATTGTATTGTTATATAATTGTAATAGGCTATTATTGCATTTTTTTTGTTTTAAGTATATTGTTACCAAACATTAACTTGCTGTAACGGACTGTCAACAGCACGTACGGCTTACTGCCCGTGCGACCCATATTTGTAAATAACAATGTATGTGTATCTTACTTTTAGTCTAATAAAGTCCTTATGTATCTAAATATATGAAGGACCAAGTTCTGTATCTGGAGTAAATAAATATATATTAAGGAGAATGGAATTAATTGCAATCCTTTTAGGGGGATACTTGTCTTATTTATCTACGTCATAAGATATATGACCTACAACGTTCAATCCACTCTTTTCACCAAATTGCAATAAACTACAACATGGAAATTTCAACAGAAAAATCTAAAGTCATGGCTTTCCTAGTAAAAGACCCAGTTCGCAGAAAAATTGTTATTAATAATAAAATATTAAAACTAACACATTTAACTATCTCGGATACCAAGTGTCCCGCGCCGTAGCCGAGCGGTTAAGGTAGGAAGCCTTGGCGCAGAGCCACGGGACTTGCGCTGGTTCGAGTCTCCCTGGGGGAAGAAATTTTCTCATGGTATTTCGGCCAGTATGGGACCGATGGGCACCCAGCATCGTGAGGCAATTGGGTAGCTACAATAAGTAGCGGCTCCAGGTTGAGGAACCAGCTATAACGGCTGGGGGACTCGACATGCTAACCACATGTCACCCTACACTGGCTGTTGATCATCTACCTCTGTGATTGACACATGTGGATGTGAAGGGCCAGCAGCCGGCTGGTAAAAGGGCAACCGCTGAAAAGTGGAAAGACCCTCAATCGGAATCGGATACCAAGTTACATACGAAGAGAAAACAAATTTTAGTCAAAAAATTATAACATTTAACAGAGTGACAGGAATTATAAACAATATTTTCAAGCCAAACACAGTACAGCAACACACACGAACTAGAATTTTTAAAACACTGGCCAGACCCTTATTATGTTATGGCAGTGATGGCCTGGACAATTCGCAGTGTAGATGAACAAAGGCTAACCGCGGCAGAAATGAAATTTATGAGACGTACTGCAGGTTACTCAAGAACAGACTATAAGAGGAATTCTGAGATTCTCAGAGAATTACAAACAGAATTAGTCATGGAATATGTACAAAAATACAGAAACAACTGGAAATCTCACGTAAGAAGAATGAGCAGAACAAAAATACCACGTCAAATCTTACATTACCAGCCACCAGGCAAGAGATATTTGGTCAGACCCTTTAAACCTTGGATTGAGACCGTAACAGACCACTAGCTCTATCACATGAAAGGAAGAAGAAGAAGATCTATGTTACAAGATTGGCCTCAAACGAAATGTCTAACTTATCAACCAAATTAATATTATTCTCTTTAATTTTAGTCCCTATTTTTGTAATAGTGTATCTATTGTACAAATTACATTAAATTCAAGTCATTATGTTAATCTTAACTAATGAGTTATCCTCCCAGACAGATACACAGTGATATTACTCCTTGTTTAACTTACTATTTATTTGCTTATTTATTTCTTTTTCAGTCCACAACTTTGATTTCGTGCCGAAGCAGGCCTGGGTTCGATCTCGGTCGGGAATAGTGTCCTGGGTGAGGTTCCTCCGTGAAAACTTTAAGATCCCAATAAACCCCGAACACGATTTTGGCCATAATAATCACTTTATCATATCCGCCTTGTTTAGTATGGTTGTAAGAATGAATGGTGTTGTCTTGCTTTAAGGTGATCCCGGGAAACTTATCTGGGGATGACTCCCAGTCCTTTTGCAGTCTACAAAGTATATATGAAAAATAGCTTAAACTTCTTCTCCCGACAATTCAGTCACTGTAAGGTTCGAGTAGCATATAACACGTAAAATACTTAAAATGGAGAGATAAAATAAGAATAAGAAAAAGTTTCTTTATAAATCCTGAAAAAAACGCCCAAATTATTAATTTCTTCACTACTTCACAATTTCCAATTACTAGATAAACATTCGATAAAGATGGAGTTTAACTGAAACATGAGGTCAATGTTTTCTTCGAAGACTCAAAATGTCCCTAAAGTACTGTACTATACAAAAAGTTCAGTTTTTAAAATAAAATATTCAATTCTCTTATCAATATAACTTGTCAAACGCCGTAGCCGAGTGGTTAAGGCAAGATGCCTTGGAGCAGAACTACGGAACTTGCGCCGGTTTGAGTCTCCATGGGGATTTTTTTTCTCATGGAATTTCGGCCTGTATGGACCCGGTGCCCATCCAGCATCTTGAGGAATTTGGGGAGTTACAATGAGTAGCGGCTCCAGGTTGAGAAATTCAGCTATAACGGCTGGGGGCCCGATATTTATACACTCCTAATTACCTGGCGTCCAGATTTGAGAAGTTATCTTCTTACCACAATATTGGCACTAGATCACAAGATAAGTCTGCTAACAATCCCTCTTCATAGCACTTCCTCTTATTCTACTTCCTTCAAAGAAGTAGCCTCTGCCCGCTCCTGGAATTTCCTTCCTCCAGGTATCAGGGGTTGCCGCACACTTTAGCACTTTTAAGTCACGCTTATACAGTTACCTGTTGTCTAATAATTAATTTTTCTCTATTTATTTAAATTTATACTATGTCATTTATAATTTGTTCTCTTTTTGTATATATCTTGTATACATTATATTTACGCAATTTGTTAGATCTAGAGTAAATCAAATAATAATTGTATTGTATTTATAACATGTAATCGTTTATGTTTACTGTAATTTAGATGTAAGACATATTTTTTGTACTTTTAAAAATCTGGTTGAGTGGTAGACAAGGCCTTAAGGCCTTAACTCTGTCAGGTAAAATAAAGCTAGTATTATTATTATTGTTATTATTTTTATTTTTTTTTCAAATGCCCCAGGTTTGGTTTTCGACATTCCTGATTTCTCTCCTGGCATGGCCTACTTGTAACCTACTTCTGAGGTTGGGGCGCCTGGAAGGCGGGGTTACTTTGCCCCGATGATATGATGGGTGATGATGATAATAATGGTGCGCCAGGAGAGTCCCTAATCCTAAGCTTAACCTAAGATGAATATGAATGATGATGATGATTGCGATGGCCATATGATTTCGGGGACCGTTTGGGCCTTAAAGTTTTCCTGACATTTGTCTTACAGGTGAGGAAAAACCTCGATAAAAACCTCACCCAGAAAAACTGTCCCGACCGGGGATCGAACCCGGGCCCACTGCGTGACAAGGTAGCACGACTACAGCGGTAGACTTATTATTATTATTATTATTATTATTATTATTATTATTATTATTATTATTATTATTATTATTATTATTATTATTATTATATTCTGACTATATGTCACCCTTCGTCTGCAAGATGATCTTCTACCTATGCGATTAACACCCAGTGAAGCCGCCAGCAGCAGGCTGTCAGGCCAAGGGCCTTCGAGGCCTGTTGCGCGCCAGGTAGGTTTTTTTAAGTCCGCCTCCTTATTCTGGAATTGAAAGCAAAATAACATTATTTATTATGCACAAGTTATTGACTTTGTTCCGTTTCTTGAGCATTTTGCACGCCGAGTTTGTTTCCGCGTAGAACAAATGAACATCAAGTCGTGAAAGAAAGGTTCAAACAAGACATCACCAGATTTCTAAGGATAATAGATCCTTTCTATACAAACTCTCTGCTGAGTGTGAAGTGTGGGAGGGGTTTACAGGAACAAAATTACCGTAATTTGTAGATGATAATTCACGACATTACAGGGAACGTGTATTATGTACGGTGTACTGTATAAAGAATACTAGATTTTCTTCGCATCATTAATTTCTGCTCTGTGAGAGATGGCACGGTTTGTAAATGCTGAAAGAACCCACTGCTTTTGAAGTCTAACCCAGAAGAACATCAAGAGAATTCCCATTCTAACGTATCCATTATTCCAATGACCTATTCAATCTAGATTTTGAATAGCGAAAGCTGTGCTTTCGAATAATAGCGTTGAAAAGTTATGTAATTTACAAATGTCTTCCATTATTTATAGCCTAGTTTATTTAATTCTTTTGAGCGTTCATATATATACAGATTTTGTTGAGATATTATGTGAATACGTGACATCTATTTTGTTTACTTAACTTTTTTATATTTTTGTTTAGAATACACTCATTTCAGAGGACTCATTATGTCCCAATTCCTTTCAAAAACGTTAAACTGAAAATATATAAAATTATTATTCTACCAGTTATATTATATGGATGCGAAACATGGACTCCTACTTTAAGCGAGGAAAGGAGATTATAAGTATTTGAGAATAAAGTACTTAGGACATTTTTTGGACCAAAGAGAGATGAACAGACAGGTGAATGGAGAAGACTACATAACAATGAACTACATGGTCATTATAGTAAGCCAGTTATAATAAGAACAGTTAAGTCTCGCAGTCTGCGATGGGCAGGACATGTTGCACGTATGGGGAATGAAAGACTTGCATGGAAGCTTCTTGTAGGAAAGCCAGAGGGAAAACGCCCAGTAGGTAGACCAAGAATGAGGTGGGAAAATAACATTAACTATGATTTGAGGGAAGTAGATTATACAGGGAATGATTGGAAAGCATTAGCTCAGGATAGGGATTTATGGAGAGCTTATGTCCATGCGGCCATGAACCTACGGGTTCGATAGTGCCAGTGAGTAAGTAAGTAAGTAAGATCCTACAGTCAGATTCAACCCAGGAAGTTACTGTGTGTTTGGAATAGGGAACTGGGTTGCCATTTTAATGGTATTTTGTTGACACAAATCCTTCAATAAAACTGAAATATACAACACAGCAGGTACATAGTTGTAAGTTGTAGCCGTCCAAGCCACCTCACGCTTTTGATGGTAAAATTATTTTTTTTATAGATAACTCTAGTTTTATTCCAGATGTGTTGGAGATGATTTTTTTGTTGACCACTTTCATTTTATCCCAAGCGTGTTGAAAATTAAAATCATTTTTCATTTTAGCGTGTTGTTTTAGTTTTTTTAAACTATTATTTATTTTTTATTTTTTAGTTTGGTTTTCTAATAAAAGCGTGTTTTTTTTCTTTTTTTTAGTTTTTTAAACTATTTTTATTTTTTTATTTTTAGTTTAATTTATTGTCATAAACCGGATTCCCATGAAAATTTAATTGCTTAATACTCTTCTAAAAAAATCCTCCGGGCCGGATTTGAACCACCGACCTATGTGGATTACTGAAATTATATCCCACTACAGTCCACCGCTCTACCAACTGAGCTCTTACAACGATTGATTAAAAAGTCGATAAGTCCGCTACCTATTATACCTGTTTTTATTTATTTATTTTTATTTTCTGATGATTTGGCCGGTTTTTTAGAAAAATAATAAAATTATTGTATTATCATGGGTTTTTTACAAGTATACAAAGTTTCAAGTCGATCCAATGTTTTTAAGTGGGTGAAAATCGTGTTCAAAGATTCCGTTACATAGATACAAGTCCGTTACATAGATATAGGTCAAGCTAATATAAAGCGTATAAAAAAGTATATTTTTTCAATAATAGACATAAATATTAGTAGACATGGATCGCATCCAATCCGCCTTGTCATCAAGTATATTTCCATATGTCTTTATTGCATACAATGGAGGAGTTAAGAAGCATTTACAAGTGTGTGTGTATAGTGAATGAATAAAGCCATGACGTGCTGAATAGTTGCATTATGTTTGTATAATTGAGTGACTCAATCAACTTGCTACTTTAAAATCCGCAATATCTATGTCCGTGCTTAAACACCTGTCAACTTGTTTTGTAACCGGTTACATAATGAAGCTGCCTTGTGTGTGCTGACCAGATAATGAAAACACTTTAAAGCAACTTAATCCTTCCTAAGAGTCATTAAAAACCGTGGAGCTGTTGGTTTATTTTAAATTATTCTTCTCACAAGTAGGCCCAAGCTTATATTCAACTACATTATATAATGGAAATGGACAGTTAATGACAAATGAGGGAAATTTTGAAGAACTGGTTGAATTCATTTCTTAGGAACATTAATAACAATTAAGAATGAGATGCACAAAGAAATTAAACAATTCTTGAGATGCATGCTGTTATGCATTACAGAGACTCTTGTCGTCCCAGCTTCTCTAAAAAAACGTTAAATTGAAAGCATATAAAACTGTTATTCTCTCAGTTCTGTTATATGGATGCGAAACATGCATTCTTAATTTAAGGGAGGAAAAAAGATTACTAGTATTTGAGAAAAAAGTTCTGGGGAATTTTTGGACCAAAGAGAGATGAACAAGTAGGTGAATGGAGAAGACTACATAACAATGAACTGGATTAATCTTACTTATTCAAACCACATTTATCTCAATATTAACAGGGCTAACCTATCAATCA
This sequence comes from Diploptera punctata, assembly GCA_030220185.1. Classification (NCBI taxonomy): domain Eukaryota; kingdom Metazoa; phylum Arthropoda; class Insecta; order Blattodea; family Blaberidae; genus Diploptera; species Diploptera punctata. Next base: position 1,688,403 of record JASPKZ010007807.1, on the reverse strand, counting down.
TTCTGATTTTCATATATTTTATTCTAACTCTTCACAATCAGAAGTAAGTGCTAATTTACTATAAATTGGTTCATGGTCTTTATAGGAAGCAAGATATAATAAGAACAATTACGTCTCGTGGACTGAGATGAACTGGACACATGGAACGAGTGGGGAATGAAAGAGGGGCATGGAAGCTTCTTGTAGGAAAACCAGGGGGAAAACGACCAGTTGGTGTACCAATAATGAGGTGGTAGAATAAGATTGAACGTGATTTGATGGAAATAAATTATACAGCAGATGATTGGAAAGCTTTAGTTCAGGATAGGTAGCCTATATACATATATATCCGCGCGTCCATGGACATACGGGTTCGAGAGTACCAATGATTTATTTAGATCTACGCTTATGGATCATTTATATATTCAGATTGCATAGAAATAGTCTAAGCGAGTTTTCACATTTTTGTTTTTACATAATAATAATAATAATAATAATAATAATAATAATAATAATAATAATGCTTTATTTCAGCTAGAAGAGTTAAGGGCATGAGACCTTCTCTTCCACTCAACCAGCGAATAGAAGAATTATACAAAAATTACATAATTATTACAATTTTAAGATGTTATTAAAATGTAGACTAAACAAAATGCAATAATGATTTGATCTAACACTAGCTGATACTAACAAAAATATGGAATATAATAAAATTAAAATAATATAAAATAAAGTAAGTAGCTTCATAGATGATTATTTATAGAATACTGAGAATTTAAAATAATTTGGCAAATGTGATATTGTAAATCAGGAAATTTTAACTTCCTCCTATTATGAATCTGTATTGAAACTTTGAAATTAAATTTAATGACAAGATGAGAGATACATTTCTTGGAATCAATTATTTTCCATGACCAGAAAGAATAGTTCCAAATTGAAAAACTTCCAGCAAAGAAAGTAAGACATTAGAAACTTTTCAATTTTCATGGACGCTGCAAGTATAGTCCTTAAGGCCAGACTAACAGACAATTCACTTAAAACAAAATTTATAATGCTTCTGAGAACTCTTTTATAACTAAGTGGTACAAGATGAAAAGGGTAATGAGTAGATGAATGGAAAGAGGAGGAGTTTCTAATAAGCTGAATCATGTCTCTTATATCACTTGGGAATAAAACTTGGGTCCATTCCGACGTTACTGACTCCAGGATTTGGCTCGCCACCAAAGCAGGCATAAAAAGAAGTAATTCTCAGAAAAAAATCATAGAAGAGCCATAAGAACAAGCAGTTACAAGGACACGTCTTAAGTAGAGAATAAAAAATTACAGCTTGTAATTTCCTTTTCCGCTTCCTAAATGTCTTTTCGAGATGAATAACGATTAAAAGGGAACAAAGTAGGAACTATATTAGAAAAAGCTAAGAATTAAATGCTGAGGTTTTATTTCATACAGCTGCAACGGTTTTGGAGAGTTTACGGCTATGACATATGTGAAAGTCGTGAATCTTTAATTTTAATATTTCACATGGTACGTCTTAAAAAAACATTATTTTAAAACGGAAATAAATCATAATAAGCTCTCCTTACATCCTTAACCTGAGCTAGTGCTTTCCAATCATCCTCTGTATATTCTACTCTCCTCTAATGTTATTCTCCTACCTTATTCTTGGTCTACCAACTGGACGTTTTCCCTCTGGTTTTCCTACAAGAATCTTCCATGCACCTCTTTGATTCCCCATTCGTGCCACATGTCCTGCCCATCGCAGTCTACGAGACTTAACTATTCTTATTATATCTGGCTTCCTATAAAGACCATGTAGTTCATTGTTGTGTAGTCTTCTGGTCTTTATAGGAAGCCAGATATAATAAGAATAGTTAAGTCTCGTAGACTGCGATGGGCAGGACATGTGGCACGAATGGGGAATGGAAGACATGCATGGAAGCTTCTTGTAGGAAAGCCAGAGGGAAAACGCCCAGTTGGTAGCCCAAGAATGAGGTGGGAGAATAACATTATGTCCGCGCGGCCATGAACCTACGGGTTTGATAGTGCCAGTGAGTAAGTAAGTAAGTTCGCTGTTACGTAAGTCTTCTCCATTCACCTGTCTGTTTATCTCCATTTGGTCCAAAAATTTTCCTTCTTGTCTTGTAAGCCAATGTTTTCCCTTAACAGAAATTTAGGCGCTCTACCCCTACGGGGAAGAATTTGAATCATACTAATTTCGGTACACTTGTTTTCGTATAGATGTCATTTGAGTGGTCCGTGGTCAGCGTTTCGCGTCATACTGTCATCTAGGAAACCAAGGTAGTACTAGGACGGGAAAATTCGGTAAATTTTGCTTAGAGGTCTTTTCATTCAGGCTTAAGGATATTTTACAGGCCTGAAAATCTTCAGACTCGGGACCCACGGATTAAAGTCCCTCCCGGAGGACTTGCTTCTTGGATTTTTCCATCCTAAAAAATCCATCGACCCCGGCTGGGTTTGAACCCGCGACCCTCGTGACCAGAGGCAAGGAGCATAACCACTAGTCCGCCGCGGTCGATTTTCCTAAGAACTTTATTCTCATATTTTCGTAATCTCATTTTCTCCCTTAGTGTAAGAGTCCATGTTTCGCATCCATATAATATGACTGTTAGAATAATAGTTTAACAACGAAAATTTGGCTTTTGACGAGAGTTCCCAAATTTAAATATGACATTTACATTATTTCTCGTCCTCATATAACATAATATTCATACCCAAAATAAAAAAAAAATGCATTTGTTTTATTTCTATAGTTATATAGTAGAATCTCGAACATATGTCTCATCAACAAATTCATACAGAAGTAAAACTAATTAAAACTTGTCACTACATGATTCCCTTTCCCCTCTCCCTACAACTTTGTCTACCCATCTATACTTGTTGATTCCAACTTGAGATATTGTTGCCCCCCTTGAGTGAGTTAATTAACCAACATAAATTACTTGTGCTTATTTCCCTAATTTATCAATATATGTCAGCGAGTGACAAGTGGTTTGCTCATCGATTCAAAGAAATACATAGTAAGTATTAAGTTATAACTTAGATGAAAAATGCCGATTAAATTTTAATCAGAGGCTCTAATTTAGCCTTGAGGTTCTTTGATGAGCTTGAAATCTTCGGACTCGGGACCTACGGCTCAAAGTCTTCTCGGGAGATGTATTCCTTGGAGTTTTCCATCCCAAAAAAATCTGTACATCTCAAACGGGTTTGAACCAGCAACCTTCGGGATCTGAAGCATGGAGATTATCCCCTAGACCACTTAGGCGGAATCTCTCTCTTTCTCTCTCTCTCTCTATCTCCCTCTCTCACTGCCTCTCTACCTCTCTGTCTCTCTTACTCTCTCGCTTTTGCTCTGTGTACTATCTATTCTAACCATAGATGCACAAAGTATTAAATCCGATCAGCACTTCCAATTGGCTATATGAATCAAAATAACATCTAAAGAAACACACTAAATTTGCAAAAACTGCTAACTGTATTATTTTAGGCAGGCTTACTTCTTCAATAGAAGAACAGGCGGTTTACCAGCCTACTCTGACCTCACTTTCTGATTGTGTTAATCATAGAAATAGATGACCGTGCAAAAAGTATAATTACATGTTATCAACATGTAAGGATTCCCAGCCGTTATACCTGCTTTTTATTTTTAATCTTAAACTGCTATTTACCATGGCACCCAAAACTCTAATCGGTTCCATACACTGACCGAAATTCCACGATACGTTTTATTTTCCTCTTGTAACTAGAATTAGCAGCACGTCCTATATCTTTCCATTTAACCGAAGCGGGAGTATATTCAGTGATAGTTGCAAAAAAAACTATGCATGCAGTAAAATTAAAAGATTCCGGGCTATGTGGCCGTAGTTTATAACTGGTATTTCTTCCCTCAACTGCGGAGGGCATCTTCAGTGGTGAGTGCTTCTAGATGGTGTTCCCTTGTCGTGGAAAATTACGTTTCTGTGCTACAGCCGTTTGAAAACAAGCATTGCCTGAACGTACGTCACGTGTCTCAAAATGTAATGGCTTCGTGATTCGTCTAAATCAAAAATTTCCCTATCGAGTAGTCCAAGACTTGGTGTTTTTTTTTTAAATGTCAATTTTTTTCAAAATTTTGAAAACTGCAAAATTTATTGTGGAGTGTGTATCCGGCATTATTAATGCAAGTCATGATTCAGTTTCCATTTTGTTTATTTGGTTATTAATGAGATGAATTTGCCATGGCCGGTCCCAAGCCCGGATGAGAAAGAAGGAGGGGGAGGAGTAACAACCTCGTAAAAAAACCAGGGTTCAGTTGGCTCCGACTGATAGTACTCTGTAAGGGCCCCTAGCCAGGGTTACGGTGAAGACCTCAAACGGCAGATTCGGCGCAGGAGTCCTTCATCACGGTGGATCTGGCGGAAGTGGCAACTCTCTAGATGGGGTTAGTACATCCAGAAGCTGGACGTAAAGCTTTGAGGTGGCAGCCCCACCAATGGTCTACTCTGCATAGCGTTGGTACCGCGATCAGAGGAAAACATATTACTCGTATTCTTCATAATGGAAACTCGGACGGACTTAACCAAAGATTACCAAATAAAATCTTCCATTATTTTCCAAGAGGAAGAAGAGATGTCGGACGTCCTCGGAAGAGATGGTCTTAGATCTATTAGTGAAGACGGAACAGGCAACTATTGCCTAAACCTGGAAGTGAAGAAGAAGAAGATGAGATGAATTGTAAAACAAGTGATGTACTGTGTCACGCCTCATAATAAATGACTTGTAAAACTGGTCCCGTAAAAAATATGTTTTCAAACGGCTGTATCACGGAAACGGTAAGTTTTCGGACATGGTTTCCAATTCTGAATATTATCAACTCAGTCCCCTCGAAGTTTGTAAGGGGAATTTTACAGCACCCTGTATTTGGTTGATGATATTCCTGAACAACAGGTGATACCAGAATTTTAGTGTTGGTTTGGTCTGACTTTCCAGCTATTGATCTCCAGAGTGCTATGCTGACATGAATAAAATATAGCTCTAAAGGACTTTCACTTGGATAATGGCAATAGAATTCCATGAGAAACGCAGCACGTTTCCTATTACTCGCGCGCGAGGTGCACACATTTAGATTCTTTAATTTTAGAACAGTTGTTTATGTAGGACATTAAATGACTTAAATATACGCATGTTCATATTTCAAAATGACAATAAATTAACGTAATTAATAACCGGAAAGGTGCTTTACCTTTTTATGTTCCACGTTTTAATGCAATTTTATGTGCATTTCTGTAGTAAAATTTACAGACACCGAGTATATCATTTTTTAACTTATCAAGTCTAAAACATTAACATACAGAAAATAATGTTATCATAATTAATGCCACGAGTGATTTCCAAATTATCGATAAATTCACGAATCACGAAGTGAGGAGTGAATTTATCCAGAGAATTTGGAAATCAAGAGTGGCATTTGTTAGGACTATTTAACGAATAAAATTAAGCTGTTTACTCACAAATCATTATTTAAATATAGTTATTTTAAACGTTAAACTGAAAATATATAAAACTATTATTCTACCAGTTATATTGTATGGGTGCGAAACATGGACTCTTACTTTAAGGGAGGAAAGAAGATTACAAGTATTTGAGAATAAAGTACTTAGGAAAAATTTTGGACCAAAGAGAGATGAACAGAGAGGTGAATAGAGAAGACTACATAACAATGAACTGCATGGTCTTTATAGGAAGCCAGATATAATAAGAATTGTTAAGTCTCCTAGACTGCGATGGGCAGGACATGTTGCACGTATGGGGAGTGAAAAACTTGCATGGAATCTTCTTGTAGGAAAGCCAGAGGGAAAACGCCCAGTTGGTAGACCAAGAATGAGGTGGGAGAATAACATTAACTATGACTCGGGCACTTATTTTTCTTTTCATTTCATATATATAATGTAAATAAATACAAATTATGTCCAGTATTTTGTCCTTTCTTACTAAAATACAGCAGACTGACGCACACAAATTCATTTTTTTGCGCGATAGTGCGTTTTGTCGTACTTACAGCAATGGCGACCATGATTGAAAGTTCAACTTCCTACATTTCGGGGTTGCCAACCTAAATAACTGTACCGTAATATTACATTTACACCCACCTTTGCGGGAAGAAAACCCACTGCCCTCTATCCTACACTACGTGCAATATATATACAAAAAATATCCAAAAGTTAGTATTAATATACATTATACGAAACAAATCACTGCATTTTAAATGAACTTAACTTTATTTGAAACAATATAAAACAATAAATACGTACTTGCCGCCATTCTATCAATAATTGGTCTCAAGGCCTCCTCTTGTTTCAACTAGTAAACATTGCCCACCCTGTTAACGTTAGTCAATTTATGTAATGAAAGCAAATATTTCCAACAAAGATGTTATTATTTTACTATTATTTATTATTTTGAAAACATCATCGCGCAGAAAATAATGTAAAACGCACCTTTGTGAAGTGTTTTACAGAATCTCGGAAATTAAAAACCTCGCTATCGCTCGGTTTTTAAACATTTTCCTCCCTTCTGTAAAAACCACTTCCCAACCTCGCAGCATAATATACTATTTGAGGCCAGTATGTCGAACGCTAGAAGCTAGATAATGTTTGCTTCAATTGAGTGAGTACAAATAAAAATGTGAATAAATATTAAGAAAAAAGGGTCGCCGCCCTCGGATTGAATCACTTTAATATAGAGTTAGATGGGTGGAGCCGTTATCACCTCATAGGCGTCTACGTGACTGTCCAGTCAGAGTGCCTAATATGGCGTGAACATGACCTGAAACAAAGTGTCGAATTAGCTCCCTAAACAACAGCCCTCCTATGCTGCAAGTCGATTATGGGTTGGGTTTTACATTTTAAAAATCATCTTCTGAAATAAAAATATTCTGACTCAAACAATTTACACATAATAAATCGTTAACTGTTTAAGACTTGTTCGTGGAAGTAACTTTCAGAAACAGGGGAGAGTAAAATGTGTTAATGTCTACACATTGTGCATGGCAGACTATTTGTCGAACAACAGGATTTTTAATTTGGAAAAAAATAAGTGCCAATTACAATTTTAAAATTTCAAAGACTAAAACTAAAATTTTAGCATTTAAAGGACATGATACCTTAAGAGCAAAAATAGTAATGGATAATAAAATTTTAGAGCATATGAACAGTTTTAAATATCTAGGTTTCAATTTATCATATGTTAAAAAGTCCACCGCTGTGGTCTCGAGGTAGCATGCTGCCTTGTCACGCAGCGGGCCCGGGTTACGATCCCCGGTCGGGGCAGTTTTTCTGAGTGAGGTTTTTATTGGGGTTTTTCCTCACCTGTAAGACAAATGTCAGGAACACTTTAAGGCCCAAACGGTCCCCGAAATCATATGGACATCATCTTCATCATCATCCTTATCATTATCATCATCACCATCATCCTTCATCGGTGTGGAAAGCAACGGGAAGCTACCACACCTACACAATTCCCTAGTAAAGCTGCAAGCATAGCATGAAAATGCTATGATTGCAGTGAAGGACCTGCCTTCGGGCAGAATTACTATGGATGGATGGATATGTTAAAATTGAAGCGGTTGGGTGGATGGATTAAGTAGTGGTATGCTTCTTGCCACTGGTTCCAAGGGTCGCGGGTTTGTTTTCAACCAGGCAGCGGGTCGATGGATTTTTTTAGAACGGAAACATCCAAGAGCAGCAAAGTCCTCCGGGAGGGACTCTAAGCCGTGGGTCCCGAGTCTGAAGATTTTCAGGCTCGTAAAAAATCCTTAAGCCTGAATGAAAAGGCCTCTAAGCAAAATTTACCGAGTTTTCGCGTCCTAGTACTACCTTGGTTTCCTAGATGTCAGTATGAGGCGAAACGCTGACCACGGTCCACTCAAAATGACATCTATACGAAAACAAGTGTAACTAAATTAGTATGGTTCAAATTCTTCCCTGTAGGGGGAGAGCGCCTAAATCTCTGTGAAGGGAAAACATAGGCTTAGAATACAACAATAAAATTGAAGATATTAATGACAAAATAAATAAATTTAATCTAATGTGTGGCACCATTAAAAGAACCCTTAAAAACACAAGAAAAGAAACAAAAATTAAATTTTATAAAGCAATGGCTGTTCCTGTATTGATGTATGGATCAGAATGTTGGACGATCACTAAAAGACAAGAAAAAAGATTGGAAGCAGCTGAGATGCGATTTTTAAGAAATATAGCTGGATATACTCTGCTGGATAAGAAAAGAAATGAATATATAAGAAAGGAACTAAATATTTTCATACTTACAGACCGAATAATTAAATATAGGAACGACTGGAAAGAATATATTGATAGAATGCCTGAAGAAAAATTTCCAAAAGTATTGCTAAATTATAAACCGCGTGGAAGGAGAAATGTTGTACGCCCACACAGAAGATGGTCTGAACAATTTTAAAAATTCTAGCTTTCATAAAACCGGAACAAGCCAACAGGCTTAATCCCTGGAAGATGATGATGATGAACAGGATTCATGACACAGTGTCAATTTTTATGAAGTTTATCATCATCATCGTCTTCAAGGATTTGATCTGTTGGTCTGTTCCGACTCAAAATTTCTCACGCCATATTTTTAAAGATAGGCCTATATTTGTTGTTCCCCTCGGATTATAATACGAAGCAGTTCTTGCCTTCCTAGTGTTTGACATTCGTACGACATGGTCTCTCCAATCTATTCTATACATTTCAATTAATGTTGTGATTGGTTCTAAATTGAATTCCTTTCTGATATCAGTACTTCTTTTGTGATCTAATAATGTATTTCAAGTTTCCAAACTGTTTGATTTTCTTAAACTTTGATTTGTCTTAATTCATCAGAGGCAAGTGTCCAACTTTCACATCCATAAGAGGGACAATGCCAGCCAGCACTGTATATCATTTTAGCAGTGTTTCTAGCCTTACGTTATCTCTTAATGTTAACTCAATTGTGCCATAGAAGAGCAAATTATCAAATTCTTTCTTGGAAAATTTTCTTTTCAACTTTTCATTCACAAATTTTAATTTTGCAGGATCAGATCTTTTGAGTTATGAATATTTTTTTTCTTCATCGCTTCCTGGTTTAGGCAAAATTTGCCTGTTCCGTCCATTGTGAAGAATACGAGAAATATGTTTTCCTCTGATCGCGGTACCAACGCTATGCAGAGTAGACCATTGGTGGGGCTGCCACCTCAAAGCTTTAGGTCCAGCTCCTGGATGTACTAACCCCATCTAGAGGGTTGCCACTTTCGCCAACCTATTAAAAATAGTTGTCGTTGTGGACTTTACTCTTGTTTCCTCGAGCATGGGTCTCTGATCAACCCAGAGAAAGGACCCCCTCTTCCCATCAGTTCCTCGACCCAAATCGCCGAAGGGATTCTATACCACAACCTTGATTTGGGTTACTCGGATTAGCAGGTCCACCTCGAGCAGGTTGGGAGAGGAGTTGATATGCAGTGGCTGTGTGTTTGCAATGGAAATTATATTGCGCAAGCATACCCTTGGACTAGTTTCATTAATATGCATCTTTTGAAGCGAATTTCTAGGTTAGAGTATATTTTGAACTGATCGTAATAAAATTAATTAAAAATGTATTTTATTATCATTGTTATTATAATTTTTATTATTATTGCTGTTATTATTATTATTACGAGGGCGGATCGGAAAGTAACGCACAATATTTTTTTTTAAAGTTTAATAGTAAAAAAAAGGAAAAAAATCACAAATGAACTTACATCTTTTACCTACTTTTCGACATAGTCACCAACTTTCTCAACACATTTTTCCCATCGTGTTGCCAGTTTCAATATGCCCTGTTCGTAGAAGTCCGTTTGGTTGGAGTGTAGCCATCTGCGCAGTGCTGATTTCACTTCCACATCTGTCTCAAAGCGTTTGCCGGCCAGGAATTTCTTCATGGGACCAAACAGATGAAAGTCCGATGGTGCAAGATCCGGACTGTATGGTGGATGCTGGAGCACCTCCCAACCAAATTCGGCGATTTTCTGACGAACGACAGCAGCAACATGGGGGCGAGCATTGTCATGAAGAAGTTTAACGTTAATGTTGTGACGTTTGTCACGAATGGCACGACGCAACTTCACCAAAGTTTTAATGTAGGCCGCAGCATTCACAGTGGTCCCGTGTTCAGCAAAGTCCACCAATAAAACACCATGCATATCCCAGAACACTGTCACAAGCACTTTCCTGGCAGATTGAGTCACTTTGAATTTTTTTCTTTACTGGGGAACCAGCATGTTTCCACTCCATTGATGCCTGCTTTGTTTCGGGCGTGTAGTGGTACGCCCACGACTCATCACCTGTGACGATTCCTTCCAGAAAGTCATGTCCTTGTGCGGTGTACCGCGTTAAGTGGTCCAAGCTTGCCATCATTCGCTGGCCCTTGTGGTCGTCTGTCAGGTTCTTAGGCACCCTGCGAGCACTAACTTTACGGAATTTCAAATTTTCATGAACAATATCGTACACCGCACATAGGAAATGTTGAACTTCTGCGATAAGGCTCGCAGTTGCACACGCCGGTCGTTCAGAATTGCCGCCTCAATGCCTCTGACATTCTGCGGGATTGCTGCTGTTGTCGGCCGGCCGGAGCGTGGCGAATCACTAAGGTTCACGCGTCCCTCTTGGAAGAATGTGCACCACCTGGAGACATTGCTACGGTCCATACAATCATCCCCATACACGCCACGCATGCCCCTGTGAATTTCACTGGGTTTATGCCCTTTGGCCCACAAAAACCGAACAACACTTCTCTGTTCCTCACAGGTGGACGACTGTAGCATGCGCGCCATCTTTGTTGCATAGTTCAAGCTTCTCTCGCAAGAGGTGCACCTGAGAAAAAAATACCATCTGTAGTGAAAACTTCAAGCTATATCTCTGTGAAATTTCAACATTCTAGCTGCAATACCAAGGCAGAAAAAAATTATTGTGCGCTACTTTCCGATCCGCCCTCGTATTATTATTGTTATTATTATTGTTATTCTTGATGTTTTTCTCAACCCTGTTAATTATAGTTGCATGCAATGAGAAGGGTTAAACTTCAATTTAAAAACAACTTTCATACCTATGAATTCAACACAGAATAATTATCAATAACGGGCAACTTAATAATGGGATTAACAGTTCTGTGGTCATTTAATGGGAAATGAGAATTGTTGTTACATACAAAAGAAGGCGTTGACTCGGATGCCTTGTTTGGGTGGAATCGGGCGAAGTTATCTGGAACTTGTTTATGAAGCTTTAAACGTAAGTTAATGTTGTTTAATGTTACATTGACATTCCCGTAATTTTTTTTTTTTAATTTCACGGTAAAATTTACAGATCTATATGATCATTTCTGAATTAAAGATCAATAGATGGATACGTAGATCATCGGTTGATTCATGTCTTTGACATCGTCCGATTCCTAATAGCCAATTGTGTCGGTTCATCCAATCTCGAATTACGGAAGCTAAAAATCAGAGCTGGGAACAAAATGTTTAAAAAACATGAATTGGAGGAAAAGTAGGTAATGATTCTTGGAGAATTTTTAAAGAATTGAGAAATAAAAGAAGTGGACAAACAAATGTACAAACAATACATATGACTGAATGGGAAAATTATTTTAAAACATTACTATCAGAAAACAGGGTATTTAAATTGGATAACATTCAAAATATTCCAGAAATAAATTAAGGACATATAGGCCTACATTTGGATATCCATCCATAGTAATTCTGCCCGAAGGCAGGTCCTTCACTGCAATCATAGCATTTTCATGCTATGCTTGCAGCTTTACTAGGGAATTATAGGAGTGGTAGCTTCCCGTTGCTTTCCACACCGGTGAAGGAGGACGATAATGATGATGATAATGATAAGGATGATTATGGTGATGATGGCCATATGATTTCGGGGATCGTTTGGGCCTTAAAGTTTTCCTGACATTTGTCTTACAGGTGAGGAAAAACCCCGATAAAAACCTCACCCAGAAAAACTGCCCCGACCGGGGATCGAACCCGGGCCCGCTGCGTGACAAGGCAGCACGCTACCTCGAGACCACAGCGGTGGATACATTTGGATATAGAGGACATTAAAATGAATATTCAAACATTAAAAAAACAAAAGAGCTAGTGGTCCAGGAGGAATACCAACGGAACTATCAAAACATGGATCCGACCATTTATTTGAACAATTGAGAAAATTATTTATAAAATGAATGAATGGTGAAAAAGTTCCTGAAGAATGGAAACTAGGTTATATTTAGACAATCCATATAAATGGAAAATTAAGACCAATAATTAATATTTATTTTATATTTTAACGCTTAATACTTACAAAATAATAATAATATTTCCTCTAAATATACATATATTATAAAATAAAGTTTTTGCAATACTATAAAGTGATTTAAACACTTATTAGAAATGACATAATAAAATAGTTTTTTTTTAATGCCCGAGGTTTGTCTTTCGACATTCCTGGATTCACTCCTGGCATGGCGTACTTGTAACCCACTTCTGAGGTTGAGGCGCCTGGAAGGCGGGGTTACGTTGCCCCGATGGTATGACGGGTGATGATGATAATGGTGCGCCAGGAGAGTCCCTAATCCTTAGCTTAACCTAAGATGAATATGAATGATGATGATTGCGATGGCCATATGATTTCGGGGACCGTTTGGACCTTAAAGTTTTCCTGACATTTGTCTTACAGGTGAGGAAAAACCCCGATAAAAACCTCACCCAGAAAAAACTGTCCCGACCGGGAATCGAACCCGGGCCCGCTGCGTGACAAGGCAGCACGCTACCCCGAGACCACAGCTGTGGACACAAAATAAAATAGTAACCCTCTGTTTTTAGGTAACGAAATAATTATAATTTTCTGAATTAAAATAATTTACTTTAAAAATTGTAGAGGTTATAAAGAAGATCTGACTGAACGATTTTTTATAAAAATATGTATTGTCACTGTGAAGATTTATAACTTTTAAAACTCGAATTGATATTGGATACCAAAGTAGTATGTTTATTAAACTTATTTTTAGCAAAACTATCTACTTTAGCTGTAAGTTTCTAACAATAATACGATTGAATTCAATTTTCGAAAATGTACGACCACAGAGAAAATATAAAAATGTTCGGCTCTGTTTTCTTGGACTTCAGGCCAAGTTTATTACACGCTTTATATTAGCTTGACCTGCATCTATCTACTAACGCAATCTTTCAACATGATTTTCATACACTTACTAACATTGGCTCGACTTGAAACTTTGTATAATTTATTATGAGTGACGTAATAGTATATTACTATGCGAGGTTGGGAAGTGCTTTTTACAGAAGCGAGGAAATGTTTAAAAACCGAGCTATAGCGTTCACAAACACTTCACAAACGTGCATTATGAATTATTTTTTGCGTGATGGTGTTTTCAAAATAATAAATAATAGTAAAATAATAGCATCTTTGTTGGAAATATTTGCGTTCATTACAATCAACTGATTAACGTTAACAGTGTGGGCAATGTTCATTAGTTGACACTACAGGAGGCGGTGACACCAATCCGTTATAAAACGGCGGCAATTACGTATTTATTGTTTTATATTATTTCAAGTAAAGTTCAGTTCATTTAAAATGCAGTGATTTGTTTCGTACAATGTTTATTAACACTACCTTATAGATATATGTTTGTATATATATTGTACGTAGTATAGCCTACATAAAGGGCAGTGATTTTACTTCCCGCACGAGTTTCTAATATGTAATATTGCAGTATAGTTATTTAGGTTGACAACCCCAATATAAAGGAAGTTGAAAAGTTGAACTTTCGATCATGGTCGTCATTGCTGTAAATACGACAAAAACGCACTATCGCGCAAAAATAAACACTTGAACGAATATCATAGCATGGAGAAAGTGAAATACAGTAACATTTTTCTCCATTTTTGTAAAACAAATTCTAAAATAAAATCTTAGCTGCACATTGCACATAACTTATATAAGTTATTGGATACCCCTGGTAAAGGATGCGTTGCGTGGACCAGACAAACTCAATGCTAACCACAGGGTGTGGAGCGTCAATTTGTTACTAGATCAATGCAAATTGCCTTCTTAATTTGTCCTCTGAGATGATGGAAATAATTCGAAAGGTCACTAGGATTGGGTGTCACAGTGACATTTCAGTGTTGTGTCATTGTAAATGACTCTGGCTGAGGTTGTAGTCATGCCAGAGATCAGTGAAACGAATGAGGGATTAATAAAGTGTTAAGCAGTTTCTTTATCAGATATTTCAGGAAGTAGAATGAATCCCTATTCATCAAAAAATGCAAAATGCTATCTTTCTAGAAGGATGTGAGTGTGTACCCAATTTGTATATTTATTAATAATTCCAAACTTTATTAGAAAAACTCGAATTGTTTATCATCATTGACACATTTCACATAAAGATAAACTGATCCCACCTCTAGCCTAGGACACCTTGGGTTGATGGAGGTAAAGACGTCCATATTTCTAGAAAATCGGTACGAGATGTCAGCGGGTTGTCACCTAGTCACCCCTACATAACGACTCCCGTAACCCCCAGAATATACATTTGGTACTAATTTAAATTAGAGGCTGAGTCGACCCCTGGGCCAAAGTGCACCAATTTAAAAATCTTGACCGTTGCGGATCTCGAACTCTTGACCTTCCGGCTTCTAGCATATTGCCTTATTAATTTGCATTTACGCAATAGTATGTATCTGAGGACTTTTTTTTTTCGAAACATGAAGTACGCATGTCAAGAAAACTAAAATATTTGGACCTGTATTCCAATATTTCAGTTAATCTAGACCTAAATTGTCTTTGTATTCAAGTTCACAGCCTTTGATTTCGGTATCAAAATCCATACTTTTTTTTTGAGGAGGAAAAATTCGAGGACGAGATTTCCTTACGAGAATAATTAAGTCAGTGGCCTTATCTCAGAGAATAATGGCTTCTCAGATGTGTACAAAATACATTATTGGTAAAATTCCAAAGATTAATGCAATAGCAGAAATAAGAAAGACATCATCATCATCATCATCATCATCTTCTTCTTCACGGTACATCATCATCATCATCTTCATTCACTGGCGTGGAAAGCAACGGAAAGCTACCACATTTATATTTCCCTAGTAAAGTTGCAAACCTTTGCATGAAAATGCTACGATTGCAGTCAAAGATCTACCCTCGGGCAGAACAGTCAAAGATCTACCCTCGGGCAGAACACCATAGAAAATAATACATATATTCTTTTGATGATTGATATAAAACGGTCCTTAAATGTTTTATATATCTATATTGTTAAGTATAAATAGGAATAAAAATAATATAATAATAATAATAATAATAATAATAATAATAATAATAATAATACATATTTATTCAGAATAGAAGGAATTCCTTTGGCTATTGAGAAACGTACGGCTTCGTACAAGCAGTAAACATGTATTTTGTGGGACGAACACTGCATGATTTCATCCTTCGCACTCACTGCGAGAATCCCAGGAATTCTCCTTCTCGAGCTCTCTTTACCAGTACACGAGACTCTCGTGGCCGTACTCTGTTTCACCCGCTCTCGCTTACGATTTTTCATAGAGTTTGACCATCTTTAGTCACACCCTTTTAATATTTGTTTTATATGTATAACTGATTTAATTATTTTTCTCAACATTATATACATTTTTTCTACCTTCTTATTTAAGTTGTTGTGTCTGATTATGTATCATGTTTCCCAAACCTTTGTTTAAACTGCTGTGCGTTTCCGACCTCCCCCAACAGATTCTCTTACTTCTTTATGATAATAAATGGTTCCGATTTAAATATTAAAAATCAAAATAATTCCACTGAGGAGAATTTTTTTAATCTATAGTGAACTAGTATAGAAGATCAAGATTAATAAAATCCATGATAAAATTCTGTTGAGGTATTAGCCACACAATTAAAGTATAAAATTATAAAATAGTTCATCATCATCATGAACAAATTCGTTTTAGGCCATGTGGCCTGTACGGTAAACCTAGCGAAGATGGTCTTGATCTTTCCACCGATGTTTTGGCCTTCCTTGGTCCCTATGTCCAGTTGGGGTATATTGGAATGCCAATTTTGGAAGTCTATTTCTTGCCATTCTCCTGAGATGATTTTTCCATTCTTGTTGGTATCTTTGTATATCTTCATTTAAACTTGTTACTCCAAGTTTTCCTCTGATAATAGTGTTCCTTTGGTGATCCAGTCTATTAACTCCTAACAATGATCGTAAGAAGCGCATTTGGCTTACTTGAAGTTTATGAGAGTTTCTTTTATTTAAAATCCAAATTTCACTTCCGTACTTTAAAGCAGCTTTTGATGTGATGTTATGTAATCTTAGTTTTGTCTCTGTCCTCATCTGTTTACCAAAATGTCTTCGTATTACCCCATTAATTTCATTATATTTTTATAATTTTGAATCAATGTCACTCTTATAGTCACGGCGGTATGACCGTTCCATCAAATATGGAGGAAATTCCATATTTTTGAACGCCTGACTAGAGGCTATAAGGTAGCAGCCCTATCACTAGTCTTGCTCTGTGGATGGCTGGTAACCAACCCAGGGGACTTCCTACTACTCGAAGAAACTTATAAAATAGTTACCTAAAGAATACCTACAATTACCTTCAGAATATATCCATCCATAGTAATTCTGCCCGAAGGCAGGTCTTTCACTGCAATCATAGCATTTCCATGCTATTCTTGCAGCTTTACTAGGGAATTGTAAGAGTGGTAGCTTCCCGTTGCTTTCCACACCGGTGAAGGATGATGATGGTTGCCATATGATTTCGGGGACCGTTTGGACCTTAAAGTTTTTCTGATATTTGACTTACATGTGAGGAAAAACCCCGATAAAAACCTCAACCAGAAAACTGCCCCGACCGGGGATCGAACCCGGGCCCGCTGCGTGACAAGGCAGCATGCTACCTCGAGACTACAGCGGTGGTCAGAATATATATATATATATATATATATATATATATATATATATATATATATATGGGGGCACGCCGTAGCGTAGTGGTTAAGGCACTGCGCTACAAGCCGGAAGGTCGAGGATTCGAGTCCCGGTGAGGGTCAGGATTTTTAAACTGACCCAAGCCTTATGGCGGCACCATGGCCCTGGGATCGACTCAGCCTCTAACGAAAATGAGCACCAGACATTTGTTCTGCGTTAAATGCGGCCGTCACGCCGGGCTAACATCTCGGCTGACATGAAGTGCCTATTGTCCAGAAAAGTGGGAGCCTTAACCTCCTACTACACCAAGGGCCTCCTGAGGCCTGTAGTAGGATCACTTTACTTATATATATATATAAATAATGTTATATTGCAGATTTTCACGGATATAAGTATGATTAAGAAAGTTTTCTTGTGTTTTCCGCGTCATGGATTCTAGTTCGGCCTCTGGCCACTGATTCCGACGTTTCGGCATGATAATTCATTCCTTGATAATGGCATGTGGGATCATGCCGAAACGTCAGAATCAGTGGCCAGAGGCCGAATTTGAATCCAAGACGCGGAAAACCCAAGAAAACTTTCATAATCATGTATATATATATATATATATATATACATACATATATATCATGTATATATATATATATATATATATATAGGCCTATATAGTGAGTTACAATAATGCCATGCCACGAGAGAATACCAGAATATATATATATATATATAATTTGTTCAATTCCACAACGTTATTTAGACATTCTGGTATTCTCTCGTGGCATAGCGTTATTGTAACTCACTTCCAAGGTTGGGGCGCCTGTAAGGCGGAGTAACGCTGTCCCGATGACACATGATAGGTGATAATGACTTGCCATGATAGGCCTTGATCCTAAACTTAATGAATGTTAATGATGATAATGATGGCCAGATGATCTTCGGGGACCGTTTGGGCCTTAAAGTTTCCTGACATTTGCCTTACAGGTGAGGAAAAACCCCGAAAAAATCATCACCCAGGAAACTTGTTCCGACCGGGATCAAATGCGGGCCCGCTGCGTGACAAAGATCCATGTATAAAATATTATAAAAATAAAGTTTAACAAGCACGGAAAGAGTGTTTTTTCAACCAAATTCAATTTTTAGATCTTCTCTTCTTCTTCTTCTTCTTCTTCTTCTTCTTTTTCTTCTTCTTCACTACACGGGCCAGGCAAATTGCCTGTTTCGCCTCACAGTTGTTCTGTCCATCTTTTCACTGGCCTTCCTACATTCCTTGAACCTCTTGGCTTGAAGTTGAATGCTGCTCGTGGTAATCTTGTATCTTTTACATTCATTCTTTCCACTTGTGTAAACCATTTCTCTCTATATTCTCTGATTTTCTCATCCAATGGATATATATTTAACTCTGTCTGTTATGAATACATAGAGTCTTTTATATAGATATTTAATTGTTTTATAGATTATTTTAATTATTCAAGCAAAGTCTGTTGAAATAAAGTTTTAGACATGATATAGTTCAGAGCAAAGTTTTCCTTAGCTAACTGTAAAATCTCTACATTTAGTTTATTGGAATGTTAGTGAGTACAGTTAGGGTAACTAGAGGTCAAATTGAATATATAACACGGGGGAAGTGAGGGTCTCGTGTCTGTCTATGAAAAGTGCTGAAGGGTAAGTCACCGACCATTTTTCTTAATATATGTCCTGGATTTTTTGGAAGGGAATCAAGTCCAGTTAACTATTTTGATATTAAATTTTCAAAAGGGATATAACAATTTTAAACATGTAGATTAGGGTAGATTTATAAATTCCGCAACTCCCACTCTCTCAAACCCCAGAAAGTACTGAAATTTTAATATAGGCTTAGAATAGTAAATTAGGGCTAGAATACTTAGGGGTTGTAATTATTATACTTTAGTAATAAAATAGTTAAAATAAGAATCCATTTGTTTATTTCAAAACACGTATGCATACATCCTCATCCTACCGCTCGGCTAGGTAACTCACGCTACCAGATTTTCCAAGTCCCAAAGGTCCTTTAAGCCTAAGAAAACCAGCGGTTCTTAATACTGTCATTATATCTTAATTCCTTATCTTGTGCATCCTTTTGTTCTCCTAAGGAAGTTCATTTCTGCGCTTTGTATTCTACTTAGCAATAGTTTGGTCGTTATCCAAGTTTCGCTCCCATAAAGCAATGCAGGAACTGCCAATGTTTTATAAAATTTCAATCTAGTATCTCTCTTTTTTTTTTTTAGATCTCGTAAATTAATTAATTTTAAGAGCCGTAGTAAATAATTTAGGATTTGGTTTTGATTTTATTCTTACGACCATTTTTCAAAGCATTAAGCTACTCTCCAGTATTCAGTAAATAATGTCTGAATTTTATTTTCAACTCGCCCACCCACTCTCCTCTGTATGTTCGCATTACAAAACATATTATCTGCCGAAGTAGGCTACTCGCTGTAAAGTCAGATACAATGACCTGACCAGCATTAATATGCGGTGTGCATTGTATTAAATTGCTCTCCACAACAAGAGAATAGTTGGATCTTGCGAGGCAAATGCCAATGTGCATAAATTATGCCCACACACACTTAACACTCTGTTATCTACTGCATCCATACCGAGACAAATCATTCCCACACAAAGAACAAACAAGAACCGAGGGTCACCTCTTCACAACTCTTCTTCTTTAAGTATGCTTGCTGCTCAAGGGGATTTTCTCTACGTAGTGATTTGTCCTCATCAGGAAGAATAAATTTATAACCTCTGTCCATGTTATAAACCGTACCGGCATATATGAGTCTTTATTATTATTATTTTACATACGATATAAGCAATTAAATTGGTATGGGGATATACGACGAATGCTAGAAGAAAGGTTACCTAGAAAATCATTGGAATGGTGTCCACCTGAAGAAGAAGGAAAGAAAGACCTCGAAACCTCGTAGATTTAAGAAATAAGAACTGGGATGAGAACAAGAGGACTGGGGGCATGGACTGAATGGATAGAGACGAGTGGAGAATTAAATTAAAACTTTAGGCACAGAAAGATATGTAAAAAGTGTAAAGTGATCCCACAACAGACCCGGAGGCCCTTGGGGTAGTAGGAGGTTAAGGCTCCCACTTTTTCTAGACAATCGGCACTTTATGTCAGCCGGATTGTCAGCCCTGCGTGACGGCCCAGAACAAGCATCTGGTACTCATTTCCGTTAGAGGCTGAGTCGACCCCAGGGCCATAGTGCCGCCAGAGGGTTTGGGTCAGTTTAAAAATCCTGACCCCAACGGGACTTGAACCCTCGACCCTCCGGCTTGTAGCTCAGTGCCAAGCATTAAAAATATGTATATAAATAAATTATATATAAATTATCATTATCATTATTATAATTATTCATCATCATCATCATCCGGTATTATGGCAGCTGCCATTTGTGAAAGATAACTTTTTTGAATACTCTATAAATACAAATGAATTCCCAACCACCCAAACTGTACTCCCTAGTTAAATTACATAAGGAAAATTATCCTATTAGACCTGTAGTATCCTTTATAAGTTCTCCATCATACAAAATGTCTAAAAAGCTAATAAATATAATTTCATCTAATACCAAGTTCAATCCAATTTACAGTATAAAAAACTCTATTGAATTAATTGACAATATAAAGAACATTGATTTGCCTAATAACTTAATTTTATTTTCTTTTGATGTAAAGAATCTGTTTCCCAGTATACCTACTGTTGATGAAATAGAGATTATTAATAGAATGTTACTAACTAATAAAGTGAATGGTTTTGTAGTTGAAGAAATATTACCCACTCTTAAAACATGCTTACATCAAAATTACTTTGAATTTAATAACAAATTGTACATAGCTAAAGATGGTTTGATTATGGGTGATCCGTTGAGCCCTCTTTTGGCAGAGATTTTTTTTGGATGACTTAGAACAAACCATACATAAGAATGTATCAGCTAGAAATGTTCTATTTTGGTATCGTTCATAGCAGGCTTCACAGGAACCAAAAGACAATTGAATTCCTTTTTAAATTTTATTAATAACATTCACAGAAGTATTAATTTCATAATGGAATTAGAAACAAATAATAGTATAAATTTCTTGGATTTATCAATAAAACACATTGATAATAAGTTTGAGTTTGGTATCTTTCACAAACCATCTCATACTGATACCACTATCCATAGTTCTTCTCTTCAC
Organism: Diploptera punctata; assembly: GCA_030220185.1. Taxonomy (NCBI): domain Eukaryota; kingdom Metazoa; phylum Arthropoda; class Insecta; order Blattodea; family Blaberidae; genus Diploptera; species Diploptera punctata. The sequence continues at coordinate 1,667,184 of JASPKZ010007807.1, read as the reverse complement.
CCATATACTCATAAGATGGCAGCCTTTAATAGTTACATTCATAGACTTTTAAATATCCCTCTTTCACCCTTGGAATATAATAATGAATTGAATATTATTAAACAATTGGCTGTTAATAATGGCTACGACCCTGAAATTATAGAATGTTTAATTAAGAAGGTTCATTACAAAAAAGCAATTAACAAAGTTTTTCCTGTATCCAAAGAAAACAATAAGAAATATGTCGTAATGTCATACATAGGCCCACTTTCAAATAACATATCTAAACACTTTAAAAAGTTGAACATTAATGTGGCATTTAAAACTAATAAAACTCTACAAAATATAATAAAAAACAATAAAACCAAAACAAAAAAAGAAAAATTATCAGGTGTATATAAATTGAAGTGTGGCACATGTGACAATGTCTATATAGGACAAACTGGTAGACCTTTTATCTCTCGGATAAAGGAACACATGAGAGCATATAACAGAAATTTAGAAAATTCAAAATATGCTAACCACCTATTCCAATTTAATCATTGTTTCGATCCAAATTTTGAAATTTTACATATTTGTGATAAGGGTAAGAAGTTAGATCTTTTGGAGGCTGTAGAAATTAATAAATTTAAAAGTAGTAAAAAACTGTTAAATTCTCAACTTGATTTGAATGAATCCCCTTTGTTAAATTTAAACATTTAAATAAATTGTGGCGCTTAAAAAAACAAAACCACGGTCTGCCTACCATTTGTGGCTTTTGCGAAACCCTCCTTTAATAAACCACGCAACTGCGACCAATTTGTGCGCACGCGGGATGCGACACCTGACCACAATATATAAACCACGTTATCTGACTACCATTTGTGGGGTTTAATGAAAACTACGCAGATTGCTACCATTTTACTCCGGGATCGGGTTTTGTAATTTGCTGTTTCTATTTCCGTGGATCAGATTTCCAAAGAGGATATCTTATCCGGAAAATGGCTTACCTCGGGCCCATAGAAGGTAGCCGTTGATTCATCTTTCTTATTAAAATACATACAGGGAGTGAACAAGACAATGACTGTGTTTTTAACAATACTAATCAGCCTGATAGTTGAGGAGCTCGGAATAATTCCTTACGGGAGTGATTTCCATAACAGAATGGTGAACAACTATTCATACTTAAACAAAGCAAGAGGGGCGTTGTTTAAAAGATAACTTTAATAAACAAGTTGACTTAATGAAAGTAAATTAACAACAAAAAAAATAATGGCATTCGATCAAACGATCAAAGTAGCCTTACAGAAAAAAAAAATATAAATAAGTAACATACCATACACCACACCACACTCACACAGATGTCCGAGTTTTGGGGATATCCTTTTCCTTAAATATGTCGGACCAACTAAAACAGCCCTCTTCTTGGCCTTATAGCAACTTGTCTATGTAGCATTCCATGCTTTAACTTTCCAGTCGCATATTGACCTGGAACCCGATTCCACTCTTGAATCCGTTAATACAACCAAAACGCCGATTGCTAGGATGATCGAATGATATAGTTCTGTAGATGCACTATGTATATAAAGGTTCCGAGGTAGAGGGGGAATGCGCCGTAGACATGGCGGCAGGAAGGATAAAGAGGGAAGGGATAGCCACTAGGAGAACGTGGATATTGGCATATTTCACAAATGTTCTTGTGTAGGGAGGAGTACAAAGATACCACACTGAACCGAAAAAATGCACTTTCGGTTCAAATATTGTTGTATTGTTGCTTAGATCAGTTGGAACACAATTCATAATTTGTTAACATGTCTGAAGAAGGTACAGTGTACCGAAACAGCTGTCACTGAATTATATAATAAATATGAAAATCAAATAAAACTACGTTTTTTTTATTTATTTAATTAATAAATATGGATTTTCATCAAGTAAACACCAACCCAATTGATTATATATTATAATTAATCATTTTTCATTATAGTGGAATCTATCCGGATATTACACTATGTTCTATCCATTATTCTTAAATTAAAATCATGTAGGGATTGTGAGATATGTTGTTGACACTATAGCCTCTCTGTAGAGATATATTGTTAAAATGGTACTCGATTCTAAGCAAATCTTGAGGCTCCCATGTTCCTTGACGTGTTACAGAACTAGTGGGGACCTTATTTATCTTGCAGATGGTACGACGGGGAGAGAAAACCTCAGCCTCGTTGGGAGTAGAGAAGGAACATGATTAGGCTTTTAACTGAAACATACGGGAACACAAATAAGGGACTATGGGTCACCAGGGATATGAGAAGATAATAATGAACTGCACTCAGGCCCGCTTGTCATAATGTATAGTTATAACGCAAACTAGTGTTAATCATTCCAACTCTAGTAGAGAGAAAGAAATAAAGAATCACGCACTATGGAGAACCACAGGGATGTTTTCTGAATATAAAAGGACACGCCCCTTTTCTCTTAGTTAAATTGCCTGACTATAGAAGAGATTGCTGTCCTGGTTGATGAAGGAGACCATCATTCATTGTCCCCATTGGGTTTAACATAATACCGTTTTATTCCAAATACTTCTAATCATAAAGATTGATTAATTACGTAGACTATTTAACTCATGCCACAAATGCTAGTCAATGACCAATCACGTTTCAATGAATTTTGTTTTACAACCAATGACAGTCGTGTTTCACCTCGCTCTTTATCGATTTCTCTTTATCAGCTCCTGCTTTTGTGATAAAGAAAGCTCCTCCTTTTTAATGTTCTGAACAGGTCAAAGCATTATTTTTCTCCAACAAATTCACTGAATAGAGCAAATAATGAAAAGATTCCTTGATTCTACTGAGTTGTTTACTACAAAAATAAATGAATAACCCGTAATGTTGATTATGATATATAGTTTGATGTGCTTCATTATTTCTCCATTTGGGTGCACTCTTACAATATTGCGATCTTATTTGGCAATAAATAATATGATCAAGCAGCAGTGAATGAACATAACCTCACATTTCTGATTTGTTTTCAAACATCGCCGTTTACATTAAATATATAAATATTTTAAAATAACTATAGCTAAACAATGATTTATGAGTAAACAGCTTAATTTTATTTGTTATATAGTCCTAACAAATGCCACTCTTGATTTCTAAATTCTCTAGATAAATTGGAAATCACTCGTGGCATTACTTATGATTAATTTTAAATTAATTCAGTTTTATTCATTACAATAAAATCTAAGTAAATATTTTATATTAAAGTGACCCCACAACAGGCCTCAGGAGGCCCTTGGGGTAGTAGGAGGTTAAGGCTCCCACTTTTTCTAGACAATCGGCACTTTATGTCAGCCGGGTTGTCAGCCCTGCGTGACGGCCGCCTTTACCCCAGAACAAGCGTCTGGTACTCATTTCAGTTAGAGGCTGAGTCGACCCCAGGGCCATAGTGCCGCCAGAGGGTTTGGGTCAGTTTAAAAATCCTCTCCCCAATGGGACTTGAACCCTCGACCCACCGGCTTGTAGCTCAGTAAATATTTATATATTAGGCAATAAAATCTATATTGAAATAAGTGTAAAATGTTGAAATTGTATATTACGATCAGAGGTTAAGAAGTGGTTTTTACAGAAGTGAGGAAATGTTTGAAAATCGAGTGATAGCGAGGTTTTATTTCCGAGATTCTGTAAAACACTTTACAAACGTGCGTTGTACATTATTTTTTGCGCGATGGTGTTTTCAAAATAATAGATAATAGTAAAATAAATCTTTTTGGAAATATTTGCGTTCATTATAAACAACTGACTAACGTTAACAGTGTGGAGAATGTTTATTAATTGAGACTACAGCAGGCCGTGACACCAATCAGTTATAAAATGGCGGCAAGTGCATATTTATTGTTTTATATTGTTTCAAATAAAGTTCATTTCATTTAAAATGCAGTGATTTGTTTCGTATAATGTGTATTAACACTAACTTTTGGATATTTTTTGTACATATATTAGGGTAGGCCGAAAACACTCTTTTTTTTATTCCCAAGTTGTAATAGCGCAAAAAAGTTGCGAATTATATAGACAAAAAAAAAAAGAAAAAATCAAAATCTGTTGACACCTTTCGGTCGCACAAATGATCTAAAATTAGACAAAGTATGAAAAACTTCATTTTTGCGATTATTTTTAAAAAATTTTGAATTAGATTTTTTCCTGATGTAATAGTTTATAACGTCTTGAAATAGAGACAATTTTGTTTTAATTTGGTTTAGATCAGTTGATATCTTTCAGTCGCATAAAGGGCCTAAAATTTGCCAAAATATTGAAAATTTCACATTTTTACGAGTTTTTTATAGCTATCTTTAATGAACTCGTTTTTAAATGTAATAGTTACAATATTTTTATTTTTGAACATAAGAACACCGTGTTTTACTATGGTGTGAATAAATTAACTTCCGGTCGCGCAATGACCCCTATGCTACAGAAAAACAGATCCTGAAAAAAGATAGTTAAGCCTATGACATGATGGGTGATAACTGTAACAACGGGTGTGGTACTTTTCGATTTGTTCTATATTTAAAAAGCTTAAATATTTAAGTTACAGTATAGATTTAACAATAAACTTACTTTTATAAAAAGAAAAACAGAGTTCTGAATAAATAGTCCGTGTTAATTGAACCTGTCCATCAGTACTGTTCTCTACTTTGTAGCCGAAAGTACTTTGAAGACTGATTTGCTGGTGAAGTTAGGCATGGATTTAATTATGATAATGATATAAATAATAAAATAGCAAAATTCCAGGGAATATGTGGTACGATAAAACGATCACTAAATAACAAAACAACAAGAGAGACCCAATTGAAATTTTATAAAATGTTGGCAATACCGGTACTGCTCTATGGATCAGAAGCCTGGATACATAAAAAAACAAGATCTAAGTAGGATAACGGCGGCAGAAATGAAATTTTTGAGATTGTTAAAGGGTGCACTAAGGAAGACAGAATCAAGAACACAGAAATAAGACAGGAACTTGAAGTATTTGCAATAACTGATAAAATAGATACATATAGACAAAAATGGAAGCAACACATAGACAGAATGAATGAAGATAGATATCCAAAACAAATAACAAAATACAAACCTAAAGGCACCCGAGATGTGGACAGACCTAGAAAGAGATGGGCTGAAGTCGGAACGGGTCAACAGACCTAATCCATGAATGCAGGTGATGGTGATGAGTTAGGCATGGATGATCTCGACAGCAGAGTGTTTCTTGTAAATCCGTCTCGAGATTCTGCTCCACAAACTTTTCCTGAGGCTTCCGTGACGAGTTTTACACAGCGTTCAATAGCCTGCGTGTTCACCTGGGAATTGCTTGAAAGTAATGATCTAGTCAGGGATTGAGTCACTGTCGATGTGCGATTTGATCTCGTCGACACTGATTTCTGCCAATAATGGGGGAGAAGATAATTCACAGTCCATCCTGTTGATCATTTCTGAGTATTCTTGAGCATTGAAGTTGATTTTTGGTGGTGTGAATGTTCTTACTGTTTTCCTTCTTGCATCTATCTCCATTGCCTTCAGAATTCTTCGAAGTCCGAGTTGTCTTATGTGTTTCTTGTCATCTTGAGTCATGGCTAACAGTAAGTGTTCTGAGTGGACGAAAATTTACCGACCGATCTCAAACATCTTATTGTTCCTCTGGTTTAACTTTACAAGAAATTTGTAGAAAGAGAGAACAATACTCACCTCTTTCATTCGCACCAGTGTTGTTGGAGTTTCTTCACCAGATGTTAATAGGTTAAGGGAGAAGGCGAAAACTGACAGCAGGGTGGGTTCTTTCTTATGTAACTGGATGAAAGCGGTCAAGGAACTACCCTTATATCTCCATATCTCACTTTGCAAAGTTAAGTCAGCTATACAGTAGTTGCCTGCTAGATGTCTCATTGAGCCAGTGTGTTGACCGCATGCCACTTATGCCATCTTTTGGCAAACAAGGTAACTAAAATTAACTTGGTCTATAAACTCCTCATAAAGGAGAGGCTATGGCTCAACAATGAGCTTACGTCATTAATCAGTTAATCAGTAAAATAGTTAAATATATTCAGTGTTTAATTTTTAATCCCTAAATTATTTTTGACGATGTTTGAAATTTTCAGAAAATATTGCTTCCAGTTCATTTATACGTATTTTATGTGGATAATAAAAGGTCGAGGAACAAAATTCCTAGATTTGCGTGGTATCTCACATCGTAAGAAAAATATATGAACAACAAGGATAATAATTAACAGACCAATAGTCTTCGTTCTAAAACATAAAACGCTTTGAGCAACTAATCAAGTCTATATTGTTATTCAATTTTCTCTGCAACGAAACAAATTAAAAATGTTTATCTTATTCATATTTCGTGCTTTCATGTAGCATATCTTAATGAAAGAGCATGGAATATTGCATGTTACATGGTCTACGTGTAGTGGTTATAGCGACTATACTAGACTGAAAAAAATAGTAACGTTTCCGTGACAGGGTTTCTGGTGCATTGGGAGCATCCTAGCTGCATCGCCCTCAAATTGAGGGTGTAGTGATTGATAGTGACGTGTCAGACTGTAGCGGTGATGAAATGTCACACATAAACCTGCGTATCCTCGAAGGGATTCGAACGTCGGTCTGTGCTGGTATTCTATTTGATTAGGTTTGCTGCTTCAACTAAATATTTCTCATAGTCCATGATATGAATCTTTTATCATAAGTAATGCCACGAGTGATTTCCAAATTATCGATAAATTCACGTCTCACGAAGTGAGGAGTGAATTTATCTAGAGAAGTTGGAAAACAAGAATGGCATTTGTTAGGACTATTAACGAATAAAGTTAAGCTGTTTATTCACAAATCATTATTTAATTACAGTTATTTTAAAATATTTATATATTTAATGTAAACGGCGATGTTCGAAAATAAATGAGAAACGTTTGTTATGCATAATTTGTACATCACTGCAACCAGATCATATTATTTATTGCCAAAGGATCGCAATATTGTAAGAATGCACCCTAATGGAGAAATTTATAACCAACATTATAGGTTATTGATTAATTTCTGATGCCCTATGATGCAAATATGTCAATTATATTTTCTGTAACGTAAATTCCTGGGAAATAATACGTTTAGAAAACTGCAAACAGTGTTTTTTGTTTGTATAATCAATTGCTACAAATGTTTTTATATTATATCCCGCAAGCAGCATCTGGTAACGTTCGTGCACTATACATACAATCTGGTAGCCACATGTAGTCACTGCAAAATAATGCTATGACCTATTCAGAATTTTAAAAAGGAGGAACTTGATTTTAAAGTGATAAAATTAAATTGATAAAATCGAGCTGACAAATGACTGTGATTGGTTGTAAATAAAAATTCATTGAAATGTGATCGGTCATTTGGGGTATGAGTTAAATAGTCATAGAAAATGAATTGGATGCCGCTAATTGTAGGTTTATTTAGAATTAAATTGATTTAATTAGAAATTAGGTATGTCCATGTTTAACATCTTTTATGCAAATGGAGAATAAATTTGGTATATTTCACTTGAAATCAAAAAGTATGTTCACCTAATTTTCGACATCTTAAGTGGTCAAAAAATCTCATTACTCATGAGTAGGACAAGGATTGTAATGCACTAAAAGTTAAGATTGCAACACCGATAGTATACAGGGTGAAAATTATTTAAACCGACAAGAAGAATTACACATGGAATCTTTAGAAAACAAAATTTCTGATTATAAATCAAGATGGATGCAACATGTTCATCGAATGGAAGATCACAGAATACCCAAACAAATGTTAAGATATCAACCTGCAGGAAGAAGAAGACCAGGACGTTCACTCAAAAGACTTTTGGATGGTGTTTCTCTTGAGACCGAAAAAGGTCAACAAATGGCCTAAATTCGTGAATGTACTATGATGATGATGATGATGAACTCTGGGAGGTTGTAGGGGAAACCAAAATAAATATTTGTCCTTAATGTCATTTTTTCCTATGAGGATTATTTAAACCGATCGAGGAAGATTTCTCTGGCGGCAAATTAATTAAACCAACAAACACTTTTGCATTTTTTATTACCAAGAGACAACACATTAACACAACACAATTACTTAAATTACAGTAGAGGTTCAAAAATGTCTCCACTGGCATGTAAACAAAGGTTACACCGGCGGATCATGTTCTGTCTAACACGGGCAAAAACTCCAGGAGTATCGTTAATTGCTCCTGCTGCTACTACTATCCGGGCAACCAGTTCCTAGATCCTTTACTGATGCAACAGGAGTTGTGTAAACAAGGTTGTGCATCTCTCCCCACACAAAAAAATCCAAAGGGGTCATATCTGGGGATCGAGCAGACCATGGCACAGGACCACCTCTGCCAATCAACTTTTCTGAAAACCGTTGGTTCAAGAATCGACGCACACGAAGACTGAAATATGCTGGCGCCCGGTCATGTTGGAACCACATGCGTTGTCTTGTGGGGAGCTGGACATCTCCTTGCAATTCTGGCAATGCTCCGGCGAGTAAACTGTAATAGCGCCTGCCATTTAATGGCCTAGATAGGAGATCCGATTGAGGGTCTTTCCACTTTTCAGCGGTTGCCCTTTTACCAGCCGGCTGCTGGCCCTTCACATCCACATGTGTCAATCACAGAGATAGATGATCAACAGCCAGTGTAGGGGTGACATGTGGTTAGCATGTCGAGTCCCCCAGCCGTTATAGCTGGTTCCTCAACCTGGAGCCGCTACTTATTGTAGCTACCCAATTGCCTCACGATGCTGGGCGGGCACCGGTCCCATACTGGCCGAAATACCATGAGAAAATTTCTTCCCCCATGGAGACTCGAACCAGCGCAAGTCCCGTAGCTCTGCGCCAAGGCTTCCTACCTTAACCGCTCGGCTACGGCGCGGGACAGATAGGAGATATGGCCCAATTAAACAGTCCCCAACAACACCGGCCGACACATATCAGTGTACTCACTCCAGGTGCATCGCTCCATTAGTGAACAGATACACTGGTGGACAAAACAATTCCTACCATCAACAGCAGTTGCAGTGATGGCAACTGAAGAGGTAATACGCCCTCTACCGGCTTAAATAATCATCATAGGAAAAAATGGCACTAAGGGAAAAGGATTTGTTTTGGTGTCACCTACAATCTCCCAAAGTTTGTCGGTTTAAATAATTTTCATTCTGTATATTTTTCAACTGTTTGCATGTGATACCAAGAAAAAAGACAATCAGAAATCTATCTTCTACTTATGTTATTCAACTGTTTGTATGTGGAACCAAAACAAAAGAGAGTTGGAAATCTTACTTCTAATTGTACTATATTACAATCTTAAAACCCTTGCCCTACTCATGAGTCATTGTTTCTGCTCTATGGGCCGACCTAGTCATATTCCTAAGACAGTAGAGAATCTGCTCATAAGTTACCTCAAAGTTGTAAACAAAAAATCTGCAAACGAATAGAGGGATTATTATTTTTGTAATACTATCTACGAAAGTCCTCAGCGATGTAAATCGTTAGAAATGTCAATGAGCTTCATGTAAAGTTAAAAAAAGAACACATGCACAAACTTTTCTCGTTGAAATGCATTTTTAATGAACTTTGGTTATTATTGTAATGTTATTATGAATCTTAATATTAAAAATGGTATCATATTATAATGATAATAGTCTAATAATAATAATAATAATAATAATAATAATAATAATAATTTATTTTGAACTTATTTTCCATTTAGACAGTTAAATAAGATATAAAAAAGTATATATTATTCTTAAAACTAATACTAAACACTATTAGTATAAAAAAACATAAAATAAAGATGCAGTTTTAAATAATTTAGTAATAATGTACACGTTTAGACAAAAAATGAGTCATCCGCAGATTCTATCAACCGATCGGGGAACTTCGTGACCGCTCGCAGAAGCCTTATTCACATCAACACGTTTTCAGTAATTGTACTGGGTTGTTTGCTAGTTAACGCAGTGCAACAAGAAAGAGAGAGCTTGGCTTAGTGTTTCCGTGTTCGAGAGGTATAACAGACATCATCTGCGTTCGTAGCCTCACGGGTCCAATTCCCGTTCTACTTTTTTTTAAATTGAATGTTAGAATAACAATTCGCCTATAATGTAGATTCATATTTATTTTTATATTTGAGTTTTATGGCTATAATGCACACACAAAACTCACAAGAACATAATTTAAAACCTGATAAACAAGGAAAGAAAATAATTTAATCTAAAATGAAAACTTTAACAAAAACAAAATCAGTATCGAGTGTATGAACCCTCCGAATCTGCGGGACAATGAGATTGCCTTATTCCCACGTCTTTGTGTGTGCGCTGAGCCATGGTATAACTCAATATGATTCATTATAAAGAAACTTGTTAGAGGCTGTTGCTTTTGCGCAGACGTCTGCGCATCACTGTCTATTGAATGCAGTACATTGAAATTACCTAGAACAAACCGTGGATGTGGTAAATATAATTGTTACAATAATGTCACTAACATTGATTTAATTCAAATGCCAAAATAAATTTTGTATTTAATTCATAAAACATTTTAATACAAATATCACGAGAAAAAACTGCATAATTGAGGACGCGAACCTGGGACCTTCATTAACAGAAACAGTGACTGCATGCTTTATCGCTGACCTAACAGGGCACGTAGGAGTGTCTTCAGTTCACGCCACATAACACAGTAGCTCAGGGACTGCACAATTATGACTATTTTCCTAGTTTGAACCCAGCGCTGTGCCGAGTAGGACTTAGAAAAAATGTGCGTTCAAGAGATGACTTATTTTTTGTCTAGTGTGTACATGTATAATTGTTAAAAATTCAAACTTCTTCTTCTTCTTACAAGGATTAAACCTTACTGGTTCGTTCCGGTCCCAAGTATCATATAGGTCTAGCTGTTGTATCAATCTCTTTCGTGGGGTCCCCGATCTAATCAAATAATAAGTGACTTGGATCTAGAGCTTCCAGAAATATTGTCAATTTTTGCTTGAAAGAGATTTAACCGACGTCTCCTGATTTAAATTAATAGTTACTTCGAATAACGGGAAAGTGATATAGTGAAAGAAGAAAATGCGATATTTGATTAAACGATATGTTTAATATTATAGTAAATATAGGAAAAGAGATTACAAGTATTTGAGAATAAAGTACTTAGGAAAATTTTTGGACCAAAGAGAGATGAACAGAATGTAGAAAACTACATAACAATGAACTACATGGTCTTTATAGGAAACCAGATATAATAAGAACAGTTAAGTCTCGTAAGCTGCGATGGGCAGGACATGTTGCACGTATGGGGAATGAAAGACTTGCATGGAAGCTTCTTGTAGGAAAGCCAGAGGGAAAACGCCCAGTTGGTAGACTAATAATGAGGTGGGAAAATAACATTAATTATGATTTGAGGGAAGTAGATTGTACAGGGAATGATTGGAAAGCATTAGCTCAGGATAGGGATGTATGAAAAGCTTATGTCCTCGCGGCCATGAACCTACGGGTTCGATAGTGCCAGTGAGTAAGAAAGTATATATTGATCATTTTAGAATTTGTTGTCCTGCTCACAAGTTTTAGGGTCCTTAATTTAATACTGATTACGTTCTTTGTAATATTGGTTGTCACTTTTCTATAGCAATCTTTGGACAGGTATCATGTGTCTGAACAAATCACTAGAGAATTGCGTTTACCGTTTCTACGAAACAGCACAGTAAAGATAAGGAGATATGGGTTCATATAACTCACTATTGTGCGCTGTGGAAATCTCTCATTTGTTCAAGAGTCAAAATCTGAATATTAAAGCCCAGCTATCAGTACCAGGACATTAAATTTCCTTATAAGAAAATGTGTTGATTTTTTTCTCCCATAGTTTATACAGCTAAGGCATACATAATTTCTCATCTCCAAAGAACATGTTGTGTCCCTATTGTTGTCCACGTTGGCTATAGTGGTGAGTTGCTTATACTGTAATATGTTGCATGTCGTTCGCTATAGGCGAACAATACACCTTATATGCATATACACGCAGCTAGACATTGTGGTCTGAGACTAGAAACTCATGTTTACCAACTCCCTATAAGATATGCTACGAGTTACACAATGTCTTCTGTAATATTTGCTTACATTCATTACATCATGTGAATCATAAACGAAAAGAGACAAATTTAGCATTTAATTTAGAAAAATAACCTTCTTCTCTTTTTATCTTGGGGCAGTATTTTAAACAATAAATAAGGGGCTGCCGGACATTTGCATCTTTTAAAAGAAATCTAAATTTATATTTGCTCTAACCTCGACTTCATTATTACCCAGTGTAAGGTACATATATTAATTGGTGTTTCTCGTATAATTCCAGAAACATTAAAATGTTATAGTGAGATCACATATTTAGGAATTAAAATAAATAAAAATGGGAGTTATGAAGAGGAAATAAGAAATAGACATAATAAAGGAAAATTTGCAATTGCTTCCCTCAATGGAATATTGTGGGATAAAAATATAAGTAATAAAAATAAAATGAATATATATCATACAATTGTTAAAAGCATCATTATTTATGGAGCAGAACTTTGGCCATTAACAACAAAAACAAATAAGTACCTTTTGGCAACGGAAATGGATTTTATACGAAGGGCCGCAAGAATTTCAAGAAGAAAAAATATTAGAAACTCAGTTATAAGTGAGAAAATGAAGATTGAAGACACTATTTTATATTATATTAAAACTCAGCAATTAAGATGGTACGGACATGTCCAGCGAATGGAAGAGGATCGACTAACAAAATCTGTTTTGTAATGGAAACCTGAGGGAAGACGAAGCAGAGGAAGACCTAAAACCTCCTGGAGTCAGGGAATATGTTTATATATGAAGGAGAAACATCTACAACCAGGAGATTGGATGGACCGACAAAATTGGCTATTAGGAATCGGACGATGTCAAAAATATTAATCAACCGATGATCTATCTATCTATCGTATAATTCATCATACTTATATTATTATCGTATCATTATTGTTATTACCCTATAAAATGTTGTTTGTACATGACATTTACATTGCTACATTTATTGTATCTTTAACTGTTTATAATTAGTATAGTGTATATCAATATTTGTCAAATATTTATTTGTATTTGTGCTGGTTGAGTGGAAGAGAAGGCCTTATGGCCTTAACTCTGCCAGAATAAATAAAGCATTATTATTATTTAAATGTGCTGGACCGCACTGAAAACGAAATAAGGCATAACTGCTATTATTACGTTTATTTCATAATTCCACACACATATCAGTAATTTCTTATTGTTAGCTTTGTTCTGTTTCATTAAAACTATTGGATAAATTGAAACAATTGATGGATACATTGCGAATTTAAGGTTGAAGATATTCGCAATACGTTTTCCATTAAAATAATTTTGGCACGTAAGGTATCTAGTTGCCATTAAATCTTCAGAGAATGAGGAAGGCTTACAGCTCAATGGTATTAATAAGCTGTTAGTTTATGCTGATGATGTAGTATTGTTGTCCGATAGCGAGGAGATACTAAAGGACAACACGCGCACACTATTGAGTAACACTAAGAAATTAGGACTGGAAGTAAATATCAATAAAACTAAATATATGGTCACACGTAGAAATACATTATATAATCGAAATTGACACTAATGAGAGAAATTTTGAGGAAGTGGATGAATTCAAATACCTATGAACAATAATTACAAATATAAATGAGATGCATAAAGAAATTAAACGTAGGCTCAATTCTGGAAATACATGCTATTATGTATTACAGATACTTTTAATGTCCCAACTCCTTTAAAAAAAAACGTTAAACTGAAATATATAAAAACCATTATTTTACCAGTTATATTATATGGGTGCGAAACATGGAACTCTTATTAATTTAAGGGAGGAAATGAGATTACGAGTATTTGAGAATAAATTACTTAGCAAAGTTTTTGGACCAAAGAGAGATGAACAGACAGCTGAATTGAGAAGACTACATAACAATGAACTACATGGTCTTTATAGGAAGCCAGATATAATAAAAACAGTTAAGTCTCGTAGGCTGCCATGGGGAGGACATGTTGCGCGTATGGGGAATAAAATACGTGCATGGAAGCTTCTTGTAGGAAAGCCAGAGGGAAAACGCCCAGTTCGTAGACAAAGAATGAAGTGAGAGAATAGTATTAACTATGATTTGAGGGAAGTAGGTTATACAGGGAATGATTAGAAAGCATTAGCTCGGATATGGATGTATGGAGAGCTTATGTCTGCACGACCACGATTCTACGGGTTCGATAGTGCCAGTGAGATAGTTAGTTATTTAGGTATTTGTATTCAGTCACTTCCTAGAAATTTTATCATTACTCATTAGCTGTTCATTTCAATTATGTAATGTATTAACATTTGATACTAAAGATTTATTTATCTTAAATGGCCCTTATTATTTCTTTATCAAGAAAACTGTGACCCACGGTCCACCATTTGATAAGCTTGCATTGTCTTGAGACCTCTGAACAATAGGAATGCTTGTTCAGAGGAGAAGTCATTCACGATTCCCTCACCCATCCATCTCTGTCTCACTCTTCCTAGCACCATCTCGTGGTGGTGTCCCTTAGGATACGACACACCCTTGCCAATCAACGCCTCCACAATGCGTAGATTGTTCATCCCAGACATGGGATTGCAATGTGTTTTCTCCCTTTAACAAGTCTCCTCCCCCTTTGTGTTTAATATATATACGCGGTAATAACAACGGGTTTCAATAATAAGAATTCCTCATTCTTCAAGCTCTCCAGACAGCTCAGTTATTAATGCAATCAATTGTGACTCTACAACGATTAAAACACCTGCACACTATTTGCGGTCTCTAAACCAAACCCTAGAGTTTAGTTTGTTCTTCCTCATCCATCTTTCACTCATTACACCCCCCTCTCTCATTAATTTAGTGAGTAAAGTATACGAACATTCATTCGCTCAATCATTCTTCATGGTAAGAGGTTCAATATTTCACAGCACTTCAATTTACTTCTTTCATTATGAAGCTCAAATGCAAAATAAACTACGCTAAATACACCAGACTCTATCTCAGTGGTTTTCAAACTGAGTTCTTCGATTACAGACAAATTCCTGTAAAAAGCATGTTTATTCTTTGCTTCTTTTTAGTGGGTTTGTTATCGCTTGTTTCTATACTTCAAATACATGTTTTCTTACTTACTTACTCATTGGCATTATCGAACCCATAGGTTCATGGCCGCGCGGACATAAGCTCTCCATACATCCCTATCCTGAGCTAATGCTTTCCAATCATTCCTTGTATAATCTACGTCCCTCAAATCATAGTTAATGTTATTCTCCCCACACGAACATAAGCTCTCCATACATCCCTATCCTGGAGTAATGCTTTCCAATCATTCCCTGTAGGCCTATAATCTACTTCCCTCAAATCATAGTTAATGTTATTCTCCCATCTCATTCTTGGTCTACCAACTGGGCGTTTTCCCTTTGGCTTTTCTACAAGAAGCTTTCAAGCAAGTCTTTCATTCCCCATACGTCCAACATGTCCTGCCCATCGCAGTCTACGAGACTTAACTGTTCTTATTATATGGCTTCCTATAAAGACCATGTAGTTCATTGTTATGTAGTCTTCTCCATTCACCTGTCTGTTCATCTCTCTTTGATCCAAAAATTTTTCCTAAGTACTTTATTCTCAAATACTTGTAATCTCCTTTCCTCCCTTAAAATAAGAGTCCATGTTTCGCACCCATATAATATAACCGGTAGAATAATAGTTTTATATATTTTCAGTTTAACGTTTTTTGAAAAAAATTCCAGAATTGAGCCTATTCATTGTGCATCTCATTCCTATTTGTGATTATTTTTCCTAGGTATTTGAATTCAGCCACTTCCTCAAAATTTCCCTCATTTGTCATTAGCTGTCCGTTTCCATTATATAATGTATTTCTACATGTGACCATGTATTTAGTTTTATTGATATTTACTTGCAGTCCTAATTGCTTAGTGTTACTCAGTAGTGTGTGCGTGTTGTCCTTTAGTATCTGCTCGCTATCGGCCAATAGTACTACATCATCATTTTATATTACCAGCAATGAATCAACTTAGAATAAATAAAACTAAATATTCTAAAGAAGGTCTGGATCAAAGGATTGAATGTGTTACTAAAAAAATATCCTAGCCTTCTGGATGATTCATAATACTTTTTATGTTCCTTCTTAAATCTTTTGATGGATTCGTTGGCATGAAATGCCATTATGGGTTGCTGCGATAATAAGATAATGGAAAAACTCCCTATTTCTAATGAACTAACAATATGAACCGTGTTCGGGCATTAACACGAATTTACAAATACCCTACTGTGGTTTTAAGTTTACGAGAATGAAATATTACCACATTCAGCAACCTTTTAAATTGAAACTGCAAAATATGTCTATACATTTCCTTTCTTATAATTTGTTAATACACCCTTGTTTGCAGTATTATTGCAACCATATTTCACTAAAAGACGCATAATACACTACCTCGCATAGTTTGCCTAAAGAAGGGACTAAAACACATTTACTTGCTCAACTAACACAATTACAACCACCAGAATCACCCCTTGAACAATTTCAACCCTCTTTCCAAAAAGTGAATCATCTTATTAGCGGAATATTGGGGTGTGAAGTTTGGAGACTGGGAAATAGTGGTACATGCTGGATCATTTTCAGTGTCAGGGGATTTAACTCACCAAACCCTCTTTACGTTCCATCACCTCCCCAAATAGATACAGGATATCCAATTTTACTGGGACAATAAGTTGTATTGTCTTAAAGTGTTTTTGTAGAAAAATGCTTTATCCTGGACTTCTTATTCTACAAATAAGTCTAGAAACACGAAATTCAAATGACGATTTGATATATATTTCAAATTCAGAATTATGGAGATGTTGTTTAAAAGTATTCCAAGGCATAAAGTAAAGTAAAGTGATCCCACAACAGGCCCGGAGGCCCTCGGGGTAGTAGGAGGTTAAGGCTCCCACTTTTTCTAGACAATCGGCACTTTATGTCAGCCGGGTTGTCAGCCCTGCGTGACGGCCGTCTTTACCCCCAGAACAAGCGTCTGGTACTCATTTCAGTTAGAGGCTGAGTCGACCCCAGGGCCATGGTGCCACCAGAGTGTTTGGGTCAGTTTAAAAATCCTGACCCCAACGGGACTTGAACCCTCGACCCTCCGGCTTGTAGCTCAGTGCCTTAACCACTACGCTACGGCGTGCCCCCAGTATTCCAAGGCATACTCTTGAAAATTATTTACAAAGTATTTTGATTCAATCTAGATTTAACGATTGAAATATAAAATGTGCAAGATAGAAAAATCAGATAAAAAGCTATTAATGACAGATTAAATTTAGTAGTCGAGAAAAAAATAATAATTTAACAACATGTATTTGTATGAAAGTGCCAAGTGTGCGGTAACAACTGATATCTTGAGGAAGGAAATTCCAGGAGCGGGAACAGGCAACTGTGAAAGAAGTAAAATAAGAGGAAGTGCCATGAAGAAGGATTGTCAGCAGACTGCTATCTTGTGAGAAGATACCTTCTCAAATTTGGACGCCAGGTAACTAGGAGCGTAGGAATTCAGAAACTTGAAAAGAAGTGAAAGAGAGTGCATTTTACGTCTGTCAGTAAGATTGAGCCAAGAGAGTTTATTGAAGTATTCGGAAATATGATCATAACGACGGATATTGAAAATAGAACGCAAGCTTTATGAACACACGTGTGGTGCTAATTTCATTTAGAGACCCATAAGGTTTATGTCAGTTTAAAACTTACAGAATAGGATAGATTTATTTAGCCTGGTGGAGTTAAGGCCATATGGCCTTCTCTTCCACTCACCAGGACAAACATATGTTACATATAAATACAAAAAATTACAATAATAGTCATACTAAACAATTAATTATCCGTCAAATTGAATAATAATGAAAATAATGTCTAATAATACAGTAAAATTAAATACAATTAAAATTAAATTAATGATAGAATGGATACAGAAAGGAATAACAGCTCGAATCTACTATACATAAAAAGAAAAGAAAGAAAAAATACAAAGAAAGTAATAAACCATAATGAATTAATCTATCGCTTATTATACAAGGCATTAGGTAAATATATTAACAAATCTTAAAATTATTTTTATTAAATAATGAAAAAACAAATTATTAATTTTTAAAAAGTAATATTAGTGAGTTGTTTCTGTTAATAATTTTATTTTCAATTTGTTTCTGAAAGATGGTAAAGTTTGGCAGTCTCTGACATGTTCTAGCAAGAGAAATTGTAAAAGATTTCGAATAATAGATAGTATGATCAGGAGGGATATAAAGGACACTGTGATCAAGGGATCGGGTATCTAATTTATGTGTATCAGAGAGTCCAGTGAAGCGGTGTGATAAATAATAAGGTAATGATGTGTGTAATATGTTATAGAGAAAGCATAGGGAATGGATGGTTCTACGATCTTGTAGACGAAGTCATGACAATTGTTCCAGGGATGGTGTAACGTGATCAAATCTACGTATACCACAAATAAAACGTATGCAAGAATTATGAACACGTTGAAGCCTAGGGTAAGAACAGTATTATGACCCCATCGGAACTACAACCCGCGACCTTCCGGCATAGCTTATTACCTTAATTAACAATGCTATGGGGCGCCATGCCCTAGTTAATTTAGTTCTAAAAAATATGCCATTGATCAGTGAGTGTTACATTAGGACTGATGTTTGTTACTACAGTAATACTAACATCATAACAATTTCCATTTATCATTGATGGTCTCTTGAATATCCGGTGTTGAATTGTCACGTCCTATAGTCATAGCAACTGGGTTCTCAGAACAGCAAAACAATGGGGAAGACGACAAGTGATGTCCGAAGATGGATTGGGTTAGGACGGAAGGATTCACCTCGATCACAAAGTGACGCAACGAGTGGTGTGTGAGTCAACGTCATGTCAGACATCACAAATCCCTTCAACCCCCTCTCCCCCCGACAGTTCATAATCTTCCCCTTCGTAAATCCAATTTAGTTTACCGCATGCAGGGTGCGTATAGCCTCCGGACTTCTAACTTAAGTTTGGTAACTGACCTCGCTCTCATTTCACGAGTTGCCTTACAGAGGGGAAATTAACTCTGTGTTTTTTTATTACAAGTCAGGATTTGAGTTTTTCATGGGGCAGCGCATGAGATTAATGCTGAATACAAATTCATAGCGTGACATCACCAGAGCCAGCAACAGAAAATAAAGAAGGAAATAAAGAAAAATGTGTAATCTGCAAGCTGAAAAAATACGGTACGTTCTGACATTTTAATGTATCAAATACGTGGGAATTTTGGTTAAGAAGTGAAAAGATATAATGAAACCCCGTCATTTCAGGCTAAAAAATAGGCTATTTAAAATTAGTTCCATCGGCCGCGGTGGAGTAGTGGTTATGCTCTTTGCATCTGGTCCCGAGGGTCGCAGGTTCAAACCCGGCCGAGGTCGATGGATTTTTTAGGACGGAAAAATCCAAGGAGCAAGTCCTCCGGGAGGGACTTTAAGCCGTGGGTCCCGAGTCTGAAATTTTTCAGGCTCGTAAAAAATCCTTAAGCCTGAATGAAAAGCCTCTAAGCAAAATTTACCGAATTTTCCCGTCCTAGTATTACTTTGGTTTCCTAGATGTCAGTATGAGGCGGAACGCTGACCACGGTCTACTCAAAATGACCTCTATACGAAAACAAGTGTAACTAAATTAATAGGGTTCAAATTCTTCCCTGTAGGGGGAGAGCGCCTAAATCTCTGTAAAGGGAAAACATGGACTTACAAAAAAAAATTAGTTCCATGTTATAAAGTCTAACATTGGCATGAATATATCACCAAATCAGCGCCTACATTATTTTCTCTTGATGTGGATATGGGGACGGATGGAACGTATAAAATGGACATATAAAATAAAAAATAAAGATGTGCTAGACAGAGTGGGTGAAGGAAGAACAATGCTGGAACTCATAAAGAAGAGTGGGAAAAATTGGATTGTCCACTTGATAAGAAGAAACTGCCTGCTGACTGATGCCCTAAAGCGCGACAGGCCTAGATGGACCTCGGCTGACCAGTCGGCTGCTGGCCTCACATCCACATGTGTTAATCACAGAGGTAGACGATCATCAAGCCAGTGTAGGGGTAACATGTGGTCAGTATGTCGGGTCCCCCAGCCATTATAGCTGGTATTCTCAACCTAGAGTCGCTCCTTATTGTAGCTACCCAAATGTCTCACGATGCCGGGTGGGAACCGGTCCCATACTGGCCGAAATTCCATGAGAAAAATGTCTTCCCCCATGGAGACTCGAACCAGCGCAAGTCCCGTAGCTCTGCGACAAGGCTTCCTACCTTAACCACTCGGCTACGGCGCGGGACGAACGAAAATAAAGAGGCAGAAAAAGACATCAGATGATAGACAATATTAAAATAAATGGTTTGTATGCGGACATAAAAGGAAAGGTGCGTTAAGGAATGAGTGGAGAATGCTGAGTTTGCAGTGAAAGACCTGCTCTTGGGCAGAACACTATGTCTTCCGAGTATACAAGTGCTTAATACCGTAACCACTGAGCCAGTTGGCAGCGGTTGGGAGTCTTATTCCGACGAGTTCAAAGCGCAGTAAATTATTAATTTATATTGTGTTATTCCATACATAGGCCTATATATTTCTAATTGTTCGTTTTTTAATGTTTTATTAAGAATATGAAACATATGTGACCAAAAGTATTTAGGTCTAACTAACTCACTGGACTATCGAACCCGTCCGCGCGGACATAAGCTCTCCATATAAATCCCTGTCCTGAGCTACTGTATAATCTAAAAGTAAAGTAATCCCACTACAGGCCTCGGGAGGCCCTTGGGGTAGTGGGAGGTTAAGGCTTCCACTTTTTCTGGACAATCGGCACTTGATGTCGGCCGGGTTGTCAACTCTGCGTGACGGCCGCCTTTATCCCCAGAACAAGTGTCTGGTACTCATTTCCGTTAGAGGCTGAGTCGACCCCAGGGCCATAGAGCCGCCAGAAGGTTTGGGTCAGTTTAAAAATCCTGACCCCACCGGGACTGTATAATCTACTTCCCTCAAATCATAGTTAATGTTATTCTCTTATCTCATTCTTGGTCTACCAACTGGACGTCTCCCTCTGATTTTCCTATAAGAAGCTTCCATGCACCTCTTCCATTTCCCATTCTTGCTTCCATGTCCTACCCATCGCAGTCTACGAGACTTCGCTGTTCTTATTAGATCTGGCTTCCTATAAAGACTATGTAGTTCACTGTTATGTAGTTTTCTCCGTTCACCTGTCTATTCTTCTATCTTTGATCCAAAAAGTTTCCTAAGAACTTTATTCTCAAATACTCGTAATCTTCTTTCCTGCCTTAAAGTAAGAGTCCATGTTCGCATCCGTTCAATATAATTGGTAGAATAATAGTTTTATATATTTCCAGTTTAATGTTTTTTGAAAGGAGTTGGGACGTCAAGAGTCCCGGTAATGATTAATAGCACGCATTTCCAGAATTGAGCCAATGTTTAATATATTTGTGCATCTCATTCCTATATGTGATTATTGTTCCTAGGTTTTGAATTCAGTTACTTCCTCAAAATTGCTCTCATTTGTCATTAGCTGTCCATTTCCATTATATAATGTTTTTCTATCCATCCATCCATAGTAATTCTGCCCGAAGGCAGGTCCTTCACTGCAGTCATAGCATTTTCATGCTATTCGTGCAGCTTTACTAGGGAATTGTAGGTGTGGTAGCTTCCCGTTGCTTTCCAGACCGGTGAAGGATGATGATGATGATGATGATGATGATAAGGATAAGGATGATGATGGCTATATGATTTCGGGGACCGTTTGTGCCTTAATGTTTTCCTGACATTTGTCTTACATGTGAGGAAAAACCCCGATAAAACCTCACCCAGAAAAACTGCCCCGACCGGGGATAGTACCCGGGCCCGCTGCGTGACAAGGCAGCACGCTACCTCGGGACCACAGCGGTGGACATGTATTTCTATGTGTGACCATATGTTTAGTTTTATTGATATTTACTTCCAGTCCCAATTTCTTAGTCCTCATCATATTCATCCGGTATCATGGCAGCTGCCGCCGCTTCCGGAAACCAAACGCCATTCCTCTCTGTCCGTCCATTGATCTTCCTCCATTCCTCTGATATTCATAGCTGCTTGTACCCCTTCTATCCAAGTTTTCTTCGGTCTTCCTCTCTTCCTCCTTTCTATTGGGACCCATTCCATAACAATTTTTGGCAATATTTGCTCTGGCATTCGTTTGACATGACCATACCACTGCAATCTTTTCTTTTCTATGATGTCTATGATGTCCGGCTCCTCTTTTTGGCAATATTTGCTCTGGCATTCGTTTGACATGACCATACCACTGCGATCTTTTCTTTTCTATGATGTATATGATGTCCGGCTCCTCTTTCTTTTTTAAGATACATTCCTGATTTAAGGGTTAACTGAATTTTGCTGCAATACGAGTACATAAATAAAGGAGAAAACAAACATCGGTATTAGATGTCTGTATCATGGATTAAACCAATAATAACCATTTATCGTTGGTAAGTGCTTGTAAATTATTACCTCTCTATTATTCTCTAGATACAATTACACAACAAGATAGCTTTTATGTTGGCTTATAACATCCATCAGCACATGATCGGAACAAGATAAACATGGATCAGATGGATACCTTAGGCGCCGCTTCACAGCGAGGGGCAATGCAAGATCAAAAGATACCATGTAGGCAGACTTGTTCAACACTTAAGTTACATTATGTTATACACAGATTTTACTCCATCTGCCATATGCCTGGGACCATAAAACATATAATTTACCCAGTCACATGAGAAAACATTCTTCAACTTTTTAAGATTCTATAATTATTTTTGTAATTGAGGTCTTCATTTTCTTCCATCACGTGCTTTCGTATAGAAAATAATACAGAAGAATTCGTGAAAAAAACTGCCACTCTGGTTTCAACTCGTTATAACGTATCGATTAGGCCTGTAATTTATGAAATCACGTTAAATTACATGTCACAAATAAGGAAATTAGAAACATAATGGAAGCAGAAGAAAGCATAATTGAAAGAATTGAGGAGAAGGAATTAAAAAGGTTAGGACATATTTTAAGAATGGAATATGAGCGATGACCGAAACTACTATAATAATGGCAACCGACCAGAAAGAAGAAAAGAGGGAGACCAAAGTTAACATGAAAGGAAAACATGAGGATAGTAATGCAAGCAAGAGGGCTAAACATTGAATATGCCCAAGATTTGGAGGTTTAGCACGGGAAGACGGCAGCAGCTGTAAAAACCCGAAGATAGAGAGACGTTACATCTAACAACACTGACAGATACAGTATTTACTTCAAGGAAATATTTGTAACACTAACTCATTGGCACTATCGAACCCGGAGGTTCATGGCCGCGCGGACATAAGCTCTCCATACATCCCTGTACTGAGCCAATGGTTTTCAATCAACCATATATAATTTACTCCCTCAATTTTTTTTTTTTCCACATTACACAAAATTTCGCATTATAAAAAAACTAAAACGTATTAATAATCTCAGATTAAGTACCGTATATGTCTTTTACGCACCTTGGCTTAATTCTAGTTCCGCTGCCATTGAAACGTGAAGTATAAACCTAGTATATACGAGCGACTTCGACGGTAACGCGCGAAAAACGGACCCGTTTCGTGGATGGATGGAGGGGGGGTGGGTGGGATGATGGATGGATGGATGGACGGACGGACGGACGGACGGGCGGGCGGGCGGACGGGCGGACGGACGGACGGATGGATAGATGGATGGATGGATGGATGGATGGATGTTACTCTTATAGACTATTTAACTCATGCCCCAAATGGGAGTCAATGACCAATCACGTTTCAATGATTTCTGTTTTACAACCAATCAGAGTCGTGTTTCACCAAATATTTATCAGTGTTATAATTACCATATTAAAGAAAGCTCCTCCTTACAATATTGCGTTCCTTTGGCAATAAATAGTATGATCTGGTTGCAGTGATAAACAAATGAAGCAGTAGAAGCGTACCTATCGTTTCTCATTTGTTTTCAAACATCGTCGTTTACATTAAATGTATAAATATTTTAAAATAACTATAGTTAAATAATGATTTGTGAGTAAACATCTTAATTTTATTCGTTAAATAGTCCTAACAAATGTCACTCTTGATTTCCAAATTCTCTAGATAAATTCACTCCTCACTTCGTGAGTCGTGAATTTATCGATAATTTGGAAATCACTCGTGGCATTACTTATGATAATCGGCTATGTTTAAAGGTCACATTTTAATTTAAAATGTAATGATAAATTATTTTTATTTTGATAACTGCCCTGTAATTTAAATATATTATCGTCCAGGCGACTGGAAGAGAAGGTCACGTAGCGTCCGTCGTCGTGGCGTAGTCGTTAGAGTCCCAACCTTCCACTTCGGTGACCCGGGTTTCGATTCCCGGCGGGGTAGGATATTTTTAATCTCCACCTTGGGTCTTGGTTTGTGTCTTGTCCTTGTGTCTAAATGTATGAATGAAAGAAAGTTCACAAAAAATTAAACAAGAAGGAAAATAGTGTAAACGAAAAGAGGCGAAAAACCCCCTCCATCTGGCTAAATAAATAAATAAGGGAGAGGGTGTAGGCTCCAGAAACATCAAAATATTGATAAGCGTAAACAAATAGTAAGAAGTGGATATACACACAGTACGTGGCATTGCTGATCAAATTAACTTGCCCTTTTTTCTTTTCAATTTCTTTTCTTTTCTTTCGTTTATACTGTTCTTCCTTTTCTTTTTACCTTTGTTAACCTTTTTATCGTATTCACACATACAATCACAAGACAGGATACACACCCAGACCCAAGGTGGAGATTTAAAATCCCCTACCCCGCCGGGAATCGAACCCGGGTCGGCGGAGTGGAAGGTAGGGACTCTACCGACTACGCCACGGCGACGGACTCCCTTACCCCTCAGTTTCAGTGAAAAGGGAATCATTAAGCAAAACTATTCCCTGATCTATTATATTATCCAGATGTATGTCTCCCTGCACAATGTGATCGTCATGGGAACAACTCTTTCAGATTATCTCATTTCCAGACCTACATCACCGAGACTACGAAGAGAAATGCTTTATAAACACACACATTTCCTTTCTCTGTGCTCTTAGCCACGTGTCGGCGCGTGGTGGGACACAATACAGCTACTTGCTGCATTCATTATGCGTCAATTAAAGCAAGAATGTCATATATACACATTATCTCGGCTGTAATCTCAGAGCAGTTATTAAAATTTCAAGTGACAGGTAAGCTAGCTGCAACATCCCGTAAAGCAATGGAGATATTTCATGTGATTAAGAATCATTCAACGAGGTACTCGTATCGCTGTTATAAGCACAATATAATATGTGTTTTTGTGTGTGTTCATGTGTGAGTGTCATATGTTATAAACGCGGAGGCCATGTTATTTCAGACAAGTACAACTTAGTCTTATCTTTAGTTTTATAGAACAAAGGTTATTTCCATTTTTTATCATTTGGTCATTTTGAGAAATGAAATGTGTGGCCACTATTATTAAGCTTATAGTAAGCTTGTTGTGACATTGAAATATGTGACCAACACTCGAGTATATATTTATTTTGTCCAAATCTTTACTTTCATCGTGTCATGACTTCTGGTACCTGAGATCTAAGTTAAGAAAAGTTGTTGCATAGTGCAATTTACAAGAACTTACAACACGATTAACAGGCGGGTTGGAGACTAGTATTACATGGCGATAGATAATTTCTGGAATCAGCGGCATGGAACATATCCCTGAAAAAATTAATAGTTATAATAAAAGTTTGGGAATTATTAATCAAGTTATGAAACCATCCCTTGTACAAAAAACACCAGATTACGTTTATATAACACTTTGGCTAGACCAGTGTTGACCTATGGTAGTGAAGCATGGACACTAAAAAGACAACGCGAAAGCAGAATATTGGCTTGTGAAATGAGATTCATGCGCAGAACAGCGGGTTACACCAGACGGGATCGGAAAAGGAACACCGATATCTTAAAAGAATTGAAGACTACCCCAATTTTGGAATATATTAAACAGTACCTACTAAATAGAAAACACCATCTAGAAACAATGAGTTCAAATTGGATCCCCAAAGCTGTTTATAATTATATACCAAGAGGGCGAAGATCACTGGGCCGTCCTATGAAACGCTGGAGGGAAAATTTTCTGTAGGATCGTAACAGGCCTTGGCCTAATACTTGGAAGGAAGAAGAAGAAGAAGAAGGAACATGTCAACATGTCAGTTACAATTGTTATTAACAATATTTTTATTTAATAAACTAATGATCTTCTTGGTGACTATTTAACTCATGCCCCAAATGGGAGTCAATGACTAGTCACATTTCGATGAATTTTGATTTACAACCAATCACAGTCTTTTTCACCTCGATTTTATCAATTTAATTTTATCGCTTTAAAATCGAGATTCTCCTTTTTAACATTCTGAATAGGTCAAACCATTATTTTGCAGTGACTGACTCTCTAAGAAATATGTTGAATATAACAATTTATATAATCAATTGAGTTGGTGTTTACTTGATGAGAATCCATATTTATATATTATTTTTATTTTTTATTTAATTAATAACAATTTATATATTAAGATGTAAGAATCCTATAATGCATGTGGCTACCATATTGTATATATAGTGCACCAATGTCGCCTGATAGTGCTTGCGGGATATAATATAAAAACATTTTTAGCAATTGATTATACCACAAAAAAAAAAAAAGAAACCACTGTTTGCATTTTCTTAAATATATTATTTCCCAGCTAATAACGTTTCAGAAAAATATAATTGACATATTTACATCATAGGACATCAGAAATTAATTTATATACATTAATATACATTTTTTCCTCCACTAGGGTGCATTCTTACAATATTGCAGTCCTTTGGCAATAAATAATATGATCTGGTTGCAGTGATGAACAAGTGAAACATAACAAACGTTTCTCATTTTGTTTTCAAACATCGCCGTTTACATTAAATATATAAATATTGCTAGTACCGACAATACTGCATAGCGTTATTATTGTACAATTGTAATTGTCTGCTGTATTGTACAATTTTTGCAGCACTTAACTGTACCTTGAATACTTTTAAAATTCATGTTAAAACACCGTTGAGGTTATGTAATAAGATGTTAAATACAAAATTGCTACCTGGTAAATAAGTGTCCTCAACTAAATTTTGGTTGTATTTAATATCGTATTAACTATACCTGGTCCCGTCATCACATTACGTTCATTTTTGCTCCCGTCCCTTGTGCATGCAAGTGTAGTTTACATTGTTTCTACACTCGGTCGTCCTGCACTTTAAGGGTTCGGTGTAGAATCCGCGAGCCGTGGTTTTGTAGTTGTGATATTGAAAAACCCAAAAGCCCTTTTTGCGCGATAGTGCGTTTTGTCGTACTTACAGCAATGACAACCATGATTGAAAGTTCAACTTCCTACATTTCGGATTTGCCAACCTAAATAACTATACTGTAATATTACATTTACACCCACGTGCAGGAAGTAAAACCACTGCCCTCTATGTATCCTCCGTACAATTTATATACAAAAAATATCCAGAAGGTAGTGTTAATATACATTATTCGAAACAAATCAATGCATTTTATATGAACTGAACTTTATTTTGAAACAATATAAAACAATAAATACGTACTTGCGGCCATGTTATCAATAAATGTTCTCAAGGCCTCCTGTTGTTTCAACTAATAAACATTGCTCACACAATTGACGTTAGTCAATTGTTATAATGAACGCAAATATTTCCAACAAAGATGTTATTATTTTACTATTTTTTTTTGCAAATGCCCCAGATTGTCTTTTGGCATTCCTGATATTCTCTCCTGGCATGGCGTACTTGTAACCCACTTCTGAAGTTGGGGCGCCTGGAAGGCGGGGTTACGTTGCCCCGATGATATGATGAGTGATGACGATGATAATAGTGGTGCGCCAGGAGAGTCCCTAATCCGATTGAGGGTCTTTCCACTTTTCAGCGGTTGCCCTTTTACCAGCCGGCTGCTGGCCCTTCACATCCATATGTGTTAATCACAGAGGTAGATGATCAACAGCCAGTGTAGGGGTGACATGTGGTTAGCATGTCGAGTCCCCCAGCCGGTATAGCTGGTTCCTCAACCTGGAGCCGCGACTTATTGTAGCTACCCAATTGCCTCAAGATGCTGGGTGGGCACCGGTCCCATACTGGCCGAAATACCATGAGAAAATTTCTTCCCCCATGGAGACTCGAACCAGCGCAAGTCCCGTAGCTCTGCGCCAAGGCTGAGAGTCCCTAATCCTACGCTTAATCTAAGATGAATATGAATGATGATGATTGCGACGGCCATATAGTTTCGGGGATCGTTTAGGCCTTAAAGTTTTTTTCTGACATTTGTCTTACAGGTGAGGAAAACCCCGATAAAAACCTCATCCAGAAAAACTGTCCCGACCGAGGACCGAACCCGGGCCCGCTGCGTGACAATGCAGCACGTTACCTCGAGACCACCGCGGTGGACATTTTACTATTATTTATTATTTGGAAAAACCATCTCGCAAAAAAAAATGTACAACGCGCTTTTGTGAAGTGTTTTACAGAATCTCGGAAATTAAAACCTCGCTATCGCTCGGTTTTAAACATTTTTCCTCGATTCTGTAAAAACCACTTCCCAACCTCGCATCATAATATAGTAGGCCTATTTTTGCGGAATCTGTACTTCGCTAGGCACCAGTAATTTTTAAAAATTAATGTTGCATAACACAATCAAATATAAAGTGAAAGGTTTGACTACTTGTTGTATGAATAGCCTCCAACTAAGAGTTTTTTAAAAACATATTGATATGTGGAAAAGGCTTCATTGGCCATACACTCTCCAAAATAATGTGCACGTGGCATTACAAAAAAATGTGGCAGGGGTTGGCTTTTTATGTACGTTTTAGATGAAGTGACAAAGTGCGTAAGTGACATGCGACCAGACCACAATGCGTATATCTATCGAGGCGTGCGTGCCCGGTATTAATATAGTACAAGAGTTAAACTCAGTCAACCATTGGCCGGAATCAGAGGGTGAATTTCACCACCGCCATGCGCACGCAAATGTCAGACTATGTCGACCGTTCAAGTACTTTCCATTTCATTGAAATTGATCGAATGTTTTACGAAAAGAATTGACGAACTATGATTTTAATTACGTACTAGTACTTGTTCAAAAGTATACCGCATTTCTGCTATTATCATTATGAATAATAATAATAATAATAATAATAATAATAATAATAATAATAATAATAATAATAATAATAATAATAATAATAATAATAATAATAGAAATAATAATAATAATAATAACAATAATGCAGCACAAAAACAGATTGAATTATTAAATGACATAGCAGAGAAAGTTGGTCTGCAGATTTCTTTTGAAAAAACAGAATATATTTAATGCAATAAACAAGCACCAAAATACCTGGAAACCAAGTATGGAAAAATTAAACGAGTTTCACAATTTAAATATTTTGGTGAAATAATTCAGGAAAATGGAATTGAAACTAAAGCCAATAAAAGTAGATGCAAAAAAATGGAAACAGCATTTCGGCTTACTCACAACACTTACAATAAAAAATGCATATCTTTACATACAAAATTACGACACTATAACACTGTAATTAAACCAGAGTGCCTCTACGGAGCAGAAACATTAATTTTGAACAGAAAAAAAAAATATCGGAAATATAGTGAAAAAAGAATGCAAAATTATAAGAAAAGTTTTAGGTCCACAAGTCATAGATGAAACATTTAGACTCAGAAGTAAAAAGGAAATAAAAATATATAGGCCTACAGACATTCATAGTGATATTAAAAAACGAAGGTTAAAATTTTATGGCCATATTAAACGAATGATCTCAAATAGGCATACAAAACAGATGGAATTCTACGAAAACAGAAGTAAAGCTCCAGTGGATACTATGAAGTGGATTGATGAAGTGAAAAAGGACTTCAAACTGGCAGGAATTACTAAAGAAGATATCCCATACCGAGATATATTTAGAATTAAGGTGAATAAGTGGCAAGTTGACCAAGAGGGCAAACCGAAGGAAAAAACTGGAACGACTTGGACAGATGAGAGAAAACAAGCTCATAGCAAAAGAATGAAAGAAATTGGGGCTCAAAGGAAACGCCTCTAAGTACTTTGCGTTGTCCTACATGGGCTCATCCGCAATTAAAAAAAATAACAATAATGTTGGTTCGTAAGGACTAATAACACTGGTCAACATGATTTTTGTATCATGAATACCAATAGTTGTACTTACTGATTCTAAACGGATTTGTTGTGCTGAATTCAGAAATGACCTCCATTTTCTCCCATCACGTCAGGCTTTCAAATATTCATGAATAACCATAAATGAAATTATAGCTTTGTGAAACGTAATGATAATTACTTTTGACAAAACTTTTTGTGAAAAACTAGACCAGAATTTATTTGCCACCAATTATTCATTACTTCTTCTCTTCTTCTTAGCTTTCCCCCATTTATAGGTTTGCCGTCTTCAGTTTCCATTTATCTTTATCATTCCAATCTCCCTCTTCCAAATTCCTATCATCCATTATAGTTCTGACGTAAGTTTTCCATTTCCATCTTGGTCTACCACATTTATTTCTTTCCAGGGGGGTGACCATTGGTATATATTTTTTTGGCCATCTTTCATTTTCCATTCTTTGTACATGGCCATACAATTTAAGCGTTTGATTTTCAATCCTCTTAACACCCGATGTGGTGACATTCATTTCTCTACAAAGGAATTCATTTCTTATTTTATCCTGTCTTGTTTTTTGGAGGCTTCTTCTAAAATGATCAAATTCAAATGTTCCAATTTTATTTTTTTGTACTTCCGTCAAAGACCAAGTTTCACTTCCATATGACAAAAATATTCTGTATTATGCTCTTATAAATATTAATTTTAGTTTCCCTTGTGATTTTTTTTTCTCCAAATTATTCCATGTAATGTTTTAGTTGCATATTTTGCCATTGCAATTTTAGTCTGTACATCTCTCTCACAGGTACCCAAACTAGTAATTATTGACCCAAGATACGAGTATTTAAGAAATTCACATTTTTTTTATTTTCCCTGTTTCGAGTATGAGGTCATCCACATCCTTTCCCAAACACATATATTCTGTTTTCTGTAAAATTTATATTCAGTCCCCATTTTTTATATTCTTCCATTAGTTTATTTATCATATATTTAATATAATCTTCATCCGCTGCAAAAATTATTTGTTCATCTGCAAACAACAATTAATGCAGTACTTTTCCTCCTATAGGAATACCCATTTCAGAACATTTTTTATACCATAAGTTAAGAGCCTGGTCTAAATAAATATTAAAAAGAATTGGTGACAAACTCCATCCCTGCTTAAGGCCTTTATTCACTGTGAATTCCTCTGTTAAATTATTCTGTATTTTTACTTTAGCTTTTGTATTACTATAGATCCTCCTAACAATATTAATCCATTTATCACAGATATTCAGATTTCTCATTGCCGTCCATAACAATTGTCGAGGTACACTATCATATGCCCTCTCTAAATCAATAAAGATCATATGCAGTTCTTTATTTTTTGCTAGGATTTTCTATTGTAATTGTCTAATACAGAAAATATTATCAATACATGATCTTCCATTCCGGAATCCACATTGTTCTTCTCTTAAGTTTTCTTTTATCTCCTTAAGTTTAAAATTTATAGTTTTACTAAAAATCCTAGCCTTCATTACTTAATAATAATAATTATAAGCACATTCATAACATTGCCTCAATATTGCATTTCACTTTTCTCTTCTTTGACCTTCTCGCAAGTTGTTGAGAGCAGTGCTTTTTAACGTACAACAAATCATCATGTTAACGCTCCACTTCCTTAATACCTCATATCCATATTTTTTCTTTACATCCTGGTGAAATATTTCACACTGTTCCTCACTAAAATCTGCTAAACTATCAGGGAAATAATTTAGATGGAATGAAGAAAACGTACTTTGACACTCATGTTGCAACCAACCTGTTTTTGAAATTTTGTAGCAACACTTTCACTATGTTAACGTAATTTAGGTCTTTTTTATTTCCAAGGAAATTAAAAATAACATTTCTGAAAGCATTCCGGGCATACTTCACTTCTCGAACTGACTGTCCATCATCAGTTCTCGAATTTGTGGGCCATCGAATACACCAGCTTTAATTGTCTTCTTCTTCTTCCTTCCAAGTATTAGGCCAAGGCCTGTTACGATCCTGTAGAAAATTTTCCCTCCAGCGTTTCATAGGACGGCCCAGTGATCTTCGTCCTCTTGGTATATAATTATAAGCTTTAATTGTTTCATAGGATAATGAAGGAAATGTAGCACAAAGGTATTTAAAGCACTCATTGTCTATATAGAGTTTTCACAAATTGTTTCATCGAACATAATTTTACATGAAAAAGTGGCAACAATATTTTTTGAGGGATCAATATGAGGTTCATTTCTTATATTTTTTCGCCCGGTATCAAATTAGTCCTACGTGACCACTGTTCCATTTCCCAGTGTTCTGACGTAGCTCTGCTATCCCATTTACATACGAAACAAGGGTATTTTGTGAAACCAGCTTGTGGACAAAGTAATAGTCCAATAATCTTGAAATATCCACAGACTAGCCGTAGATAGTCTTCGTACTGCAGTTTTTGTAACAAAAACCTTACATTTTCATTTGTCTCCTTTAAAAAAAAGTGGACCATAGGAATGGAAGGATGAATGTTTCCATTATGAAGCAAAACACTTTTAAGACTTTTTTTGAGAAGAATCTATGAAGGACCTCCACTCCTTGGAGTTATAGTTTGTTTTATAAAATTTTAGGATAGCAGGAATGTCTTGGCAATATACTAAATTTTCTTCTTCAGCAAAAAAAGGGACAAGTTCTTTCTCACGATGTCTGTACCATAAAAAATATGTACCCTCAGCCAATATTTTATTTTCTGTTAACCTAGAGCCTAACAGTTTTGCTGATTCTTTATACAAATTTAAATCCCTCACTAAATCATTAAGCTCACTTTGATTAAAAAACATCTATCATGATCAGAGTTATATGATCCATCATTCACTGGAGAATCAGTTTCAGTGCTACTGGATGCAGACGTCAATGTATCTGATTCAGGGTGTAAGGGAACCATGAGGTACGGGTCGAATGGCAGAGGGAATGTTAGGATATACAATATCTTTCTTGTTTTTAGCTTTATATCCTGCTACATTGACTGTGCAAAAATAACAATCGTCTCCATGATATATAGGTTCCCTCCAAATCACAGGGATACCAAAGGGCAGTGAATTCTTTCTTCCATTTTCCATCTCCTCAACGCTGCAACACAACTACGACACACTTTGTGAGGGCACCATGATTTATCCTGGTCTCCTAACTTAATGTCAAAATATTATAAGTAAGTTTCCTTTACAAAGCTGTTATATTCTGTCTTTGTTTTACTAACGTATATGACCCATATATATAGCAAAACAGATTTGGATCATTTACACGACCACGTTGTGTTATTTCTAAGAAACAAAACTATTGTGTTGTACTCTTGCAGAAAAATGTGATCTGTCACACTTCACGTTTACACGACAACGAACAGCTGGATTGCACTTCGATATATACTTAATGTAAAATATAAACACAATAATAGTTATATTATTTCACATTTTAAATAATAAAGTAAACATTATAAACTGTTGGGCCTTTCTGACAAACGATAAGTACACTGTAATATTACTACACTACGAAAAATATTCAAAACATAAAATTTTGAATTGTAAAAAATTCTGACGTGGTACGAGAAAACAGATTTCATGTTTGCAATCGGTGTGAAATTGTGATTCAGAAACGCTCATTTATTAAAAAAAACAAAATCCATGCAGAACGGTGTTATTGATACCTGGGAATTACGGACATATTTGTTATAATTGTTCCTAGTTAATTATACATCATTCTATATTAAACTTACATTAGGCCAATCTCATTTTCTCTGTCTTTAACTATTTCATTAATGTAATTATTTTATGCATGATATATATATATATATATATAGCAGTCTGCTAACAATTCCTCTTCATAGCACTTCCTCCTATTCTACTTCCTTCACAGTAGCCTCCGTCCGCTCCTGGAATCTCCTTCCTCAAGATATCAGGGGTTGCCGCACACTTGGCACCTTTAAGTCACGCTTATACAGTTACCTGCTGTCTAATAATTAATTTTTCTCTATTTATTTAATTTTATACTATGTCATTAATCTTTTCCTCGTTTTTTTTATATATCTTGTACATATTATATATTTAATTCGTTAAATTTAGAGTAAATCAAAATACATTATAAATATTAATTGTATTGTATTCATAACTTGTAATCGTTTATATATATATTGTAATTTAGATTTAAGACTTTTCTTTTGTATTTTTTTTTAAACCTGGTTGAGTGGTAGACAAGGCCTTAAGGCCTTAACTCTGCCAGGTAAAATAAAGCTATTATTATTATTATTATTATTATTATTATTATTATTATTATTATTATTATTATTATTATTATATATTGTACTAGATTTAAGGATCCCGAATTCTCACTGAAACAAGCTATGATGTCATCTATTCCTGCTCTCTTTGCTATAGTATACCGATCCTGCCGGTTATATCTGTGAAAGTCTGTACTAGTATACACTAAACACATTTTTATTATCCTTTCTTGAAGAAACTAATTATGCATTTCTCATGTTATTTTTTTATCTAATAATAAATTTACAGTTTCAGAAAATAAACTATTCCCTCATGAACATTTAGTCATATAGTGTAATACATATATATCGACTATATCATTAATATTCGAGAGATATCGAACGTTTGTTGGCGTTATATAAAACATGTATAATCGTCAACCCTTTTGTTTTCCTTTATTCCTATTTGAGATAGTCGTTTAGACAACACGAACACGTCTGGGATAATGGCTGTGATAATTAGGGAGAGGGATAAATCATTTTTTACAGTTACTGAATAAAGAAATGTCTACAGATATCACAAATTATTCTTTGTTTTTTATTATCGTAATAAATGTTTGTTTGATATTTTCACACTAACTAATTATAAAGCTTATGAAACCAGTGGCTTCATTTGAGCAGTCACTAAAGCTCTCGTTCATTCTTATACCCAACCATTTGAATCCAGTCCATATCTCCCATATTCAGTCCATATGATTTACCATAAGTAATGTCACGAGTGATTTCCAGTTTTATCTACAGGATTTGGAAATCAAGAGTGGCATTTCTTAGGACTATCAAACGAATAAACTTAAGCTGTTTACTCACAAATCATTATTTAAATATAGTTATTTTGAACTATTTATATATTTAATGTAAATGGCGATGTTTGAAAACATATCAGAAACGTTTGTTATGCTTCATTTGTTCATCACTGCAACCAGATCATATTATTTATTGTCAAAGGATCGCAATATTGTAAGAATGCACTCTAGTGGAGAAAAAATTAAACACATCAAAACTGTTTATAACCAACATGATGGGTTATAAATTAATTTCTGATGTCTCATGACGTAAATTATATTTTTCTGGAACGTAAATTCCTGGGAAATAATACGTTTAAGAAAGTGCAAACAGTAGTGTATCTTCATGTATACAGTCTGGTAACTGTATTTCTTGGAGAGCCAGTCACTGCAAAATAGTGTTCTGACCTATTCAGAGTATTAAAAAGGAGGAGCTTGATTTTAATATGATAAAATTAAACTGATAAAACCGAGATGAAAAAGATTGTGATTGGTTATAAATAAAAATACAGTGAAATGTAATTCGTCATTGACTCCCATTTGGGGCATGAGTTAAATAATCGTAATAAATGTTTGTTTGATATTGTCACACTAATTCTAAAGCTTATAAAACCTGTGGTTCAGTTGCGCAGTCCACTAACGCTTTCGTCGATTATTTTCCTCAATCAATTGAATCCAGTTCCATATCTCCCATATTCAGTCCCATATGATCTATCTGAAAAATTATTTTCCCACATACATTTAGGCTTTGCTAATGGTACATTTCCCAAGGGTTTATCGTAAGTAATGCCACGAGTGATTTCCAAATTATCGATAAATCCACGACTCACGAAGTGAGGAGTGAATTTATCTAGAGAATTTGGAAATCAAGAGTGGCGTTTGTTAGGACTATTTAACGAATAAAATTAAGCTGTTTACTCACAAATCATTATTTAAATATACTTATTTAAAATATTTATATATTTAAAGTAAACGGCGATGTTTGAAAACAAATGAGAACGTTATGTTTCATCACTGCAACCAGATCATATTTATTGCCAAACACAATCGTAATATTGTAAGAATGCACCCTAGTACAAAAAAAAATTAAACACATCAAACTGTATATTATAAGTTATAATCAACATTATAAGTTATTATTTTTTCCGGAAACATCTCAGTATTTATTTAACGACGCTCGATTAATATTACAGGTCCTTAGTGTCACGATGTTAATGATTCAAAACCAGTTGTGACGGCTGGAGACCCGACATGCTGACCACATACCACCCTTATACATATTATTTATCACGCCGCTTCATCAGACTATCCGACACACATAATCTTGACACTCGATCCCATTAGCACATTGTCCTTTATATCCCTCCTCAACACACTGTATATTATTCATTATCTTTTACGGTCTCACTTACCAAAACATGGAATTCCCTTTCGCCCTATGTCAGACACTGTCAAACTATAACATCCTTCAAAAACAAAGTAAATAATTATTTAATAACAAACTAACTTATACATCTCACTGATAGTATTCTTTTAACAATTAATAAATTTAATTATTTATGAAAATGATATTAAGATTAAACAAAGATCATCTTGCTAGCTGTAAGCCTCTGAAGATGTCACCTACAAGAACTCTGGCAGGACTCTATTGGGAAGCAAGAAAGCAAATGGAATATATCCAAGCTAATGGGCATTAGACTACTACTACTACTATTAAGATTAAGAAATAGTTTCTTTTGTTTTGTTTTAAATATTGTATAATCGTAAAATTAGTTTTCTATATCTCATAATTTTCATTTCTTTCATATATACATTAGACAGGGACAATGTAATATGTCTTGCTTGTATACATTTTATTATTAGTTTTAGTCTTAATTTTAACTAACATTAACTGGTTGCATTATAGATCGTAATATAATAGATATTATCTTTTTGATTAAATTTTTACTTAGTATTTAATATTAGAGTTAATTAAGATTGTTATATTCTGATGTAATATATGTTTGTCCTGGTGAGTGGAAGAGAAGGCCACATGGCCTTAACTCCACCAGGCTAAATAAATCTATCATCATCATCATCATCATCATCATCATAGTACATTCACGAATTTAGGTCATTTGTTGACCTGTTTCTACCTCAAGAGAAACACCATCCAAAAGTCTTTTGAGTGGACGTCCTGGTCTTCTTCTTCCTGCAGGTTGATATCTTAACATTTGTTTCGGTGTCCTGTGATCTTCCATTCGATGAACATGTCGCATCCATCTTGACGTATAATCAGAAATTTTGTTTTCTAAAGATTCCATGTGTAATTCTCCTAAAATGTCTTCATTTTTTGTGTGATCTAGTAGTATGTATCATGCAGTCCTCCGAAGGTATCTCATTTCAGCACATCTAAGTCTCTGTATATCCTTTTGTTTCAAAGTCCATACTTCGCTACCATACAATAGAGTTGGAAGAGCCAGTGTTTTATACACGTTTAGTCTTGAATGTTTTGGACTAACTGTGGCTTGAAGATAGAATTTATTAACCCTAAAATTCTTAAAAATTTAGATATTTTTGCATTTACATCCTTTTCTTCTTCATATGAGATATTGAATCCTAGATATGTAAAATTATTCACCTGCGCCAAAATGTGATTGTCCAGTACAATTTTACTTCTGACAGGATCTACACCTTGAAATGCCTTGAAATAAATCGAATCTAATCTAATCTAATACTGCTGAATGATAGTCCAACTCTGTGATACCACATGTGGGTGTGAACCCAACGCCCGACTTATAGACCAAGGACACTTCTACGCCTGTCTCACCAAGGAGAAAAAATATTATTTATGTAATGAAACCTCTATCTATATTTCTTTGCCCCTTGAATGTTTGGTGCAGTGGGTCACAGAGTGGGCTCGGAGAATGGTGGACTCATGCGTTCACATAAATGTCAGACTCTTGTGAATGCGTGCGACTAGTTGTGTCCGTTGGACCGAAACAGCGTATCATTTATTCTCTCGGAAAGTAGGGGTAGAGTTCTCTTTCTATACGTGTTATGCGTCAGTGTAGCTGATGAGATTATATATGAGTACATTTCAACTACCATTCGTTCTCTATCAAATTCACTCTCTCATTCACATCGGACTTTTAAAGACACGGTTCAAAAAAATATATGACCTTCCATTACTCATGTTGAGGAAACTTATCACATATATAAAAAAGGATGTTATATTCACTGATGGTATGATCGTGTAGGAGTCTCGTATTTCAAAAATCTCCTCT
This sequence comes from Diploptera punctata, assembly GCA_030220185.1. Taxonomy (NCBI): domain Eukaryota; kingdom Metazoa; phylum Arthropoda; class Insecta; order Blattodea; family Blaberidae; genus Diploptera; species Diploptera punctata. The sequence continues at coordinate 1,628,402 of JASPKZ010007807.1, read as the reverse complement.
CGTAAATTCTAATAAACAATCGAAAATTCCGAAAATGAGACCAACGTAGCTGCAAATAGGCTCGAATTCAGTAAGACTTAATTTCAAAATCCGAATTTGACTAAGCTGATTAAGTTTCCTTTCTCAAAAACCAAAAACAAAAAAAAATGTATTTACAAATCTGTTCAACAAACATACTCGTATATCAATAGAAAGCAAAACCCGCATATACAAAACGATAGTTCGATCAATTATCGTATATGGAGCAGAAACTAGGGCTGATACAACAAAAACTAAACAAATAATAAGCACATGCGAAATGAAAATCTTAAGAACTATTCAGGGGAAAACATTATTTGATAAAATACACAACACAGGAATTAGGGACAAATGCCATATTCAAGACATAACCAAATTTATTATAGATAGACGAAAATATTGGAAGGGTCATATAGAAAGAATGGAAGAAAACCGGCTTTCAAAAAGAGCTAAAGAAGATAGACCAATGGACGGGAGAAGAACAAGAGGAAGACCAGCCAAGAGATGGATAGACAGTGAATGCACATCCAATACGTCTTGCTCCGAGGAGTGATTTTGGAAATAAACAGGATGAAAATCCTACAAATTATGTTTAAGAAGAAGAAGAAGAAGACAAATCTGTTCCTCGTTTATTTAAAATATAATCAGCAATTGATTTTCACACACCAAGTGTAAATTGATAAAACAAAAGAAGTTTATATTGTTATAAGAAATTGGGGCTGGAAGTAAACATCGACGAAACTAAACTATCACACACAGGAATATAGTATATAAAGTAAATTGACATTTAATGACAAATGAGGGAAATTTTGAAGAAGTGGCTGATTTTAAATATCTAGGAACAATGTACAAACAGGAATTGCGTGCAAAAAGAAATTAAACATAGGCTCAATTCTGAAATTGCGTATTACTACGCATTACAAGGACTATTTTCATCCCGACTTCTCTAAAAATTTCGTTAAACTTAAAATTACTTATACGAGGGCGGATCGGAAGGTAACGCACAATAATTTTTTTCTGCCTTGGTATTGCAGCTAGAATGTTGAAATTTCACAGAGATATAGTTTGAAGTTTTCACTACAGATGGTATTTTTTTCTCAGGTGCACCTCTTGCGAGAGAAGCTTGAACTATGCAACAAAGATGGCGCGCATGCTACAGTCGTCCACCTGTGAGGATCGGAAAGTAACGCACAATATTTTTTTTTTAAAGTTTAATAGTAAAAAAAAGGAAAAAATCACAAATGAACTTACATCTTTTACCTACTTTTCGACATAGTCACCAACTTTCTCAACACATTTTTCCCATCGTGTTGCGGGATTGCTGCTGTTGTCGGCCGGCCGGAGCGTGGCGAATCACTAAGGTTCACGCGTCCCTCTTGGAAGAATGTGCACCACCTGGAGACATTGCTACGGTCCATACAATCATCCCCATACACGCCACGCATGTCCCTGTGAATTTCACTGGGTTTATGCCCTTTGGCCCACAAAAATCGAACAACACTTCTCTGTTCCTCACAGGTGGACGACTGTAGCATGCGCGCCATCTTTGTTGCATAGTTCAAGCTTCTCTCGCAAGAGGTGCACCTGAGAAAAACATACCATCTGTAGTGAAAACTTCAAACTATATCTCTGTGAAATTTCAACATTCTAGTTGCAATACCAAGGCAGAAAAAAATTATTGTGCGTTACTTTCCGATCCGCCCTCGTATTAAACTATTATTATTCCAGTTATAGTATATGGATGCGAAACATGGACGGTTACTTTAAGGGACGAGAAAAGATAAAGGATATTTGAGAGTAAAGTTATTTTATAACATTTTTTTAAATTAAAACAAAAATGGACCAAAGAGAGACGAACGGCGGATGGAGAAAACTACATTTCAGTGAACTACATTATCTTCATGGAAAAATTAGAATAGTTATGTCACGTAAATTGTAATTGGTAGAGCATGTGGCAAAAATGGGGAATGAAAGAGGGGCATAGAAACTCCTTGTAGAAAGAACTAGAGGTGAATCGCCCGGTAGGTAGGGCAAAAATGGGTTATGACAATAATATTAACCGTAATTTGAGGCAAATCTAAGGTTAAGAATGTGTGGAACGCTTGGCCATGAACTTGAGTTTACGTTAGTGCCAGTTAGTTAGTTTGTTAAGATATCTACAGAGAAAACAAGAATTATGGCATTTCAAGGTGTAGATCCTGAAAGAAGTAAAATTGTACTGAACAATAAAATTTTGGAGCAGGTGAATAATTTTACTTATCTAGGATGCAATATCTCATATGAAGAAGAAAAGGATGTAAATGCAAAAATATCTAAATTTTTAAGAATTTTAGGGTTAAAAGATTCTATCTTCAAGCCACAGTTAGTCCAAAAACATTCAAGACTAAAAGTGTACAAAACACTGGCTCTTCCAACTCTTTTGTATGGTAGCGAAGTATGGACGTTGAAACAGAAGGATATACAGAGACTTAGATCTGCTGAAATGATATATCTTCGGAGGACTGCAGGATACACACTACTAGATCACAAAAAAATGAAGACACCTTAGAAGAATTACACATGGAACCTTTAGAAAACAAAAATTCTGATTATAAGTCAAGATGGTTGCAACATGTTCATCGAATGGAAGATCACAGGATACCCAAACAAATGTTAAGATATCAACCTACAGGAAGAAGAAAACCAGGATGTTCACTCAAAAGAATTTTGGATGGAATTTCTCTTGAGGCCGAAACAGGTCAACAAATGGCCTAAATTCGTGAATGTACTATCATGATGATTATAGTTAGTTTGATATAGAGTTGAAGAGAATCAATTTCACATAAGTGGTCAGGGTTTCAGAGAAAGAAAAAGAAAACGTGTCTTATGTATTTATTAAAATCTTTTATATTTGGTACTCATAACGCAGTATTAAAAGTATATATATGAGTAATGAGTGGCAAATAATTAGGGTGTTAAATATAAAATTGGTACCTGGTAAGGCAGTTGTCCCCAACTAAATTATTTTAAATAGTTCCAATGTGGAGGCCGTTCAAAAACAAAGATTCATCTTCTGCATTTTAACTGGTACTGATGTTGTTGTGTAGGTTGTAAAACGGTTTTATGTCTGCAGGTGTGTTCTCATTGAGTAAGTATGTGTTCTTTGCTTCTTTTAGAATCCATATACCTTCAAGGATGCTGATTCTGTTGTTGTTATACTCTCTCTGTAGTACTGATATGATATTATCAATCATCAGTCCGATAAAATCGATTCGGTGCGCCACTCGTGCCATCTTTGGACAAAAACTGAATTTGGTCTGTAAACTCCAGACAAAAGAGAGGCTATGGATGAACAATGGGTTTCGTCATTAATCACTCAGTCACTAACTTTATCTGACTGAATCTTGAAGGACTCGTTTACTTACTTACTTACTCACTGGCACTATCGAACCCGTAGGTTCATGGCCGCGCGGACATAAGCTCTTCATACATCCCTATCCTGAGCTGATGCTTTCCAATCATTCCCTTATAATCTACTTCCCTCAAATCATAGTTAATGTTATTCTCCCACCTCATTCTTGGTCTACCAACTGGGCGTTTTCCCTCTGGCTTTCCAACAAGAAGCCTCCATGCAAGTCTCTGATTACCCATACGTGCAACATGTCCTGCCCATCGCAATCTACGAGACTTAACTGTTCTTATTATATCTGGCTTCCTATAAAGACCATGTAGTTCATTGTTATGAAGTCTTCTCCATTCACCTGTCTGTTCATCTCTCTTTGGTCCAAAAACTTTCCTAAGAACTTTATTCTCAAAAACTCTTAATCTGATTTCCTCCCTTAAAGTAAGAGTCCATGTTTCGCATCCATAAAATATAACTGGTAGAATAATAGTTTGGACTCGTTTACATGTTTATTTTTTTTAATTTTGAATCGTGTGAAAATAAAAGTAAATAAATATGGCAAATTGTTAGTTTCGAATTACGTAAAAATTACTAAATTTTTAATAAATATTGCCTGTAAAATGAGTCCACTGATAGGTAGGGCCTACATCCTGGTGGAAGTGGCTTTCAACAAAGGAATGATGTGTGGCGCTACCGTAGGCAGAGCCGTGGGAAAACAGGCCCTACACAATACAGCATGGACAGTAATAATATAACTAATGTACCGCTTCATGGTTATAATGAAGCCAATTGTTGGTGATAATAGGTTATCGGGTGTACTGCCACATTAATTTTATCAGCCTTGCATATACATGTGGCTTAACGCCATGTGTATGTTGTGATTTATCGATGGACCTGGTAGTTTCTCTGCTTTAACCTGTTTCACAACTGGAAATTCTGATAGCTATTTGTCTAATAATTTATCCAATGTTCCATTGATAGTATTACAAATACAATTACCTGCCAGAATGTATACATGTTTTACTTTAGTGTTAAGGAGTTGTATTTATCTTACACTAGCTAATACAATAATATCATTGTGTGATAAAACACACAACAACAAATTTGAACTTTTCGCTCGCAGAAATGAAAATAGGTGGTTTTAGTTAATTGGCTTGCGCTGATTTCGAATTTGAAGTCCGTTTTTCTCTATCACCTAACAATTTTTTGCGAGGACGTGTTGAATTTTTTTCGTTATATTTCGCATATCATTGCTTATCTGCATTTAGTTTCAATTTGTTTGCAATAATATTGCTAGAAACAATTGCTCTATGTAAAACCAAATCATATAAGATCCAGAAAGTTAAAAATTTTTTTATAAGAAGGATAAATAAGTAGTTACGTTACAACACATGCTTAAATTGTAGCAAAATTTCTTCCTGGATGACTTACGCCGATAAGATGATTCCGAAACGCCTGTGATAAGTTGCCAGCAGTAATCAGCAAGCATGTTTGTCACTAATTTCCCTTTATAATGCCTTTCCATTTCTAAAATGCCTTGGTGGAACCTTTCGCCATGTTCATTACTAAAGTCACCCAAGTTCGATGAAGAATCACTATGTTTAACAGGTCGCATGGCTGACTGCAAATTTGGATACTGAAGAGAATGAAACCAGATATATTGACCATACAGAAATAAGCCAGTGATGTGGTCCGTAGGTTCCCTCCACAACATTGGAATGGCATGCACGAATGCGAACCTTTTAACCACCCTATTAAAACCCTTTGGCAGTTTGTACAGCAAAAATTGTGGGCCCAATATTTATCAGTATCTCCAAATTTACTACAGTTCCCGAAATATAAATTGTACGCCTTTATAACTAGTTCTGCACTGAGATTTTGTACAATACTCTCCACATGCGTAACAGAATAAATTAGGAGAATTCTTACAGCGGTGAGACATTGCAAAATTATAAAAACACTAAAACTTACGTATTAAAATATATTATAGTAGATTGTTTTAATTCAATTTCCTTATAATGATACACAATAATGCATATATCAACACTTCACAATCGCAGTGATGTAATGTAAGACGAACTGCACAGAACAAGGTATTACAAGCCATTACTTCACGTATTTGACAGTGGCAATCAGGAAATTTTGTATACCTGTGTATTCCTGAGGGTTTAACAATCCCTAAGAGTAATAAACCGCGAAAAAGAAAAAGAAGGGTGGCCAGTTTGAGAGACAATAGCGCCTGCGACTCTCACGGAAATGTTCACTTCTACTAAAGGTTGTCGTCTAAATATCTGACTCCGGTTAGGTGATTGGAAAAAAAACTAATGTCATTTTCGTCTTCTGCGAGTCCGAAAACATAGTTATTGATACATTTCGAGCCTGCGAGCAATTCTTTGTTGTTGGGTATAATCAAAGACCAAAAAGCCAACCAAAATGGTCCTTTAGCCGCTTCCACAGAAAAATAAATACATTTTTCAAAAGCATTTCCTGAACACCAAAACTCCTGGCGCGACAGGCCTACAAGGCCCTTAGCCTACCAGCCGGCTGCTGGCCTCACATCCACATGTGTCAATCACAGAGGTAGATGATCAACAGCCAGTGTAGGGGTGACATGTGGTTGGCGTGTCGAGTCCCCCAGCCGTTATAGCTAGTTCCTCAACCTGGAGCCGCTACTTATTGTAGCTGCCCAATTGCCTCACGATGCTGGGTGGGCACCGGTCCCATACTGGCCGAAATACCATGAGAAAATTTCTTCCCCCATGGAGACTCGAACCAGCGCAAGTCCCGCAGCTCTGCGCCAAGGCTTCCTACCTTAACCACTCGGCTACGGGTAAGAGTAATAAAACCGCGGAAAAGAAAAAGAAGGGTGACTAGTTTGAGAGACAATAGCGCCTGCGACACTCACGGAAACGATCACTCCTGCTAAAAGTTGTCGTCGAAATATCTGACTCCGGTTAGGTGATTGGAAAAAAACTAATGTCATTTTCGTCTTCTGCGAGTCCGAAAACATAGTTATTGATACATTTCGAGCCTGCGAGTAATTCTTTGTTGTTGTGTATAATCAAAGACCAAAAAGCCCACCAAAATGGTCCTTTAGCCGCTTCCACAGAAAAGTAAGTACATTTTTCAAAAGCATTTCCTGAACACAAAGCAAGAATAAATTCTGAAATATATGCTAATAAAACAATTTCTCCTGTTAATAAAATAATTATATTCATATATTCAATATGATTTCTAGTAATATTACTTTCTAAAGAAAACATTTTTCTTGCTACATCTAATAAAGTTTGAACCATAGCAAGCAACTATGAATGAATATATAGAAATTACAAAAATATTTTGTATGGAAAAAGGTAAAATTTTTATTAATGGAATATTAGATCAAATATTTAAATTTCTATATAAAAAAAATAAATATTCAAAATAGGAAAGGACTTAATGTAAGTCTAATAAAAATATATTCTTATGTTTTTTGTATTACAACAGAATTCTATTACTTACTTACTTACTTACTCACTGGCACTATCGAACCCGTAGGTTCATGGCCGCGCGGACATAAGCTCTCCATACATCCCTATCCTGAGCTAATGCTTTCCAATCATTCCCTGTATAATCTACTTCCCTCAAATCATAGTTAATGTTGTTCTCCCACCTCATTCTTGGTCTACCAATTGGGCGTTTTCCTTCTGGCTTTCCTACAAGAAGTTTCCATGCACGTCTTTCATTCCCCATACGCGCAACATGTCCTGCCCATCGCAGTCTACGAGACTTAACTACAGAATTCTATTGCAAACAGCATTTGTATGTTTGTATTGATTTTTGTTATATTTTATTTATTTATGAATGTACGCTGCTACGCCTAAATAAATGATGTGTTTTTACGTTTATTTGAATAAGTAAAATGAATAATAATTATAAATTTATATCATTATTTTTTTAAATACCCCGCGCTGATTACCCGGCATTGCCCAGGAATCTACGTATCCTGATGTATTTGGCATTAATGAGCTGAAAGACAACATTCGTTATTTCAAGTTATCCGAACTGCTGCTCTGCTTGCCCGGGAATCTACTTAATCCCGATCTTCTTGGTATCAATGAAAGACAAAAATGGTTATTGTGAGTTATCCGTAAAAGATAAACATATGCTCTCGCGGACGCTTTTGTAGAGTTTTTTTTTTAGATATTCAATTCCGTATACAATAAATAATTTGGTGTATTTGTTATGGTTTAGGCAGCGTAAGCCATTTAAGCGTTAAAATAGGGACTTCATTTCACGTTTTTCACTACAAAGAGTGATTTTTAGGGGTGAAAGGGTTAAGTATTACAACTCTCTTATAGCCTATGTTCATTTCGGGAATCTCCTGAACATTTTGTAAAAAAAACATCAAAATCGTATCAACGGTACGGTACGGCCGCGCATAGAATACGAACAAACAAACAAACATTAATTTTTATATATTAGATGTCATCATCATAGTACATTCACGAATTTAGGCCATTTGTTGACCTGTTTCGGCCTCAAGAGAAACACCATCCAAAAGTCTTTTGAGTGGACGTCCTGGTCTTCTTCTTCCTGCAGGTCGAAGTATACTTGTAATTTGTGCTGGTTGAGTGGAAGAGAAGGCCTTGTGGCCTTAACTCTTCTAGAATAAATAAAATATTGTAATCATTTTTATTAAGTTACAAATTCTAAACACTTTCAATGTTAAAAAGTAAATTAATATCAACATAAATAAATCAATAAATATTGCAACAATTCAAAATAGTTAATAAAATATTGTTTTTCTGGAACAACTCCTCCTTATCCATGCCTCTACTGGTAACACAGTAGGCCTTAACGTGGAGAAATTGGCATATTAAAATATTTCTCTTGGTTTCCTCTATTATCTCTAAAATATTGTAAATGTGTTTTTAACACCTCACAGGTTACTAACAGTAGGAATTCAATTCCAAGTCCAGTCATTGCTATTCATTCATTATTCCATTATGTAGGCTAAATCTGTTTTTAGATAAAATTATTTTATCTAGAAGCGTTAAGGTAAGGAACGATATTCATCTGGATTAATTAATTTTAAAGAACATTTTATGTGAAAGTCTACATTTTTTAAACATTTATCATAAGTAATGCCACGAGTGATTTCCAAATTATCGATAAATTCACGACTCACGAAGTGAGGAGTGAATTTATCTAGAGAATTTGAAATCAAGAGTGGCATTTGTTAGGACTATTTAACGAATAAAATTAAGATGTTTACTCACAAATCATTATTTAACTATAGTTATTTTAAAATATTTATATATTTAATGTAAACGGCGATGTTTGATAACAAATGAGAAACGATAGGTACGCTTCTACTGCTTCTTTTGTTTATCACTGCAACGAGATCATACTATTTATTGCCAAAGGAACGCAATATTGTAAGGAGGAGCTTTCTTTAATATGGTAATTATAACACTGATAAATATTTAGTGAAACACGACTCTGATTGGTTGTAAAACAGAAATAATTGAAACGTGATTGATCATTGACTCCCATTTGGGGCATGAGTTAAATAGTCAAATATATTATACTTTTTCGGAGCTTGTTTTCACATTTTCTCATTTGCATCGGAGTTATATAGCAGTCTACCGTGAAATATACTCTATTAAGAAATCTCAGTTTAAAAAATACATATATACTTCATTTCTCCGAACCCTTCATTAGAAATCAAAACATTAAAAATATTCATCGATAATTAATAATTAAAAATAGAAAAGGTTAATGTGGACAAAAAAATTAATACATTGAGGAGTAAACGGTTAGGCAATTTTATAATTAAAAACAATGCATATATTTTAATGATTATAAAATTTTGTTGTTTTATTTATGTTGCTTTATAAATTATTTTGATTATATTCACCTTCAAATAATTTCAATTTTTGTTTATGTTATATTGTTAGAAATTACTAAAATACCAGTACCAGTCTATGAAAATTATACTCGATATGTTCGTTAAAAAAAAATTAAAAGTGAAAGTGAATCCCACTACAGACTTCAGGAGGCCCTTGGGGTAGGGTTGTGCCCAACCAGTTCATTTCGAGAAGTAGATCGTTCACTCGCACTCACTTTTGTGAATCATTCAATGCAAAAAAAAAAAAAAAAAAAAAAAAAGCAGCAAGAATATGGGCTGGAGGGGGAAAGCACGAAGACACGAGCTGGGGCGACTTGACAATAAACCAACCACATGGTAGTTGTGGATTTTACAGATAAACGGAAATAGTTTTGTAAATTCTATTTTAATTTATTTGAGTATAAAAAATTGCTACCATACTTTTGTTTAATTTATAATTATTTATGCCTCCTTTTTATTTGTTATAACTGTATTATTTGCATAATTTTATTTATATACAGATTTTCAATGTTTACATATTTTATTTCAAGTTGTAAATGTTAATAAAAAACAAAATCGTAACTCTATAATTTGAAAAAGAAATGTGTGGAGTATTTTAAAACTTTTAAGGAAGATATATTTAATTTAATTTATATATGTATTGTTTACACATATTATTTGCATAATAGTTCTTTAAAAAGAAAGATATATGCAAAATCGTACTATTGGCAATTACTTGATCTTAATCTTTACAACCCCTAAACTAAAAATATAAAGAGGGTGAATACTGGGTAGGCCAACAAAATTTAGCCTTGTGTGTGCACTTTTACAGAATGGCTTCTAATTCGCGATCAAGAAAAAGTAGTGAAATTTGAGGTTTCTTCGCCGATTTAGGCGATGGTAAAGCAAAGTGTAACTTTTGTTCTAAACATAGTTTCATTCAGGGAGGCGGGATGCTTTTAAACTTGCACGGAATATTCGCTCTAAATGTTTAGCAAGGTAATATTTTTACTAAATTTTGCAACAGCTTTTTGTAAACCTAGTAAAATATGTTGTTTAAAAATAGGATAAAATGGATTTTTATTAAATACTTTCGGAATTCCAGTAAATAAAATGTAAAGTGATTGTAATATTAGACTACATTAGATTTGTAGCGTTGGTAATGCCGTAGATCAAAAGGAGTAATCCCTGAGTAATGCTGCATATGAGTGTTGACGTAAGCAAGAGGCGGCAGAGTGCTGTAATGTTCATGTAATGAATGAATGAGCGTGTCGAATGTTGAGAGTTTGAAATACTGAATGTTTAAAGCCAGTTCACTCTGTCAAGGTAGTTCGTTCCTCTAAGACACTTCACTCTTCTAAGGTAGTTCGTTATTTGATACCACTTCGTTCATCTAAAACACTTCACTCTTCTAAGATAGTTCGTTCTTTGATACCACTTCGTTCATCTAAAACACTTCACTCTTCTAAGATAGTTCGTTCTTTGATACCACTTCGTTCATCTAAGGCACTTCACTCTTCCAAGGTAGTTCGTTCTTCTATGTAATTTTACTCAGGCCAGATAGTTCGTTCCTCTATGGCAGTTCACTCTGGCAACATAGTTCGTTCCTCTCGGACACTCATTGCGGTACGAACTATATGGATGACGTAGGAAAGAGGTCGATGGGCGGAGAAATGTATAGTAATCAACGAATGAGCGAGAGTTGATTTGGAGTCAGACATCTAGAGCTTGAAATAAAAAGTAAATTTGAATTTTAAAGTAGCAGTAGTGAACTCTGAACTGGAAGTTCACTAAAAGTGAGTAACTTTTAAACACTTCACAGCAGTGAAGCGTTCTTTTTAAACGACTCACTCTCGAATTACCCATCACTTCTTGGGGTAGTAGGAGGTTAAGGATCCCACTTTTTCTGGACAATCTGCATTTGATTACGCAGTATTATTTTTTCAGGTTATGACCAGCCTCATGGGTTAGTGGTTAGAGTTTCTGACTATTGTTCATGAGGTCCGGTATCGATTCCCGGTCAAACCATAGTAATGTTACCTTAAAGGGAATCATTCCTGTGGTTGTCCATAGTCTGGAATTTAGGTTAAGTTTAGGTTAAGAACACTCCTGGCGCTTCATTATAATTTATCACCAATCACATCATCGGGGCGCCCCAACTTCAGAAGTGGGTTACAATTAAGCCAATGCTAGGAAAGAATACCAGAAATGTTGAAATGACAACCTGGGGCATTGAATAAAAAAAATCAGGTTATTATTGAATTAACGAACATCTATCTTCCTCAAGTCCATCGCTGTGGTCTCGAGGTAGCGTGCTGCCTTGTCACGCAGCGGGCCCGAGTTCGATCCCCGTTCGGGGCAGTTTTTCTGGGTGAGGTTTTTATCGAGGTTTTTCCTCACCTGTAAGACAAATGTCAGGAAAACTTTAAGGCCCAAACGATCCTCGAAATCATATGGCCATCATCATCATCCTTATCATTACCATTATCATCATCATCATCATCATCCTTCACAGGTATGGAAAGCAACGGGAAGCTATCACACCTACACAATTCCTAGTAAAGCTGCAGGCATAGCATGAAAATGCTATGATTGCGGTGAGGGACCTGCCTTCGGGCAGAATTACTATGGATGGATACTATGTCATTAATAATCTTTTCCACGTTTTTTTATATATCTTGTTAATATTATATATTTAATTCGTTAAATTTAGAGTAAATCAAAATACATTATAAATATTAATTGTATTGCATTTATAGCATGTAATCGTTTATGTATATTGTAATTTAGATGTAAGACTATTTATTTTGTATTTTTTAAAACCTGTTGAGTGGTAGACAAGGCCTTAAGACCTTAACTCTGCCAGGTAAAATAAAGATATTAGGCCTATTATTATTATTATTATTATTATATTATTATTATTATTATTATCTTAAAATCTAATATTGGAAAATTATAGCAAAATTCAGGTTTATTCATTTGTTTATAGAGAAGGCTTACGAGATCTTTGTGTGTGTATGTGTGTGTGTGTGTGTGTGTGTGTGTGTTGTATTGAACCATAATATTCGTGAATTATCTCCAATGTTGAGCCATAGAATTGGAAAGTCTATATATCAAGAATTGATTTGCTACAACGGTGTTCATACTGTTACAATTAAGTTTGGAGTTAAATATGAAGATCTGCAAAACTTTGAAAATTAAAAATGGGGTTTATTTCTCATGCGAAAAAATTATAAAATCTGTAATAAATCGTTTTAGAGATGGCAAGTGGAGAGAAATATACGTTTAACAAAATCATTTCCTGAAGGCAGTTGTGTTTAACATGATTAAGGCGTTAAAAATGAACCTATGAAAGAGTAAAAAAAAAAATGTTCCAATATACCTGGTAGCGATAAAGCAATGCTTTATGTTTTCTCAGATAATTCGGATTTTTTAAAAATAGTTCCGTTATTTCAAATGTATTTTTTTCTTTGAATGGAGACAGATATGGACACTATAAATGCAAATATGTTAACGTCAGATCGTTTAAATTCGATGACGTAAAACTGTAATGGTGACGTAAAACGATGACGTAAAACACGGTTTAGGCTTATTTACTAGCCTGTTCCGGCTCCAAATTTCTGCTCTTTCCATCTTTTCTTTGTTCTTCCCAAACTTCTTCTTCCTCGTGGTGAATAGTTGTATGCTGGTTTTGGTATTCTATTCTCAGTCATCATTGCTGTAAGTGTTCTTTCCAGTTTATTTTGTATTTCACTATTGTTGTGTATAATTCCTCTACTTTTAGTTGTCTTATTTTTGTGTTGTCACTGAAAAATTCTAACAATGACTGTTAATTGCGTTCATTATAAACAACTGAATAACGTTAGCAGTGCGGGAATTGTTTATTAGTTGAGACTACAGCAGGCTATGGTACTAAATCGGTCATAAAATGGCGGAAAGTACGTATTTATTGTTTTACGTTGTTTCAAATGAAGTTCAGTTAATTTAAAATGCAGTGATTTGTATCGTATAAAGTATAGTAACACTATCTTTTTGATATATTTTTGTATATACATTGTACGTAGTATGCATAAAGGGCAGTGGATTTACTTCCCACACGAGGTTTGTAATATGTAATGTTACAGCTTAGTTATTTAGGTTGGCAACCTCAAAATGTAAGAATTTGAACTGTCAATCATGGTCGCCATGATTGTTAGTACGACAAAACACACTATCGCGCAAAAAAAATATATATAAAAAAATACGTCTTCGCCATTACGGATACTAAAACTCAAGGTTGCAGTAATGGGAGATAATTCTGCCTTTAAAATTAATTATCTAAAATTTTAGATTTTAGATTATATTAAAACTCAGCAATTAAGATGGTACGGACATGTCCAGCGAATGGAAGAGGATCGACTACCAAAATCTGTTTTGGAATGGAAACCTGAGGGACGACGAGGCAGAGGAAGACCTAAAACCTCCTGGAGTCAGGAAACATGTTTATACATGAAGGATAAACATATACAACCAGGAGATTGGATGGATCGACAAAATTGGCTATTAGGAATCGGACGATGTCAAAGACATTAATCCACCGATGATCTATCTATAAAATTAATGATAATTATAGTATATTGCGATGCAAGATTGGGAAGTGGTTTTTACAGAATCGAGGAAAAAGGTTTTTAATTTCCGAGATTCTGTAAAACACTTCACAAATGTGGGTTGTACATTATTTTTTGCGCGATGTTGTTTCCAAAATAATAAATAATACTAAAATAATATCATCTTTGTTGGAAATATTTGCGTTCATTATAAACAATTGACTAACGATAACAGTGTGGGCAATGTTTATTAGTTAAAACAACAGGAGGCCTTGAGAACAATTATTGATAACATTGCCACAAGTTCGTACTAATTGTTTAATATTGTTTCAAATAAAGTTCAGTTCATTTAAAATGCAGTGATTTGTTGCGTATAATGTATATTAACACTGACTTTCGGATATTTTCTGTATATGCATTGTGCGTAGTATACATAGAGGACAGTGGTTTTACTTCCCGCACGTGGATGTAAATTTAATATTACAATATAGTTATTTAGGTTGGCAAGCCCGAAATCAGTATTAATAAAATTCATTGTTAAAACCGTTGAGGTGGAGAATCATCATCATCATCATCATGAACAAATTCGTTTTAGGCCATGTGGCCTGTACGGTAAACCTAGCGAAGATGGTCTTGATCTTTCCACCGATGTTTTGGTCTTCCTTGGTCCCTATGTCCAGTTGGGGTATATTGGAATGCCAATTTTGGAAGTCTATTTCTTGCCATTCTCCTCAGATGATTTTTCCATTCTTGTTGGTATCTTTGTATATCTTCATTTAAACTTGTTACTCCAAGTTTTCCTCTGATAATAGTGTTCCTTTGGTGATCCAGTCTATTAACTCCTAACAATGATCGTAAGAAGCGCATTTGGCTTACTTGAAGTTTATGAGAGTTTCTTTTATTTAAAATCCAAATTTCACTTCCGTATTTAGAGCAGCTTTTGATGTGATGTTATGTAATCTTAGTTTTTGTCTCTGTCCTCATCTGTTTACCAAAATGTCTTCGTATTACCCCATTCATTTTATTATATTTTTGTAATTTTGAATCAATGTCACTCTTATACTCTACAAATACACTTCCTATGTAAGAGAAATCAGACACTTGCTCTGTAATTTTTCCATCAATCTCAATTTTCACCCGTTGTATGTTTTTTCCACACATTGCCATAAAAATCAGAATCATAAAATAATCATAAAATAAAATAAGTTAAAATATACCTTCTTAGGTAAGATCCGTCGTCCTCAACTTATAAAATAATGTAATCTTTATGCCTGTAGGCCTTTCAGAACATCCGTTCCATCTTAAGCAGGTACCTCTTCGCTACAACGTCCAGTATGATAGTTGATGCTGCTGGTCCTAATTACACGACAACACCACATTAGGACCAGCAGCATCAACCATCATAATGGAAGTTGTAGCGAAGAGGGACCTGCTGAAGATGGAACAGATGTTCTGAAAACCCCCGAAATGTAGGAATTTGAACTTTCAATAATGATCGTCATTGCTGGTATGTACGACAAAACGCACTATCGCGCAAAAAAGGTGTTAATCTACGCAGATCTGGACGAGAAACCGCATTGTATGTGTGAGGAAGATAGATTTTAACCGTTAGAGAAAGAAAAGACACAAAATATATATCCCAGTGAATTTTCAAGGTGGTGCAATAAATTTTCACAGCAGCACCTATGTTACCGAGTGGGCAGGTGGGGATCATAAATTTTGATTTCTTATAGTGTTACAGCCTTCGTCTATAAGAAAAAAAAGAATGAGGAAGCAGCCTCCGTTAAAACAATGGTTCTTGGTAGCAAACTTAGAAGATGCTTTCAGCGAAAGGACAAGAGGGAAAAAATAAGAGGGTAAAATTATATTCAGTCTTATATTCGGTTCGTTACTCCCCAGAGAGAACATCAGGGGTTAAATTTATGTACTCATTTTTTTCATTAACCTTTTTTTTCTCTCTGTAAATTTTGTAGGATTTTTTTTACAAGGGTCCAGTAGCGTGTCTAAGAAAGGTAACAACTTGACGGACCAAACAATGTAACTGATTTGTCTAACGCTAAATTGTGAAAAGGATATATGTTCTGTTGCTTTTTAAAGCGAGGGATGTTATTTGTATTTTCTTGCGTACCTGTTGTTAAAATTTACAGTGGGATTTCTACAGGTGGACAGGCTTAGAACAAAAACTCTAACGAAGTGCTTCTGACAGAATGGTTTAGTGGCCAGCCATGTGTTTTACCCACGGGACTGCTGCTATTCTTAGCAGTTGTAGCACAAAACGTATTACTCCGCTGCAGAAACAAACAGATATGCTTAACTCGTAATAAGGAAATTTGTAAGAATTTGTTATAAATAAATAATGGTTTAAAAAAACTAAAACAACACGCTTTATTAGAAACCCGAACTAAAAATGAAAAATAATTTTAATTTCCAATACCCTTGGGATACAATTAAAGTGATTAACAAAAAAATCATCTGCAACACATTTAGAATAAAACTGTAGTTATCTACCAAAAAAAAATAATTTTACCATCAAAATCCTGGGAAGCTCTATATCAATTAATATATTTGATAATAAACAGAACCAACACGCACACACTATTGAGTAACACTAAGAAATTAGGACTGGAAGTAAATATCAGTAAAACTAAATATATGGTCACACGTAGAAATTCGTTATATAATGGAAATGGACAGCTAATGACGAATGAGGGAAATTTTGAGGAAGTGGCTGAATTCAAATACCTAGGAACATTAATCACAAATAGGAATGAGATGCACAAAGAAATTAAACATAGGCTCAATTCTGGAAATGCATGCTGTTATGCATTGCACAGACTTTTGATGTCCCAACTCCTTTCAAAAAACGTTAAGCTGAAAATCATTTAAAACTACTATTCTACCAGTTATATTATATGGGTGCGAAACATGGACTCTTACTTTAAGGGAGGAAAGGAGATTACGAGTATTTGAGAATAAAGTTCTTAGGAAAATTTTTGGACCAAAGAGAGATGAACAGACAGGTGAATGGAGAAGGCTACATAACAATGAACTACATGGTCTTTATAGGAAGCCAGATATAATAAGAACAGTTAAGTCTCGTAGACTGCGATGGGCAGGACATGTTGCACGTATGGGGAATGAAAGACGTGCATGGAAACTTCTTGTAGGTAAGCCAGAAGGAAAACGCCCAGTTGGTAGACCAAGAATGAGGTGGGAGAACAACATTAACTATGATTTGAGGGAAGTAGATTATACAGGGAATGATTGGCAAGCATTGGCTCAGGATAGGGATGTATGGAGAGCTTATGTCCGCGCGGCCATGAACCTACGGGTTCGATAGTGCCAGTGAGTAAGTAAGTAAATAATAAACAGAACGTCCTCGGAAGAGGTGGTCTTAGATCTATTAGTGAAGACGGAACAGGCAACTCTTGCCTAAGCCAGGAAGAAGATAATAAACAGATATTGGTAAAAGAAAAGTCTCTAAGAAGGCAATATAAAATCCATAAAAAGAACCCCACGCTTTTGATGGTAAAATTATTATTTTTTTTCTAGATAACTGTAGTTTTATTCTAAATGTGTTGGAGATGATTTTTTGTTGACCACTTTAATTTTATCCCATACATGTTGGAAATTAAGATTATTTTTCATTTTTAGTTCGGTTTTCTAACAAAGCGTGTTGTTTTAGTTTTTTTAACTATTATTTTTTTTTAGTTTTAATGTTTTACAGAATAAGATAAAAATGTAAATATCTTTAAATTCGGTACTATTGTAGTATGAGCTAAAAGTAATACTCTTCTAAAGAATTCCTCCTTGCCGGATTTGAACCAGCGACCTATGGATTACAGAAATTATATACCACTACAGTCCACCGCTCTACCAACTGAGCTCTTACAACGATTGACTAAAAAGTCGAAAAGTCCGCAACCTATTATACCGGTTTTATTTATTTTTTTTTGTTGATTTTCTGATGATTCTGGACAGGATTTTAGGAAACTTTTATGAAATTACTATATTGTCATTGGTCCTTTAAAGGTATACAAAGTTCCAAGACGATCCAATGATTTGAAGTGGGTGAAAATCGTGTTGAAGTGTTCCGTTACATAATTACACAGACATTTTTTTGATTTTCTGATGATTCTGGTCAGAATTTTAGAAAAAAAAATCATGAAATTATTGTATTGTCATTGGTCCTTTACAAGTATACAAAGTTTTGAAGTCGATCAAATGATTTTAAATGGGTGAAAATCGCGTTGAAAGATTCCGTTACATAGATAGATACAGGTCAAATAAATATAAAGCGTGTAAAAATGTATCTGGGACATTCCTATTATTTTATCTAAAAGTATCTTAACATACACAAACGTTATCTACAGGAAGTAATAAATGAGTGATAATAATAATTATTATTATTTATTATTATTATTTTTATTATTTATAATTAAGTATAAAATGAGATATTATGTATAAAAGAGAAAATCACAACGAAGAAAAATAAATGCTGGTCTGATGAAATGAAAAATCCAATAAGAGAATAAAAAGGTACATAAAAATGGTTAAGTAGTAAATCAGAAAGAACTAAAAAAACTGTATCAGAAAAAATATAAAAAACCAACAAAGAAAATAGGGAATACATCATCATCATCATCATCATCATCATCATCATCATCATCTTGAAGGTATGGGCCTGTTGGCCCGTTCCGCACCCCGGTGCACTATATGCTGCAGGTGCAGGTCGTATTTCCAACGACGTTTTGGTCTTCCTACATTTCTTCGGCCTAGAGGCCTATAATGAAGTAGCTGTTTTGATAAAAGATTATTTGGCATTATTTGTATATGTTCAAACCAATTACGTTTATTTCTGTGTATTCTCTGGTTTATATTGTATATTTGTAATTCATCTCTGATATCTTGACTTTCTCTTTGAACTCTTAGAGATACACCTGCAACTGAGCTCAGAAATCTCATTTCTATTGTCTCAATTTTATTTTTATCAGAGATCGTTAAAGGCCAAGTCTCAGACCCATATGTTAACGTTGGAACGGCTACTGTTTTGTAACATTTTAATTGAGTTTCCCTTGAGGTCTTATTTCTCAAAAATCCTCTTATTGAACCACATATCTGTTGAAATTTCCCCAATTTCTTCTCCATGTCCAAATTTTGCTGGTACGATATCATGCATCCCAGATAATTGAAAATAAGTAATGCAAGGAATGAAATATGTATCAATATTAACACTAACAAGCCTATAATATCCGAAAGGACTAATGCCTCCTGCCAGATGGAATGATATTTCATATTTACTCCATAGGTGAACTATATAATATAAAAAAATTATAATATAAAATTATAAAAGTGTACCTTATATTTCAGTCTCCTCAACTGTTAAAAATTATTAAAATAATGTAGGCCTTTCGGGACCTGACAATAGCTGGACTGGACTTTAACCAATTAACTAACATTTCACATTTGAAAAACTACCCTTACACACAACATCACAGTTCTAACCACAGGACACGACAAAATCGGTGCATATCTACAAATATTCAAGATAACACAAGATCCGACCTGCATCTGCAACAGAAACGCACAGACAGTAGACCACATTTTGTAAGAATGCGAAGTGCTAAACAGTGATAGGAAAGTGTTAGAAACAAAATATTACTAGAGCAGGCGGAACGTGGCCAACAAGTAAAAGTGAACTAGTCATCAAATACTTAAAATATTTCCAGAAGTTCGCAAATAGTTTAGACTTTGACTCTCTAATCAAATAAAAGCATAATATAGATTAAAATAGTGCAGACAAAAGACATGACTGCTACAATATGCATGTAGTACTGCGCCATGAAATGGAGCATGCAGTAATTAATCATAAGTAATGCCACGAGTGATTTCCAAATTATCGATAAATTCACGACTCACGAAGTGAGGAGTGAATTTATCTAGATAATTTGGAAATCAAGAGTGGCATTTGTTAGGACTATTTAACGAATAAAATTAAGCTGTTTACTCACAAATCATTATTTAACTATAGTTATTTTAAAATATGTATATATTTAATGTAAACGGCGATGTTTGAAAACAAATGAGAAACGATAGGTACGCTTCATCTGCTTCGTTTGTCTATCACTGCAACCAGATCATACTATTTATTGCCAAAGGAACGCAATATTGTAAGAATGCTCTCTAGTGGAGAAAAAATGAAACACATCAGACTGTATATTAATTCATTTCTGATGTATGATGTAAATATGACAATTATATTTTTCTGGATTGATACCTGGGAAAAAATACATTTAAGAAAGTGCAAACAGTGGTTTCTTTTTTTGGTGGTATAATCAATTGCTACAAATGTTTTTATATTAACTCCCGCATGCGGCATGCGTTGACATTAATGCACTATATATGCAATCTGGTAGCCGTATTTCTAACAGGCTCAGTCACTGCAAAATAATGGTCAGACCTGTTAAGAATATTAAAAAGGAGGAGCTTTCTTTAATATGGTAATTATAAAACTGATAAATATTTCGTGAAACACGACTCTGATTGGTTGTAAAACAGAAATCATTTAAACGTGATTGGCCATTGAGTCCCATTTGGGGCTTGAGTTAAATAGTCATTATAAATTATACTATGTTTCAATCTTAACTCTTAGTACGTAAAAATCTTAGCATGATAACCTAATACAAAGAAAAAACTTAATATTTAGGGTAACTAACATGATCCTCCTTCAGACTAAAATACCTGTTCCGATTTCACGGCTCGTTGTACCCCAATAATATAATATACAACTTCCAGATTCTTGAGTTACTTCACCTGGCCATTTAACTTCCTGTAAGCCGACTATATCCAAGGAAGATTTATCTTAATCCATGTGTTAAAATTTCTAGTGTCATACTATTATATAAAGTTCTAACATTTCATGTTCTTAGGCATGCCCCTATATTTAAGACTTTGCCATGGATTTCCTAAAGTAATTCCCGCCAGAATATCCGAATGGTGGATTATTTATCTCCACAATATTTTATCTTACTGGAACCCATGTCTGAGTTGCTTGACAGTTTTATTTTTACGGTGAAAGGTGGTCACTCTTTCAACCAAGGTAGTCCTACTTTTTTCGTCTGGCTTATGGCCTTTGATCCGTCCGTCATGGGTGATCATTTTGTCTGGAATGTCACTCTCGTACTTTCGGGGTCATTTAAACATGGAAGTCATTTAACCACGACAAGGTAGAGAATATCAGGTATGTGTGTGTATATATATATATATATATATATATATATATATATATATATATGACATAAGAAAAATAAATGCTCGGACGGGACTTGAACCCGGACTTCTGGATTTATATCCCAGTGCGCTACCGATTACGCGATCGAGCAAGTCTAGTACAAAATTCATTTTTCTTATATATATTCTCATTATTACTAGATGTAGTGGGAACTCGGTTTCCACTGCCACCTAGTAGTTCCTGTAAGCAAATTAAAGAGAATATTTTTACTTTATAGCAGTGACGCTTTATCGATGTTATAATTACATATTTGACATTGAGCAATACAAATTTCAATGTCAAAAATTTAATTATAACATATATATATATATATATATATATATATATATATATATATATATAAACTCCTGGCGCGACAGGCCTAGATGGCCCTTACCCTACCAGCCGGCTGCTGGTCTAATATCCACATGTGTCAATCACAGAGGTAGATGATCATCAGCCAGTATATGGGGTGACATGTGGTCAGCATGTCGAGTCCCCCAGCCGTTATAGCTGGTTTTCTCAACCTGGAGCCGCTACTTATTGTAGCTACCCAAATGCCTCACGATGCTGGGTGGGCACCGGTACCATACTGGCCGAAATACCATGAGAAAATTTCTTCCCCCACGGAGACTCGAACCAGCGCAAGTTGTAGCTCTGCGCCAAGGCTTCCTGCCTTAACCACTCGGCTACGGCGCGGGATATATATATAGATATATTCGATTTTAACAATGTTGATACATTTTTCGGCACCTATGATTTATCTTCAATTTCGCTTTATAATCTTCCTCCATTCGTCACTATTATAACACATTTCTTACTCATTTCCGAACCCTTCATAGTTTCTCTAATCCCTTGGATCCACGTGAGATCGTCCTTTCCTTCTCGTTCCTGATGGTGTCAATTCCATTATCTTTTATAGTAATCTTTCATCCTCCATTCGCATAATATGCCGTTACCATTTTAGTTGAATTTCTTGGATAAATTTTAAATTTGAGTTTTGTACATTCATGTTCTCTTGTATAACTTTATTTATAATTTTATCTCTCATTGATATTCTAGCAGATCTTCTCCAGTAGTCCGCTTCTGCTACCATTAATTTTCTTTTCATCTGATAATTCATAGTCCAATCCTCTGAACCATAAGTCATAATACTTCTAACTATTGTTTTAAAAATGTTAACTTTAGTTTCTCTTTTGATATGTTGAATACGAGTAGACTGCAAAACAACAATAATATATCTATTTCCTAACAGAAATATATAATATTGTCAATTAAATAATTTTCAAAATATTACTACTATAATTATTAAGGCATGATCATGAAAGTAAATTAATTGTTCTATAATAGGAGATGCTCTATCTTGGATTAACTCTATTTACATTTTTCATTATTATGTTAATTATTTTCTCATTTATAAATTATTATTCATCCTTGCCATCCCCTCTTTACAAAAAAATATATTATATAAATATATATACAAATATTATATTATCTTCCTCATCAGTAAATTGAAATATAGAGGAATATGGATGGATATAAAAATCAAATCCCTCGTGTCTCACGATTTGATTGCATATACATTTAGTATATCTTCGATGACTATTTCATCCTATAGTAATTTAACATATGTATAATAATAATAATAATAATAATAATAATAATAATAATAATAATAATAATAATAATAATAATAATAATAATAATAATAATAATAATAATAATGAAGGTCGGTCGCGGAGGACTAGTGGTTATGCTCCTTGTCTCTGGTCCCAAGGGTCGCGGGTTCAAACCCGGCCGGGGTCGATGGATTTTTAGGACGGAAAAATCCAAGGAGCAAGTCCTCCGGGAGGGACTTTAAGCCGTGAGTCCCGAGTCTGAAGATTTTCAGGCTCGTAAAAAAATCCCTAAGCCTGAATGAAAAGTACCTCTAAGCAAAATTTGCCGAATTTTCCCGTCCTAGTACTACCTTGGTTTCGTAGATGTCAGTATGAGGCGGAACGCTGACCACGTACCACTCAAAATGACATCTATAAGAAAACAAGTGTAACTAAATTAGTATGGTTCAAATTCTTCCCTGTAGGGGGAGAGCGCCTAAATCTCTGTAAAGGGAAAACATAGGCTTACAATACAATACAATGATAATAATACACGTCCTGATTAATTATTTTCTTCTTCTTCTTCTTCTTCCTTCCAAGTATTAGGCCAAGGCCTGTTACGATCCTATAGAAAATTTTCCCTCCCCGGGAAATTCTCGTATAAGACTTGAAAGCATAATAATAGTCCCTTCGATTGGTTGCTGGCCAAAGGAAGGCAAGACCAGTGATGGGACTGCCATCTTATAGCCTCTGGTCAGGCTTTTCTGGAGAAGAAAAGAAAATAAAGGAAAGAAGAAATGGAAGAAAGGAAAGACTCCCTAGCCCTCGGATGCCCTAATAGCGTCGGGGTCGAAAAAAAAACAAGAGTTAACCAAGAGAGGTTAGATAGTAAAGTTAAAAGAGTGCAAAACACAAGTAAGTGGAAGAAATGTTTTGCTCAGCTTGGGCACCTTGTGGTCGCCATCCACATATCCCCTAGATGAGGACCCCTGAGGGTAATTAATTATTTTAATTTCTTAATTTAGGAGATGCTGAGTAAATGATTGTGCTTCAACTCTCATGTTTGTTTTATTACATCATTCATAGTACTGTTTTCTCCTACGATATTGCTTCCCATACGTAAGCCAGGAGGTGAGGAGTATATTGATTTTTTTAAACATTTTAGAACTCACATAGGACATTTCAAGAGACATAATGCGTATTTGGCTTATCGTTGTGAAATTACTCTTCAATAAGTTATCAGAGACCACGGTTTCTGCATATTAAAACAATCATCTTCCCTGAAAGACATTTATTTCATGTAGTACATTTACGTGCTTTATGATGTCCGAGAATGTACTGTAACCCTATAGAACATTGTTCATTACTAAACTACATGGTTGGCTAATAATAGAATTGGTATCTGAAAATAGTATAATGTAGGAGAGGAAATACTGGAAGGAAAAGAGAGGGGAGATTGGAAGGTAAAAACATACACAGGATGTTTCGCGTGTGTGTGTATATAATGTATGTGTGTGTGTGTGTGTGTGTGTGTGTGTGTGTGTGTGTGAGAGAGAGAGAGAGAGAGAGAGAGAGAGAGAGAGAGAGAGAGAGAGAGAGAGAGAGGAACAGTTGTTGGTATCGATTCTCGACCTGTACTCTGGGTAGAGTTTTTTAGCCACTGGCAATACAGCTCTCGGTGTGTGAGGCAGATTTATCGTGAGTGTTGGCCCACCTGAGGCCTTCCAGCGACGGTCTGTCTCTACATTCCACAACCGATATACATGTATCAGTATTGATACAGAAAACATTGTAATCTAAATCGGACTCTGGTGTCTAAAAACTAGATTGCTAATATTGCAATAGGCCCTAAATATCCCACTTTTAGTGTTATTAGTGAGATCATATAGGGGGCACGCCGTAGCGTAGTGGTTAAGGTACTGAGCTACAAGCCGGAGGGTCGAGGGTTCAAGTCCCGGTGGGGTCAGGATTTTTAAACTGACCAAAACCTTCTGGCGGCACTATGGCCCTGGGGTCGACTCAGCCTCTAACGGAAATGAGTACCAGGCGCTCGTTCTGGGGTAAAGGCGGCCGTCACGCAGGGCTGACAACCCGGCTGACACAAAGTGCCGATTGTCTAGAAAAAGTGGGAGCCTTAGATAGATAGATAGATAGATAGATAGGCCTAGATAGATAGGCCTAGATAGATAGATAGATAGATAGTGGTTTATCTGCCCCTCTGATGGTGCATCAGGCGTGGTCGGCCAGCATCCTTGTAATTCACGTATCTGCAATATGAGAGACTTCATCTCTCGACCCGGCTCTGAGTCGGACACGGGTTGAGGAGGAGGAGATCTTGTATAATGAACTATAGAATTTGCCCGTAAATAATTTTATGTTTGTGTAACTTCTGCATTCTGTGAGGCGCCGATATTGGACAATTAAAGTCTCTTTTATCACATAAATCATTCTGCCAGTTGTAATTCTTCTCCATCTATTTTGTGAAATTATCCAGGCTTCACAACATACGCTCCGTAATTACAAACTCGTTTCCCTTCTGCTTTAAAAGTAGCGTTCTAAAGCCTCTTCCTTAATTTCAGATTCTAATTTATTTCTACTTCATTATTAAAACAGATTTTATATTCATACATTCCACATAAAGCGTTTTAATCACAACTTCAGCGAAAGGAAATTTTCAACTGAAAACACAGATATTCCATTACTACACAATTGAAAGACAATAAACCAGATAAAGTTAGTTTTGTTTCAGTTCGACTGTTAACATGAATACGCTATATCTGCTTGCGTGTTTATGTTGTCAGGGTACAATAATCATTTGAACTTGTGCAGCCATTAAAAATCTAACAGAAAGTTTCGTTTTCTAATTTACAGTTATTGTTCAAGATACATTCAAATACAATATACATACATAAGGACTTTATTAAACTAAAAGTAAGATACATATAATGTTATTTACAAATATGGATCGCACGGGCAGTAAACCGTACGTGCTGTTGACAGTCCGTTACAATAAGTTGATATTTGGTAATAATATACTTAAAACAAAAAAAAAAAAAACAAAAAAAACACAATAATATTACAATTAAATATCAATACAATTACATTAATGACTAAAAACAGTTAAAATAATAAATAACAATCAACTTTTTTCGATTACTTTTAATTATATAGGCCTATCTTTTTAATAAAATTATTTTTGGAGAAAACAGTACACTAAGCAAATAGTCATCATCATCATCTGCATTCATGGATTAGGTCTGTTGACCCGTCCCGACTTCAGCCCATCTCTTTCTAGGTCTGCCCACATCTCGGGTGCCTTTAGGTTTGTATTGTTATTTGTTTTGGATATCTATCTTCATTCATTCTGTCTATGTGTTGCTTCCATTTTTGTCTACATGTATCTATTTTATCAGTTATTGCAAATATTTCAAGTTCCTGTCTTATTTCTGTGTTCTTGATTCTGTCTTCCTTAGTGCACCCTTTAACAGATCTCAAAAATTTCATTTCTGCCGCCGTTATCCTACTTAGATCTTGTTTTTTATGTATCCAGGCTTCTGAACCATAGAGCAGTACCGGTACTGCCAATGTTTTATAAAATTTCAATTGGGTCTCTCTTGTTGTTCAAATTTTAATTTATGAAGAAATAATATGAAAATTGTATATTTTGGTTCAGGATACCCGGTCGGGGCAGTTTTTCTGGGTGAGATTTTTATCGGGGTTTTTCCTCACCTGTAAGACAAATGTCAGGAAAACTTTAAGGCCCAAACGGTCCGCGAAATCATATGGCCATCATCATCATCATCATCCTTATCATTATCATCATCATCATCATCATCATCATCACCATCCTTCACCGGTGTGGAAAGCAACGGGAAGCTACCACACCTACAATTCCCTAGTAAAGCTGCAAGCATAGCATGAAAATGCTATGATTGCAGTGAAAGACCTGCCTTCGGGCAGAATTACAATGGACGGATATATATATATATATATATATATATCTTCTTTTTGTAAGCCCATGTTTCCCTTAACAGAGATTTAGGCGCTCTCCGCCTTCAGGGAATAATTTGAACCATACTAATTTAGTTACACTTTTTTCGTATAGATGTCATTTGAGTGGTCCGTGGTCAGCGTTCCGCCTCATACTGACATCTAGGAAACCAAGGTAGTACTAGGACGGGAAAAATTCGGTAAATTTTGCTTAGAGGTCTTTTCATTCAGGCTTAAGGATTTTTTACGAGCTTGAAAATCTTGAGACTCGGGACCCACGGCTTAAATTCCCTCCCGGAGGACTTGCTTCTTGGATTTTTCCGTCCTAAAAAAATCCATCGCCCCCGGCCGGGTTTGAACCCGCGACCCTCAGAACCAGAGGCAAGGAGCATAACCACTAGTCCACTGCGGCCGATATATATATATACGGTATATGTATTTAGGCCTATGTATGTCTGTCCTTTATAGACTTCTAAACCGTTCTACCGATCTTCGTGAAAATTGGTATGTACAGATTTTCAGATGTGCCGAGTGTTTAGTCGTTATCTATTATGTTCTAAAATCATTAGGTGTAGGAGTTCACCAAAAATGAAAATTTAAAAATATCTATAGCAATCGCAATTTTCCATGTTTCACAACAAAACTCGGAATATCTTATTAAAATACGTAAACCGATGTACCGGTATGTATTATCCATAAATCAACTAAATCCGACCGTTAAAAGTGGGGGTTTACTTGAAATTTGAAATTAAAAATTTACTCTAGCAACCGCCATGTTTGGTTCGTCGCAGTGTATACCATATAGGCTAATTAAATAACCGTCAGTATTTCATTTTTTACGTTTATGCAGAGTACGCTGGGTATTGCGTTTGAACACAATGGACGATTATAAGGAACGGTAACATGTTTTATTAAGACATACAGTTATCTTAATTAGGGCCATCTGTATAAACAAGCATTCATTTCTTTTGATTAGGCAGTCTGGATTGTGTTCAAACAACACGTATGCATGCAATAAACTCTCTGTTATATGCACTAGCAAGGGACGATATCTACTAATTATGAGAGTATAAAATGAGTGGGTCAGTGGAATAAGGGCCCATCCCAACTGCACTAAGTTTGGAGAAAAATTGCATTTTATTAAATTCTACAATGAGTTAAATATATAGAGCACACATTGATAATATTTGGTACATGTCTTGTACATAAAATAAGCTGTCTGCCTGCAAATGTATACATCACTATGTTGTTTCATATGTCTAATCAAAGAAAAAAAAAATTGAGAATATAAAAGAATACAACATAAATAAACAAATTAAATAACACTTTTTTAACTTGAATATTGCATTAATCTACGTATTCTACGTTTGCAGCATTTGTATCGTCATCATCATCATCATCATCATCATCTGATTTAAGGCTACTGTTAAAATGTCTGGTGTTCAGGTGGTACAAATGTCATGAGAGTCATGATGTCTTCTTTATCATCCTACCGTTAGGAGATTTTGTTGTCAATATTACATCTCGTAATACAGGACACTTTCCTTTCCCTTTTTTTTTTTTTTTTTTTAACTTATTACTTCCTCTAGGTCGGCCATTTGACGGCAATGCTAGTCAGTATTGCAGTGGACTACAGAGTAAAGTAAAGTAAAGTGATCCCACAACAGACCCGGAGGCCCTTGGGGTAGCAGGAGGTTAAGGCTCCCACTTTTTCTGGACAATCGGCACTTTATATCAGCCGGGTTGTCAGCCCTGCGTGACGGCCGCCTTTACCCCCAGAACAAGCGTCTGGTACTCATT
Source organism: Diploptera punctata (assembly GCA_030220185.1). Classification (NCBI taxonomy): domain Eukaryota; kingdom Metazoa; phylum Arthropoda; class Insecta; order Blattodea; family Blaberidae; genus Diploptera; species Diploptera punctata. The sequence goes on along the minus strand of JASPKZ010007807.1, from coordinate 1,599,886 downwards.
TCCGTTAGAGTAGCGGACAATATATAACGGTCACGTGTCAGCAGTTGGGATGGGCCTTTATTTCCCGCGGCGCGTGAATAAGTTAGAAATTTTTCTTAGACATAAAGTCTCATTTACTCTCTTTTGAGCAAAGTTAGAATTATGAGCTTCTAAAGATTAACAGAAGATGGCCATGGGATACATAATCTGCAAATAACTAAAAATCAACCATCGATTGGGATGGGCCCTTATTCCACTGAGCCCCTCAAATACAGCCCAGTGTAAGACGTGTGCTATATTATATACACTCCTTACAACCACTAGCTTCCACTCATTATATACAGTAAAATATCCTTATTCGCGGGGGATATGTTCCGCAAATATGCCGCGAATACAGAAACCGCGAATATGAAATGGTAATTTGTATGGGTATATGCAAAGTAAAATCTGTCTCCAGAGTAAAATTTTAGAGAGATCTAATCAATTTAAATATCTTGGATATTATCTATCTGGGATGAAAAGGATATCCCTGAAAAAATTACTAATAAAAGTTTGTGAATTATTAATCAAGTTATCAAACCATCCCTTGTACAAAAAAACACCAGATTACGTTTATATAACACTTTGGCTAGACCAGTGTTGACCTATGGTAGTGAAGCATGGACACTAAAAAGACAACATGAAAGCAGAATAACGGCTTGTGAAATGAGATTCATGCGCAGAACAGCGGGTTACACCAGATGGGGTCGGAAAAGGAACACCGATAACTTAAAAGAATTGAAGACTACGTCAATTTTGGAATATATTAAACAGTACCAACTAAATTGGAAACACCATCTTGAAAGAATGAGTTCAAATCGGATCCCCAAAGCTGTTTATAATTATATACCAAGAGGACGAAGATCCTATGAAACGCTGGAGAGAAAATTTTCTATAGGATCGTAACAGGCCTTGGCCTAATATTTGGAAGGAAGAAGAAGATACAACGGATACATTCCATGCTTCCAAAATAAAATAAAAATTATCAAAATAAAATAAATTTATTGAGAGATTTTGAACAATTTCTATTAATTATTGCTGTTAGGCTTAGGCAAGAGTTCGTCATATTATTGGGGTAACGTAATTCCGCCTTCCTGGTGCCCCAATCTAAGAAATGGATTACAATTCCGCCATTGCCAGGGGAAAAAGCCATAAATGTCCTAAAAGGACAACCTGGTGGCATTAGAAAAAAATTCGTTTATTGAAGAAAAGCTTATGCGCAATATTTTCCCGTGCTTCATAAAAAAAATACTTTTATTGACATATTACGAAATTTAGAATGACCAGCCACGTGGGCTAGTGGTCAGCGTTTCTGACCAATGTTCAAGAGGTCTCCCGTTCTATTCCCGGTCAATCCATAAGATTTTTTCCTTAAAGGTGGTTGTCCATGGTCTGGAATTTAGGTTACGTTTAGGTTAAGAACTCTCCAGGCGCTTCATTATCATCATTTATCATCCGCCATATCATCGGGTTAAAGTAACTCCGCCTTCATTGCACCCCCAACTTCAGAAGTGCCAGGAGAGAAACCAGAAATGTCGAAATGAAAACCTGGGGCATTGAATAAAAAAATAGAATTTAGTCAAGTGTTTATGAGAATGGGTAAATCTTACCTCAAATTAATGTTGAGTTATGTTTGAACATGTTTCGATATAATCGTCTATATCATCGTCAGCTTGACTGAGTCTGTGCAAGTTGCAAACAGAACTCAACATTAATTTGTGGTAAGATGTTCCCATTCTCACTAAAACTTGATTAAAAGAACCTCAAAAATGTTGCTTCCTAAAATAAACCATGAATGTGGAAGCAACGGGAAGCTACCAAACCTATAATTAATTATTAATTAAATAAAAATAAAACTTAGTTTTATTTGATTTTCATATTTATTAAGATATAATTCAGTGACAGCTGTTTCGGTACACTGTACCTTCTTCAGACATGTTAACAAATTATGAATTGTGTTCCAACTGATCTAAGCAACAATACTCACTTACTTACTTACTTACTCACTGGCACTATCGAACCCGTAGGTTCATGGCCGCACGGACATAAGCTCTTCATACATCCCTATCCTGAGCTAATGCTTTCCAATCATTCCCTGTATAATCTACTTCCCACAAATCATAGTTAATGTTGTTCTCCCACCTCATTCTTGGTCTACCAACTGGGCGTTTTCCTTCTGGCTTTCCTACAAGAAGTTTCCATGCACGTCTTTCATTCCCCATACGTGCAACATGCCCTGCCCATCGCAGTCTACGAGACTTAACTGTTCTTATTATATCTGGCTTCCTATAAAGACCATGTAGTTCATTGTTATGAAGTCTTCTCCATTCACCTGTCTGTTCATCTCTCTTTGGTCCAAAAATTTTCCTAAGAACTTTATTCTCAAATACTCGTATCTCCTTTCCTCCCTTAAAGTAAGAGTCCATGTTTCGCACCCGATCTAAGCAACAATACAACAATTTTTTTTTAATTAAATAAATTATTGTTGTATTGTTGCTTAGATCAGTTGATATGTACTATAATAACACAATTCATAATTTGTTAACATGTCTGAAGAAGTGTACCGAAACAGCTATCACTGAATTATATCTTAATAAATAAGAGAATGAAATAAAACTAAGTTTTATTTTTATTTAATTAATACATATGGATTTTCATCAAGTAAACACCAACTCAACTGATTACTGTAATTAATTCCCTAGTAAAGCTGCAAAGCATAGCAAGAAAATTCCATGATTGCAGTGAAAGACCTGCACTCCGGCAGAATTACTATGGATGGATGGAGAATTTAGTGTTACCGCATTACAGGTATTTCACTTAATGCCATAGTACCAGTAGTATTTGTTCGACTAGGAAGTTAGTGGACAGTTTCTTAATTTACTTGAGGAACTGGTGCCAACCGTCAGTTTCCCACGGTTTTTACAAGCGGATGAACTTGAGTAAAGTCACTCAACGCATGGTAATAACTAACTTGAAGGAACTGATTTATTGGTGTATCATGTCCTAAACTCTCCACCCCCTCTCAATGGAGAGTAATCATGCAGAAAATCTTTTTCACGGACAGATCCCATGTTATTCAGCATTCATAATATAGGGCTATTCAGAAAGAAGGAACAGGTTTCAAGCATTTATTTCTTCAGAACTTCAAAAAAGTAGAACACAATTCCAACGTTCCTGGAAAGAGAAAATTTCAAATTTCACTATTTTATGCATTCAATATGAACATCATGTGTTACACGACAAATATCAAAGCAGTGGCTCATTTCTTGCCACACAGGAATCAGCTGGTCTCTAGTTATCGAATTCACAGCTTAAACAATTCCATGTCGCAGATTTTCAAGAGTGTCAGGCATAGGGGGGATAAAAATGCGGTCTTTTATGTATTCCCACAGATAAAACTCACACGGAGTTAGGTCTGGTGACCTGGGAGGCCACCGGCGATGAAGTTGATTTTCTGCTCCTCCTCTTCCAATCCAACCTCCTATTTTGTTGCCATTTTGATACAAACTATCAACAAGCTTAGCAAGAGCGCCAATGCGGTCGTGATCGGAACTTCAAACGTTTCTATTTCCAGGAACGTAATTGTGTTTCTATTTTTTGTAGTTTCGAATAAGAATAAGAATAAATTTTATTCACAAACAAATGTTATATACAGTATTGATACCCGAATGAACAAGTGCTCGTGCTCGGGTGCAGTTCAGTTATTATTTTAAAATATTCAAATGATTAATTTTATTCACTTAATTAACTAATTAATTTAAAATAATTGATTTGATTGTTTTTTTTAAACTAGCTGTGTTTAATGTATTCACGAAGACTTTCACGGCCGGAGTTACTATGGCGGTCTTGAAGAAGATTTTCGGGCTGTAGGCCGTGGTCGTGAGGCTTGTAGTTCCCAGACGTTTCGCCAGAGACTGCGCCTGGCGAAACGTCGGGGAACTACAAGCCTCACGACTTGAGACAAGACAACCCTTGAGATTGCCAGACGCAGTCTCTGGCGAAACGTCGGGGAAATACAAGCCTCACGACTTGAGACAAGACAACCCTTGAGATTGCCAGACGCAGTCTCTGGCGAAACGTCGGGGAAATACAAGCCTTACGACTTGAGACAAGACAACCCTTGAGATTGCCAGACGCAGTCTCTGGCGAAACGTCGGGGAACTACAAGCCTCACGACTTGAGACAAGACAACCCTTGAGATTGCCAGACGCAGTCTCTGGCGAAACGTCGGGGAAATACAAGCCTCACGACTTGAGACAAGACAACCCTTGAGATTGCCAGACGCAGTCTCTGGCGAAACGTCGGGGAAATACAAGCCTTACGACTTGAGACAAGACAACCCTTGAGATTGCCAGACGCAGTCTCTGGCGAAACGTCGGGGAAATACAAGCCTTACGACTTGAGACAAGACAACCCTTGAGATTGCCAGACGCAGTCTCTGGCGAAACGTCGGGGAAATACAAGCCTCACGACTTGAGACAAGACAACCCTTGAGATTGCCAGACGCAGTCTCTGGCGAAACGTCGGGGAAATACAAGCCTTACGACTTGAGACAAGACAACCCTTGAGATTGCCAGACGCAGTCTCTGGCGAAACGTCGGGGAACTACAAGCCTTACGACTTGAGACAAGACAACCCTTGAGATTGCCAGACGCAGTCTCTGGCGAAACGTCGGGGAAATACAAGCCTCACGACTTGAGACAAGACAACCCTTGAGTTTGCCAGACGCAGTCTCTGGCGAAACGTCGGGGAAATACAAGCCTCACGACTTGAGACAATACAACCCTTGAGATTGCCAGACGCAGTCTCTGGCGAAACGTCGGGGAACTACAAGCCTCACGACTTGAGACAAGACAACCCTTGAGATTGCCAGACGCAGTCTCTGGCGAAACGTCGGGGAAATACAAGCCTCACGACGACGGCCTACAGCCCGAAAATCTTCTTCAAGACCATCATAACTGTGTTTTAGTTTATTTAGTTCTGGATTGGATCTAATTAATTCATTATATAATTTGGGTCCTAGATATCTACTAGGCTATACTAATACTATAATTAATATGGTGTACAGCAAAAGCATGAAAATACATTGAGTTTCACTCGACTTGCGGCCACTAGCGTGGACACTGCGTGGGCAGCGCGAATTGATGACTCAATGCTTGCAGTCACTTTTCCCGCTATCGGCCGCAGGTCGAGTGAAATTCGCTGTACGTCTACGTAATGTACAGGAATAAACATGTTTTGAAGATTTTCCACAGAATTGAAGTTCCTGTTTATATTTAAGAAATCTGTTATCGTATGTAAAAGTTTTGTTAATATCATCCATGGCCTGTTAACATGATATCTGCAACTTGAGGAAAAAGTGTAGTTCATTTTAAATATCCTTCTGAACAAGCACAATATCGATACGCCATAGTGTGTTATTCGGTAACACAGTCACAAGTAAGGGTTGTCTACGTGGTCTATCTCTTGTACAAACTTCTATGTTTTTTTCTTATCTCCTTTTTCATTACAACAACGTGTATGGAGAGGTGGTATAGGTATAAATTCGATCAGTAGCTGTTTGCAAATCGTGTTGCCTGCCAAACTCCTCTGTTTATATGCCGGAGTTTCAGAAACCCTTGTTTACATTATATCAAACAAAACTTTGCAGCAAGGATGTCCAAAGAAACAACTGAACTGGAAATAAAAAAAAATACATACAGGAAAATAAGTTAGGAATAGATTGGTATTTCTTCCCTCATATAATAAGTAACTTATTCGCCTCAGAAGACGAGGTACACTCGCCGGCTGTTAAATGATCTTCAATTCAGAAGACGAGGTACCTCGTTGAACTCTGAATGTTAAATATATCGCAATATTTTGTACATCCCTTGGCAGTGTAATATTTTGTTAATATTTATGAATAGTAGATGAATGTGTTCAATTGGCTCAGATTGGTTCCAAAATAGTGACAGTAATTATTATTGTTATTATTATTCTTATTATTATTATTGTTATTGTTATTATTATTATTAATATTATTATTATTAATATTATTATTGGGGCACGCCGTAGCGTAGTGGTTAAGGACTGAGCTACAAGCCGGAGGGTCGAGGGTTCAAGTCCCGTTGGGGTCAGGATTTTTAAAACTGACCCAAACCCTCTGGCGGCACTATGGCCCTGGGGTCGACTCAGCCTCTAACGGGAATGAGTACCAGACGCTTGTTCTGGGGATAAAGGCGGCCGTCACGCAGGGCTGACAACCCGGCTGACATAAAGTGCCGATTTTCTAGAAAAAGTGGGAGCCTTAACCTCCTACTACCCGAAGAGCCTCCGAGCCTGTTGTGGGATCACTTTACTTTACTTTACTTTACTTATTATTATTATTATCATTATTATTATTATTATTATATTATTATTATTATTATTATTATTATTATTATTATTATTGTAAGAGGAAATAAGAAATAGAAATAATAAACGAAAATTTTGCAATTGTGTGCCTCGATGGAATATTGTGGGATAAAAGTATAAGAAATAAAATAAAATTAATATCATCATCATCATAGTACATTCACGAATTTAGGACATTTGTTGACCTGTTTCGGCCTCAAGAGAAACACCATCCAAAAGTCTTTTGAGTGGACGTCCTGGTCTTCTTCTTCCTGCAGGTTGATACCTTAACATTTGTTTGGGTATTCTGTGATCTTCCATTCGATGAATATGTTGCATCCATCTTGACTTATAATCAGAAATTTTGTTTTCTAAAGGTTCCATATGTAATTCTTCTAAGATTTTTTTTTTGTGATCTAGTAGTGTGTATCCTGCAGTCCTCCGAAGGTATCTCATTTCAGCAGATCTAATTAATATATATATATCATACAATTGTTAAAATCATCATTACTTATGGAGCAGAACTTTGGCCATTAACAACAACAAAATTAGTATGCCTATCTTTTGGCAACGAAATGAATTTTATACGAAGGGCAGCAAGAATTTCAGGAAGAGAAAAAATTAGAAACTCAGGTATATGGAAGAAAATCAAGATTGAAGATACTATTTAGATTAAATTAAAACTCGGCAATTAAAATGGTACGGACATGTCCAGCGAATGGAAGAGAATTGGCTACTAAAATGTGTTTTGGAATGGAAACCTGACGGAAGACGAGGCAGAGAAAACCCTGAAACCTCCTGGAATCAGGGAATATATTTGCACATGAAGGAGAAACATCTAAAACCAGGAGATTGGATCCTTCTTCTTCTTCTTCACTTCCTGGTTTAGGCAAGAATTGCCTATTCCGTCTTCACTAATAGATCTAAGACCATCTCTTCCGAGGACGTCCGACATCTCTTCTTCCTCTTGGAAAATAATGGAAGATTTTATTTGGTAATCTACTTGGATCCATCCATAGTAATTCTGCACGAAGACAGGTCCTTCACTGCAATCATAGCATTTTCATGCTATACTTGCAGCTTTACTAGGGAATTGTAGGTGTGTTAGCTTCCCGTTGCTTTCCACACCGGTGAAGGATGATGATAATGATAAGGATATTATTTTTAATATGATTTCGAGGACTGTTTTGGCCTTAAAGTTTTCCTGACATTTGTCTTACAGGTGAGGAAAAATCCCGATAAAAACCTCACCCAGAAAAACTGCCCCGACCGGGGATCGAACCCTGGCCCGCTGCGTGACAAGGCAGCACGGTACCTCGAGATCACAGCGGTGGACGGAGATTGGATGGACCGACAAATTTGGCTATTAGGAATTGGACGATATCAAAGACATTAATCAACCGATGATCTATCTATGTATCTATTATTATTATTATTATTATTATTATTATTATTATTGTTATTATTATTATTATTAATTGTTACCATAAATAGTTTTGACCTAATAAAAATAATGTTATATATTTACGAGTTCTTTATGCTTTCAGTTCAAATATACATTTTAATATATATATATATATATATATATATATATCGAATTCCGAACGTTTGAATTAAGAATAGATAAATAAAAGTTTAATAAGAACAGATAATCGTCCTTTTAACCTCAAAAAAATGAACGCTAATAACCTCTACATAAAATTCAAACTTAAATCTGAGCCAAATTGTTCGGTTGTCATATGTTATTGAATTGTTTATTTGGGCACTTGGTTTGTAATATTGGGGGTACATCCCTGTATTTAAGTGAAGTAACCAGCGAATATAATAACCAGTAGGTGATTTTGTATCCCCTCTCTGATACGGCTTGTAGGAGATAGGACATAGTAAGCGATCTAGTGTTCCGTGAGTCAGTTTTCGTGTAAATGGAAATTGCTACCACACAACTTTTTTATAAAGCTTTATTTTTTATTTCAGTTAATGGAAATTCGCTTCAAGCTGTTACAGATTTCCGCGTTGGCATGTCAAGTTTTACTCACGCACCCCCCAGAAAAACACCCTCGTATTTTGCTTTGCTCTATAACATAAGCCTCTTTGTAGGCCTATCTACACAGGTAGAGTGCATTACCATTCATTCTGTATCAAAATATTCATATGTTTATCCAAGAAAAGTACATAAGAATGTACTTATAAAATTTACATTCAACCATTTAATTTCTTTATAATTATTTCACTATTTTCATAAATATTGCATGCATAGACTTTGCACGCGTCCTTGGGGCTTGTCCGTTTGGGGAATCACTGAGAAATATTTGGCACCACACTATTCGAAACATAGAGCCAGAAGCCTTGCGAGGTTATGGATTCACAGCTTATGAGGAAGTTCATGGTGTGGCCACTAAATGGAAGTAATAGACGAATATATATTATCATCATCATCATCATAGTACATTCACGAATTTAGGCCATTTGTTGACCTGTTTCGGCCTCAAGAGAAACACCATCCAGAAGTCTTTTGAGTGGACGTCCTGGTCTTCTTCTTCCTGCAGGTTGATATTTTAACATTAGTTTGGGTATTCTGTGATCTTCCATTCGATGAACATGTTGCATCCATCTTGACTTATAATCAGAAATTTTGTTTTCTAAAGATTCCATATGTAATTATTCTAAGATGTCTTCATTTTTTTTGTGATCTAGTAGTGTGTATCCTGCAGTCCTCCGAAGATATCTCATTTCAGCAGATCTAAGTCTCTGTATATCCTTGTGTTTCAACGTCCATACTTCGCTACACGAATATATTCGTTTACATTTAAACCATCTTCCAAAATTGGTATGATATTAGATCCCACAATCCGTTTTGAGACTCATAGTGGCCAACCTGAGGAAGTTGACTCTGAAAACAAATGCCATATATGAGCCAATAATTCACTATTGTATTGTATTGTAAGCCTATGTTTTCCCTTAACAGAGATTTAGGCGATCTCCCCCTACAGGGAAGAATTTGAACCATACTAATTTAGTTACACTTGTTTTCGTATAGATGTCATTTTGAGTGGTACGTGGTCAGCGTTCCGCCTCATACTGACATCTAGGAAACCAAGGTAGTACTAAGACGGGAAAATTCGGTAAATTTTGCTTAGAAGCCTTTTCATTCAGGCTTAAGTATTTTTTACGGGTCTGAAAATCTTCAGACTCGGGACCCACGGCTTAAAGTCCCTCCCGGAGGACTTGCTCCTTGGATTTTTCCGTCACAATTACAAAGATAAAATAGCAATTAGATAGTATAACTGTCACAGGATTGATGATCGGGGCAAGAGGTACTATACCAAGATTCTTAGCTAAATTTTGGAATTTCTTAGATTTGGACAGAGTGTATCTTTCTAAAATTGTTATTGCTGCCATCAGAAATCAATTTGAATTTTATGAAACAATCTTTATAAAATTTCTACTTTATAGAATATACTTCAATTACAATTCGAAATTTCGCCGTAGCCTAGTGGTTAAGGTAGGAAGCCTTGGCGTAGAGCTACGGGACTTGCGCTGGTTCGAATCTCCATGGGGAAGAAATTTTCTCATGGTATTTCGGCCAGTATGGGACCGGTGCCCACCCAGCATCGTGAGGCAATTGGGTAGCTACAATAAGTAGCGGCTCCAGGTTGAGGAACCAGCTATAACGGCTGGGGGACTCGACATGCTAACCACATGTCACCCCTACATTGGCTGTTGATCATCTACCTCTGTGATTGACACAGTGGATGTGAAGGGCCAGCAGCCGGCTGGTAAAAGGTCAACCGCTGAAAAGTGGAAAGACCCTCAATCGGAATTTACAAAATTGATATCATTAATTTCGAAAATTAAGTGTCTGTATCAATTTGTGCTTCTGGCAATTCTCTAATGAGCAAAGTTTTATGTAATTAGTTATTTTTTCCAATAAAAATTGCACGTCTTAACATTACAGGACCCATAATATTTAATTATAAATTAATATTTTTTATATTAATTAAATAATGTTAACCAGTTGTTTAAATCAGTTTACCTTACTTAATAATTTTACAGCAAACAAAATATAACATTAATGAAATAATAATAATAATAATAATAATAATAATAATAATAATAATAATAATATAATAATAATAATAATAGCAATAATAACTCTTTTTCTAATAAAGTTCTTAGGAAAAAATTTGGGCCAAAGAGAGATGAACATACAGTGAATGGATAAGACTACCTAACAGTGAACAACATGGTCTTCATAGGAAGGCAGATATAAGAAAGTTAAGTCTCGTAGACTGCGATAGGCAGGACATGTGGCACGAATAGGGAATGAAATACGTGCATGGAAGCTTCTTGTAGGAATACCAGAAGGAAAATGCCCAGTTGGTAGACCAAGAATGAGGTAGGAGAATAACATTAACCATGATTAGAGGAAACTAGATTATACAGGGACTGATTGGAAAACATTATATTAGGATTGGGATATATGGAGAGCTTATGTTCACACGGCCATGAACCTACTGGTTCGATAATGCCAGTGAGTTAGTTAGTTACATCTATATCCAAAGTATAAGTACTTTGTTTTATTGTCGTCTTCTTCTTCTTCTTCTTCTTCTCCTTCTTCTTCACGGTTAGGCTTATTTACTAGCCTGTTCCGACTCCAAATTTCTTCTATCTCCATCTTTTCCTTGATCTTCCCAAACTTCTTCTTCCTCGTGGTGAATAGTTGTATGCTTGTATGCTGCTTTTGGTATTCTATTCTCAGTCATCCTTGCCAAGTGTTCTTTCCAATTTGTTCTGTATTTCTCTATTGTTGTGTTTAATTCTTCTACTCTTAGTTGTCTTATTTCTGTGTTATGTTTTTTTGTCTGTTCTTAGATATCCTGCTATTGGTCTGGGAATCTCATTTCAGCAGCTTGTATTCTGACAGATTGTTGCTTTGTCACTGTCCATGTTTTGGATCCATAAGTAATAATAGGCACTGTCATTGTCTTGATAATTTCATTATAGAGCCTTTCCTGGCTTTATTTTTCAAAGTCTTTTTAGTGTACCTGTTATATAATTAAACTTATTTAGTTGTTATTTATATCTGTTTCCTCTGTGTATGACATTTCGCAACCTAGGAAGTTATATCTTACCACTTGTTCTATTGTTTTATTTTCTAATATTATCTTTGTCCGAACTGGATGAGCGCCCTTGAGGCCATTGTTTTTTTTTGTGCGGATATTTCCATGTTGTATTTTTTATATTGTTTTATTGTAAAAAAATTAATTGTGATGTCCCTTAAAACAATTTTTTTTTTTAAACATATGACGGTGTTATGTGCGTGGCTGGTTTATGTTTATGTGAGAGTTGAGCAGAGACACGGAATAACTATAATATCTCTAGTTTATTTCCATCCTGTTAGCTACACAATGTGTTTAACATCCCTCCTGCTTTCGTGGTGAAAACCTGATGAAAAATTTAGTGCTACCCTATACCAAGTACACGGTCGTATTTTCTATCCGTCCAGGGATATTTCCCATTACCATATCCTTGAGGGTCCGTGCGCGGCGGGAAGTCCATCGTAGTGCCTGCAGGTGGTCAATGAGTTACAGCAGTAAATCGATTCTTCTTTAAGATGAGCGCATTTAATAAAAAAATGTGGTACTCTGATTAAACGAAGAATAGAAAGAGTACTTGCTATTCTTTGTTATGTTATCATAACCATAAATTGTAGAAAATGACAAATACAATAAGGAGGATAAATGAGTCACCTCATGTTTCTTTACACTACATATTTCAAGTTCATTTTTAAAGAAAAAAAATTAATATACATTCATAAAAGGCGTATTAATTTATAGATACACCAATTAATTTCCGACATTGTGATTCAGAATAATACAATGAATTACTTTCAGAAAAGTGTAATAATAAAACTAAATATATGGTCACACGTGGAAATTCATTATATAATGGAAATGGACAGCTAATGACAAATGAGGGAAATTTTGAGGAAGTGGCTGAATTCAAATACCTAGGAACAATAATCACAAATAGGAATGAGATGTGCAAAGAAATTAAACATAGGCTCAATTCTGGAAATGCGTGCTATTATGCATTGCAGAGACTCTTGATGTCCCAACTCCTTTCAAAAAACGTTAAACTGAAAATATATACAACTATTATTCTACCAGTTATATTATATGGGTGCGAAACATGGAGTCTTACTTTAAGGGAGGAATGGAGATTACAAGTATTTGAGAATAAAGTACTTAGGAAAATGTTTGGACCAAAGAGAGATGAACAGACAGGTGAATGGAGAAGACTACTTAATAATGAAGTACATGGTCTTATAGGAAGCCAGATATAATAAGAACAGTTAAGTCTCGTAGACTGCGATGGGCAGGACATGTTGCACGTATGGGGAATGAAAGACTTTCATGGAAGCTTCTTGTAGGAAAGCCAGAGGGAAAACGCCTAGTTGGTAGACCAAGAATGAGGTGGGAGAATAACATTAACTATGATTTGAGGGAAGTAGATTATACAGGGAATAATTGGAAAGTATTAGCTCAGGATAGGGATGTATGGAGAGCTTATGTCCGCGCGGCCATGAACCTACGGGTTCGATAGTGCCAGTGAGTAAGTAAGTAAGTAATCCCATAATAATAATAATAATTATTATTATTTTTTTGGAGAATTGAGATGTAATTTTTTTACATTTTTATCTCACCTATAAGACAATTTTTTTCTCCCATACTTCCTGGTCTTGCGTGTCTGCTTCTGTCATATTTCTCTTCTTCTTGTTGTCTTGAATTTCCTTTATCCATGTTGGCTTTTTTCTACTACTTTTCGCTTTTCCAGGAGGTATCCATTTCAATACTTATTGTGTTCATTTTAAATGTTAAGTCAGACATGGCAGCAATGCAATTTATAGTTCCAAAGCAGAAGAATGTTATAATTTCCTTGATTACGAATGGAGCCAAGAATCGTTTTGCTGCATAATATTATTGTATGTACTTGCTAAAGAAGACCCTTGTTTTACAGTTCCCTATTGCAAAAGCGAAGCTTTGCATTCTTACTGAGCAAAAGGCACTTTATATCCGTAGAAAACTGTCACACTATTGGAATATCATAGTTCTAATGAATTATAGTTATGACGTAGTAGTGGTGTAAAGCAGAAACGACATAGGGCCTAAATATAATAATATTATTTATGTTATATTTATAAAATTATTATTGTATTTTTTTTGTATTCATATGTAACATATGTTTGTCCTGTTTAATATGATTATTATTGTAATTTTTTTGTATTCATATGTAACATATGTTTGTTCTGGTGAGTGGAAGAGAAGACCACATGGCCTTAACTCCACCAGGCTAAATAAATATAAATATAAAAAAATATATATAAAAATAAAATTTCATATAATCCATAATTCCTTTAAAGTATACATTAAATTTTATTTTAAGGAGGTGAAATTTGAATTGGAATATTTCAGTATTGTAAAATTTAAGGGATTATGGAATTAGAAATTATAATCTACAGGCCTTCTAGATAACTGAAACAGCGCAGGTATAAAGTAGTAAAGATTATCGACGCAAAAAAATTAGAAATTACATTATGAATGTTATTATTTTCCCTTTTTTCATAAAACTGTATCATTCTACAAGTAGTCCACCGCCGTGGTCTCGAGGTAGCGTGCTGCCTTGTCATGCAGCAGGCCCGGGTTCGATTCCCGATCGGGTAAGTTTCCTGGGTGGTGTTTTTTTCGGGATTTTTCCTCATTTGTAAGACAAATGTAAGGAAACTTTAAGGCCCGAACGGTCCCCGATTATCATTTGGCCATCATTATCATCATTAACACGTTAATTAACTTTAAGAATAAGGTCTCTCCTGGCTCATCATTATCATCATCATCACCTCAGAAGTGGATTATAATAACGCCATGCCAGAATGTCAAAATGACAACATAGTGGTTTAAAAAAATTATATCTGTTTTCTATTAGTAGATTACACTATATGTACGCCATTAAATAATCACGAATCTATTTTTAATATCTTTTACTTACATAAATTAAGGAACATTAATATTAATTAATTTGTCCACCGCTGTGGTCTCGGGGTAGCGTGCTGCCTTGTCACGCAGCGGGCCCGGATTCGACCCCCGGTCGGGACAGTTTTTCTGTGTGAGGTTTTTATCGGGGTTTTTCCTCACCTGTAAGACAAATGTCAGGAAAACTTTAAGGCCCAAACGGTCCCCGAAATCATATGGCCATCGCAATCATCATCATTCATATTCATCTTAGGTTAAGTTTAGGATTAGGGACTCTCCTGGCGCACCATATCATCATCAACCATCATATCATCGGGGCAACGTAAGCCCACCTCAGAAGTGGGTTACAAGTACGGCATGCCAGGAGAGAAACCAGGAATGTCGAAAGACAAACCTGGGGCGTTTGAAAAAAAAAAACATTATTTAATCCTTTATTTAAAGGGAGATAAAATTTAATTGGAATATATCTACATCGGTATATTATTAAAAAAATATTTATTTTATAGTATGTAGTCTTGGTGGAAAGGCCCTGCGGCTAGCCAAATTAATGACAAGCGGTGAGCAATTCCTTTTGACTCTCCAGGATGTCCTAGAAAGGAGAGCCCCGGGTTCCTGCTTAAGCATTAGCCCCGGTGTAAATTAGAAAATGAGTGAGTACCGATATTTGATAATAATTAAAACGAAACCATCATTCTAACCTTCATGGTAGCGACGATGTGCTCCGACTAGTATATGAATTCGTAATTTTTGAATATGGCGCTTGTGGCCGTCAGCCAATCAGAGGCTGATGATTTTTTGAAGCTTGATTTTTTGTATTAATTTATTAGGATATCATGTTCGAGTGATATCCATGGTGTTCTTAATGCTTGTTTAAATCTAATACCGAGATATTATTAGTTTAATTTGATTTAAAATGTATTATTGTCACGAATTTGTATTAGCCATTCGCGTGGCTGTCTGGGGATGCCACGCCCCTTTTTTGAAAATGTGTTATTTTGGACGATTCGAAATATATATTGATGTTATTTCGATTCTGTGATATATTATGTGGTCCATGAATCATTTGACGTGTTTTCAATTAAATTTGATTATTTAAAGTGCCTAAAACGCAGTCGTGTCTCTGAGCCAATCCGGAGGCTGTGTGATATTGCCACGCCTATTTTCGCGGTTTCTCGCGAGTTTGTACATTAGCAGCCCAAAGTCGATCCAGAGAAGTTGTGCACCCTATGATGGAATATAGAAGTCCGAAAAAAACCAGCGCCAAGTCGAAATGAAATCTTTCTCATCCTCTTTACCCGGCTCAGTGAAAAACTGGGAATGAAATTTACTGGTGGGAGCTAGGGGACCACTCCGGCATTCGCCTTCACGCTAAGGAAACCACCAGAAACCTTTAGCAGAGTGGTTATCTGAAAAAGAAATGATAATTATATTTATTATATTTCTAATGATATTCTATGACACAGGATGATGCCCATCGGTCATCCGTTGCGCCACGTGCCATAGATGTGTAATTTTTAAAGTTAGAGGTATAATTTCGTTAAATAGCCCATTAATTTTGAATTTAGAAAGGTTATGGGATTTATATTTACTGGTGGAATCAAGGGGCCTACTCCGATATTTATCTTAGCGCTAAGGAAACCACCGAAACCTTAGCAGAGTAGGTTTGAAGTTAGTGAGAATGATCGAAATATGACCAATTTTATAGTATGATAAATTTCCCATTAATAATCATGTAGGAAGCTACTTACTTTATTTTATATCATTTTAATTTTATTATATTCTATGTTTTTGTTAGTATTAGCTAGTATTAGATCACATCATCTTTGTATTTTGTTTAGTTTGTATTTTAATATCTTAAAATTGTAATATGTACGTAATTTTTGTATAATTTTACTATTCGCTGGTTGAGTGGAAGAGAAGGCCTTATGACCTTAACTCTGCCAGCTAAGATAAATCATCATCATCATTATTATTATTGTTATTATTATTATTATTATTATTATTATTATTATTATTATTATTATTATTATTATTATTTCCTATTATAAAATAAATATTATTGTTTGTGGCGAGTGATACCTGAATAAAATGTTTAATATAATACAGAATTATTAAGTAAATCCATAAAGTAAATAAGCCCAATACGCGAATTGTTTCATTTCAGTCTGATGAGTAACTTCTTATGGCCAATTCGTTTCATACACAAGTCACAAAATTAAAACCATGTAAATTACACTGGTCAACATGATTTTTGTCTCATGAGTACCAATAGTTGTACTTAATGCAGTTTTTATCGTGTTCTAAAATATGTATTCGAAATTTCTCCATCGCCCACAGTTTTTTATTTCAATTTCAATTAATGTATTTAAATAATTATTTCTTTAATAAACGTTTTTTCGTCCGTTTGTCCATTGAGCGATGAGCACTGGGAACACTTTCATCAGGAGATTTCAGCTATGGAAAGAGATATCAAGACAAATGGAATCCTAATATGCTGGCCGATTATTGTTGGACCATCAAGACGAATGCTCCACAGGTGAAATAGCCTATAGCAGAAAATCTTCATTTCTTACTTTCTACGTGGAATTTTGGAAATGGTTTCACTAACATATTTAAACGTTTTTGGTTTTTTATTTTATTTTTCTGCTAGATTGTTTTTTTATTATTTATTTTATTATAAATGAATTAATTTACTTTATTGACTGCGAATGTTCAAATATTGTATAGTTACGAATGTAGAAATTGTAAAAATGTTTGAAATTATAAAAACCTGTCTCTCGGAAACCTTGCGTGATGGAGAAAACCCGATATCATATTTGAATTCAGGAGAAAAAATACTATCAGAATCACATATTTTTCTTTCTGAGAAAAAAAAATATTTTTTTGTTGCTCAGTGTTATTTGTCAAGGTATATTGCAATACTTCACTTATTTCAAGACAAATTGATTCTAAATCTATTAATTTCATTTTTATTTCAAAATATTTATTAATTGCGTAACAAATATATTTAGGCCTATGTATAAATCATCCTATAATTTATTAGTTGAAACACATTGAAAAGCGTTATGTAAAAATTATAAACTTTACAACAAATGTTCCAAAAAATATATATATACAACTTCTGGATCTAAACATAGTAGATATCTAGGACCCAAATTATATCCATCCATAGTAATTCTGCCCGAAGGCAGCTTTACTAGGGAATTGTGTAGGTGTGGTAGCTTCCCGTTGCTTTCCACACCGGTGAAGGATGATGATGATAATGACAATGGTAAGGATGATAATGATAACGATGATGGCCATATGATTCGGGGACCGTTTGGGCCTTAAAGTTTTCCTGACATTTGTCTTACAGGTGAGGAAAAACCCGATAAAAACCTCACCCAGAAAACTGCCCCGATCGGGGATCGAACCCGGGCCCGCTGCGTGACAAGGCAGCACGCTACCTCGAGACCACAGCGGTGGACCCAAATTATATAATGAATTAATTAGATCCAATCCAGAACTAAGTAAACAAAACACAGCTATTTACTTAAGCTTTCACGGCCGGAGTTACTATGATGATCTTGTAGAAGATTTCCGGGCTGTTGGTCGTGGTTTTGAGCTTGTAGTTCCCCGACGTTTCGTCAGAGACTATCTTGAGACAACCCTTGAGGATGCCGGACGCAGTCTCTGGCCGAAACGTCGGGGAACCACAAGCCTCAAAACCACGACCAACAGCCCGGAAATATTCTACAAGATTATCATAAACATAGCTAGTTTTAAAAGGAATTAAATCATCATCATCATCATCATCACTCCAGGGATTAGGCAATTGCCCGTTCCGACTTTATAATGCATCAGCCCAACGTCTTCTAGGTCTTCCAACATCACGTCTTCCTCTTGCTTGATAATTTCTTGCTAACAATTGATATCTCTCTTTACTCATTCCATCCATGTGATCAATCCATTTCTGTCTGTAATTCGTGACTTTATCCAATAAAGGCTGTACTTTCAATTCTTCTCTTATATCCTCAATTGTCTTGTACATCCTTTTACTTGTCTTAGGAACCCCATCTCCGCCGTCTGTATTCTATCCTTCAGTCTTTTCACTGGAGACCAAGTTCACATCCATACAATATTGTGGGAACCGCCATAACATTATACATTTTTTATCTTGATTTCTTTTCTTAATTTTATTTTTGAATGTTCTCTGTATTGTTCCACCACACCACCGTCTGAAAATTTTATTTATTTTGGAGTCCAATATATCCTATCATTATCTTCACCATAGGCAATTAAATGAAATTACTTTGAATTAATTAAATAATTAAGTGAATAAAATCAATCATTTGCATATTTTAAAATACTAAATATAAAGGCATCTGTTTTTGCTTATATTATTATAAATCAATTATATTACTAATTATTTCTTCTGTATTATTGATTTTTATATCCATTACATTATATGGTTTATATTATTTTATATATATCATGTCTCCATTGCTTTCTTTTTTGGTGTTATAATAAGATGTCTTATACCCCCACTCCCTCTCTTTATTTTCCTTTAGTAGGTGGTCATAATTTTGTGTAAAAATGAAACTGGCCCCTCACTTGGAAAATATATAGATATATATTTTATTTATTTATTTATTTTTATTTTGTATTATTCATGTAATTGAACTGCAAAAAAACCCGCGCCCGCTCACTCGTTTCTCCTCCTTTTTCAATACTGTGTATAACATTTATTTGTATATACAATTTATTCTTATTCTTAAAAAAAAATTCATTGCCAAATATAATATTCCACGTTTTCCTTATACAGGACTTCGTCTCTCGTGGAATATATATAAATAGATTGCGCACAAATGTGCAAAGGTGATAACACAGCTAACAATCACTAACACTTTAACTTTGTCTTGCGTAATCACAAATTGTTTTTGTTCTTTGTGTACACGTTTCGATGTGATATCTTTCGCATTTTTGTTCACACACTTCGCATATGCATGACGTCTTCGTGTCATGGAATGTTTTATCCCTACACATTAGGTGGTGGAATCCATGCACGCTTAGTCTTGTGATGACGTGTCTTATCTGGAAATTTGCTTCTGTCCAGTTCCTACCATTGCTCCGGTGCTGAAGAATTCCGGCCATACTTCCTCTCTTTTCCTGCGTAGTCTTTGTAGCGCATGTTCATAGGGTCTGTGTTTGGTAGTAGGCATGCTGTTTTCAAGTCCTCGATTAGGAAAGTCTCCCTTGCCAGTATGTACACTAGACGGCTTCTTGTCGTTTTTGATACTCCTATTGCTATTTTAATGTATGTAGCTTTCACTTTTTCCAGTGTGTTCAGATTAGCTTCTGTGAGATGTGACCATATGATTTCCATCCCGTAAGTTATTATTGGGAGGAACTTTGTATTGAATAGTTTCATCGCTGATTCCAGGCTTAGAGCTTGTATATTGCGTATATCATTTATTGCCATTATTGCTTGCGTTGATCTTTCTGCTAAGTGTTTTGTGAAGCTTCTTCCACTGGGTTGTAAAGCAATGCCTAGATATTTATAAACTCCTTTACTATTTTGATGTTATCTTTGTCCAGTTTTATTTCTGTTGTGGCAGGGATCTTTCCTCCGTTTTTGAACACCATCATTTCTGTTTTTTTCTCTCTCGTGGAATATAAACAGCATGATACACAAATTATGAGCTTTTCGTGAAGATGGAAATTTATTGTTCACGATGTTCCATGTATCTTAATATCCGTGATCAATCTTTCCGTTAAACAAAGAACTCAATTGTGAAAAAAAATTGATAAGTTTATTTCGTTCGATAAAAAAATTAACTGAACATAAAAACTTCAGGTTTCGTATTTGATATATACGTTATTGGACATGTGTTATTATTATTATTATTTTTTATGAATGAAATAGTACAAGTTTGAATTAGAGTATGCTGTATTCTCGCAATGAAATATCGTGATGATGGGAATTATTCCCTTCAGCCCCCGCGTAGCACCTGCGTGTGCGTGTTTTGACCCTCCCCTCTTCCCACGCAGAATACATAATGTTTCTCCATGGCCATTGGGAAAATAACACTACATAGGCAGTCCACAGGGTACAAATTCCCCATTACACCTACTTTCCTCTATGTTGCTGTTGTACTAGAGTAAATAAACTTGTTTTAACAATAAATTTGTCGCCACACAGCATTTTTTGTCACATAACAATAAGTAACTCACAGGCACTATCGAACCCTTAGGTTCATGGCCGCGCGGACATAAGCTCTCCATACATCCATATCCTAAGCTAATGTTTTCCAATCATCCCCTGAATAATCTACTTCCCTCAAATAATAGTTAATGTTATTCTCCCACCTCATTCTTGGTCTACCAACTGGGCGTCTTCCCTCTGGTTTTCCTACAAGAAGCTTCCATGCATGTCTTTCATTCCCATTCTTACTACATGTCCTGCCCATCGCAGTCTACGAGAATTAACTGTTCTTATTGTATCTGGCTTCCTATAAAGTCCATGTAGTTCACTGTTATGTTGTCTTCTCCATTCACCTGTCTCTTCATCTCCCTTTGGTCCAAAAATGTTCCTAAGAACTTTATTCTGAAATAATTGTAATCTTCTTTCCTCCCTTAAAGTAAGAGTTAATGTTTCGCATCCATATAATATAACTGGTAGAATAATAGTTTTATATATTTTCAGTTTAACGTTTTTTGAAAGGAGTTGGGATTTCAAGGGTCTCTATAATATATAAAGATAGCCGAATTTAATAATTAAGAGATAAATGAAAGTCATATAAAAACTATTAGGAAACTATGAAAATCCAATCTAAGGCTTTAGGCCTATTTTAAGCAATGGCATTGAAATAATTATAGCTTGGAAGCGAACAAAATGCAGTCGCGCTGCGCATACACTAGAATTCTATTACGTAATGCTTCCCATCCAGTAAATTTGAGATAGGAATTCCCGTGATCGCATGATTTAGAAATAATATCGATGGACGTTCAATTACATGAGCATTGTTGTCAATTGTTATTACCAGAGAGCGTGGTTTCAGTAAGTAAACAGAAGCGTCATATTACCTGCCACACGGAGTATGTACTGCGCAGGACTCGTTCCTCTACAACGGAGTGTTTCTTAGCGACTGTTTCATTTATTCGCTGCATACAGAGTAGTAAAAAACTGTGCACTTCGGAAGTACATTATTATACATTGCAATAACTATAAGCATGATGTATGAGAAAATATTTATGTACATTAAACCCTTATTCAAAATGAAGTAGTTTTAATGCACACTACAAATAACTAAACATACGATTGTTTGCTTTCTTCTATAATTCCTTATACTGGTGTAATTGTTTTTGTAGCAGGATGTAATGCCTTCCACTGAACATCATTTTGTTTATACTGAACACTGTACGGTCACAGGTGCGTCCTCCCTCCTTATAGTCCGTGCATTCTTAACTTCATTGTTTACTTACTAGAACCCCGCTCCTTGGTTATTACGTAGCATTGTCTTGGTAGTGGTACCGGTTCCAGTTTAAGCGATACGGGTATTAACGCTGATTGTTGAGAAACTGTTCCGGGTAGTGAGAAATATACAGCAAGCCTAGCATATATTAACACTGCATTTTATTCGCTGCCAAGGTATAGATTTTTTTCGTAAATGTGTGTAGGATCACGAAGCTGATAACTACGTGAAATTACAGACAATTATTTAATTTTGTTACAGATCTCAGTCTGCGCAGAGTTCCAAATGGGTTTTCAATTCATCACTTAAAGGTAAAGTTAGATCATTTATTTATAGTGGTTATTTCATTATATGTGTTTAAAAATGCATTTTTAAAAGTCAATGGTCTTATGAGAGTAGTTCTTTGTGCTTTCATAATCAATTAAGAGTATATATTATAAGTGCATGAAGCTTAACTCATAGAACTACCAGCTATTAAAGAAATGAAACAAATTATAACAAAAAATATCTAAATTATTAATAGGCCTATATAACACAATTGTGAAGAGTATTTTATTCTATGGTGCGGAAACAAGGACGTTGAAGCAAAACACAGAAATGCATTATTAGTCACAGAAATGGACTTTTTAAGAAGATCGGCAAGAATACCAAAATTAGACAAAATAAAAAAATAATAGGCCTACAATAACAGAAATTATGAATGTAGAAAAGGATATTGTACAAGAGATTGAAGAAATCCAACTAAGATGGTATGGACATATGAGAAGAAGGGACAAAGAAACAAACAAAGGAGTGTTTATTTGGATACCTCCTGAAAAGGGGAAACGTGGTAGACCAAAGCCAACGTGGATAAAGGGAATTCAAGACAACATGAAGAAGAGAAATGTGACGGAAGCAGACACACAAGAGTGGGAAGTGTGGAAGAAAAAAGTTGTACGGGGTGAATCATAAATATGCCTATACGTTTGATCGCGTCATGTGATGAAAATATTACCATTACAAGAAATATGAAATTACAGTTGGAAAAGCAATTATTCAAATTACAAAATGGAATAAAACAAAACTTTGTAGAACTTACGTCATTAGTCAAAATGGTGTTGAATATGCAACAGCAAATTACAAATGCTGCAATGGGCAATAACGTATGCTCGCAAGATGGGCAAGACGTGAGTTTAACGTAAAATTGCAGCCGTCGACTGTGGGGAAGTGAAGAAAACGACTGCTGGAAACGGGAAGGATGCAGAAAATCAAACCTCTTGGAAGGCCTCGCATTAGCAGGGATGCAGAAACAACAAAGAGAATTGTGGAGGCGTTCGACGCTAGCCCACAAAAATCAACCCGCCAAGTTGCACGTGAGCAGTGATTTGATTTGTCTTGTTCTATTGTTGTAATCTGAAGGATTCCCTTTCCAATGATAACATCATATTTCCTTTAATAATAATATTTTCGTCACAAAATGCGATCAAACGTATAGCCATATTTCTGAATCACTCTGTATATTTTGGTTGAGGATACCTGTGTAAATAACAGAAACAATCCTGAAAAAAAATACTAAATATTTATCTTACTTAAAAAGCTTCAATCTGCTTTTTATTAGTTATTGATTTTTTCTCATATTTAATTGTGTTTTTTCTATTATCTTTATTTTCCTTCTTAAGACGGAATATCGGTATTTGGTATAAAACATGGTGAACATGTTTGAACGAATGAAATATTGCCTTCTAAGTGATGACCCATCTCCATTCCCTCAAACCCACAGAAAAACGTTCGTTACCTCCGCGGGGGTGCTTTTCGAATGGGGAAACTCGTGCAATGGTGTTATTTGTCACAGACAAAAAGAAAAGCGTGTGTGAATGAGGGGTTGGGGGAAAGTAGAAGTAAAAGACTACGAAAAATCAATGTGTACAGTGTACTCTACTCGGAAGGGTCACAGGTGTTGTGCGTACCTTTATATTGAATAAAAAGAGCTACGGTTACGTGCCAGTAATAATGCCGGGCCTCGGGCTCTTGTCTGCGTTCGAAATAGCTCAACGATTCTCAGGCGCCGATAATGAGATATTAGCGACCGAACCTTTCACGCTATTGCTCGGCTATTTGAAGTATTGGAAGAAATTGCTTTAACCACTTTTGATGTTGTTAGAGATGACAGCACCAATGCAATGAAATTATAATCTCAATAAAAATGAATTAATAGAATGTTTAAAAATACAAGAAATGAAACAAATCTAAAATTTTATAAAGCAGTGGTAGCTCCCTTACGGTTGTATGGTAGTGAATTTTGGGTTTTAACTAAAAGAGAAGAAACTAAGGTAATGGCATTCCAAGGGAAAAATCAAATCAGATCGAAAATAGTAATAGGAAACAAAATCATAGAACAGGTGAACCATCTCAATTATCTAGGATGTGACATTTCATTTAATTATGATAATGATATAAATAATAAAATAGCAAAATTCCAGGGAATATGTGGTACGATAAAACGATCACTAAATAACAAAACAACAAGAGAGACCCAATTGAAATTGTATAAAATGTTGGCAGTACCGGTACTGCTCTATGGTTCAGAAGCCTGGATACATAAAAACAAGATCTAAGTAGGATAACGGCGGCAGAAATGAAATTTTTGAGATCTGTTAAAGGGTGCACTAAGGAGAAAAAGAATCAAGAACACAGAAATAGGACAGGAACTTGAAATATTTGCAATAATTGATAAAATAGATACATATAGACAAAAATGGAAACAACACATATAGATAGAATGAAGATAGATATCCAAAACAAATAAAATACAAACCTAAAGGCACCCGAGATGTCGGCAGACCTAGAAAGAGATGGGCTGAAGTCGGAACGGGTCAACAGACCTAATCCATGAATGCAGATGATGATGATGATGATGATGATGATGATGATGATGATGATGAACTAAAAGAGAAGATCATAGAAACAGCTGAAATGCGATTTCTGAGAAGTGTGGCTGGCTGCGAACTTCTAGATAAAAGAAGAAGTGAAGATATTAGAAATGAGCCTAAATATTTTTAAACTTTTAGATAAAATAAAATAATCTAGAAGAACTGGAAAGAACATGTTCAAAGAATGAAAGTTGAACGCATACGAAATATTATACTTAACTACAAACCAAAAGGAGACAGGAATGTTGGTAGACCGAAAAAGAGATGGATTCAACTTTTTGAATGAGAGTCTATCAGACCACAATAAGCCACGTGGGCTTAATCCCTTATTGATAGCTCATAATGATGATGATTATGAAATGAAATGGTTACTTACTTACTCACTGGCACTATCGAACCCGTAGGTTCATGGCCGCGCGGACATAAGCTCTACATACATCCCTATCCTCAGCTAATGCTTTCCAATCATTCCCTGTATAATCTACTTCCCTCAAATCATAGTTAATGTTGTTCTCCCACCTCATTCTTGGTCTACCAACTGGGCGTTTTCCTTCTGGCTTTCCTACAAGAAGTTTCCAGGCACGTCTTTCATTCCCCATACGTGCAACATGTCGTGCCCATCGCAGTCTACGAGACTTAAATGTTCTTATTATATCTGGCTTCCTATAAAGACCATGTAGTTCATTGTTATGTAGTCTTCTCCATTCACCTGTCTGTTCATCTCTCTTTGGTCCAAAAATTTTCCTAAGTAGAAATGAAATGGTTGCCTATGATTATTGCATTGAACAGAAGAATTTGAAATTTTACGTTGTTCAGCATTGAATTTCTTCTCCTTCTTCGGCTTTCCCCCACTTATAGGTTTGCCGTCTTCAGTTTCCATTTATCTCTATCATTCCAATCTCCCTCTTCCAAATTCCTATATTCAATTATGGTTCTGACGTAGGTTTTCCATTTCCATCTTGGTCTGCCACGTTTATTTCTTCCAGGGGGTGACCATTGGTATATATTTTTTGGCCATTGAGTTTACGATGATAAAATTATTTGAGCAATCTGTGGTAATATAGGTTACCAATTTGTGCCAAATCTATCTGTTTGTCTGTCTATAGCTGTTTGAGATAAGTGAGCTGTCTTCCGGAATTTAGTTAACCAAGTTAATTTAGTTACGCTTATTTCCCTACGTATACCGCTGTGGTCTCGGGGAAGCGTGTTGACTTGTCACGCAGCGGGCCCGGGTTCGATTCCTGGTTGGCACAAGTTCATGGGTGAAGTTTTCTCGGGGTTTTTCCTCACCTGTAACACAAATGCCAGGAAGCTTAGGGTCCAACGGTCCCCGAAAATCATCCGTCTATCAACTTTATCATCATCATAATCATCATCCTTCACTGGTGTCGAAAACAACGGGAAGCTACCACGCCTATAATTCCCTAGTAAAGCTGCAAGCATAGCATGAAACTGCTTACTACATATATATAAATAATAATAATAATAATCATAATAATAATACTTTATTGTAGCTGGCAGAGTTAAGGCCATAAGGCTTTCTCTTCCACTCAACCAGCGAATAGTATTATACTCGTAATCATACAAAAATTACATACATATTACAATTTTGAGATATTATTAAAATACAGACTAAACAAAATACAATGATGATGTGATCTAATACTAGCTAATACTAACAAAAACATAGAATATAATAAAATTAAACTTATATAAAATAAAGTAAGTAGCTTCCTAGATGACTATTAATGGAATGCTCTATATAGTTGTTATGCAGTTAATGTTTTCATTGTGTGGAACTTAAGATATCGGTTAATTTGGATTTAAATAATGATAGCGATTGACTATCCCTGGCATATATAAAGCTTAGGGCCCAAAAGTCCCCGAAAAATCATCCGGCTATCATCATCATCATTATCATTGTCATGATCATTCCCCACCGGTGTGGAAAGCAACGGGAAGCTACCACACCTATAATTCCTTAGTAAAGCTGCAAAGCATAGCACGAAAATGCTATGATTACAGTGAATGACCTTCCCTCGGGTGATCAAAAAAATATATTTGCACAAAAAATATGTTTACATGTTTTTTCGTTAAAAATACATTTACAAAGAAAATATGTTTACATGTTCTTTTCTTTGTTAAAAAAAATATTTTGCACAAAAATATGTTTACATTTTTTTCTCGTTAAAAATATATTTGCACAGAAAACATGTCAACATGTGTTACGCGGGCGCGTCTGTTAAGCCCCTGCGTAATGATAGCGTTAAGTTCCCTATTGTTTAAGTGGTCTTAGGCCCGAGCGGTTGGCCTTGGTTTTGGAGGAAGAGTTCTACAATTAAACATATTAAATCACAGTAAACGAAAAATTAACATAATTTATTAGAATAAATTCAAACATAAAGAGATATTGAAACCATAACATATAAAAAAGTTATTTAAAACAGCTGAAATCGCCACATTGTCAAACGTAAAAATATTCAACTTTGTTCGTTATCTTAAGTTTCTAGGACCATTTGGTCCCTTATTTAAAGTCTAAGTCTGAAAATGACCAAAAATGAAAGAAAGTTTTCATATTACCCATGTAGTTGCCACCGGCCCGCTGGGCCCCGCTGGGGGTACCGCAATCGGTCCCGCTGCCGTTCTCCTTTTTCACTCAAAAATCCCGGCTTTTATATGATTATCTTCACCTTTCACCCTCCCCTAAAGCTAATGGAAGCCCTATTTCTTGCCCCATCTGTAGTAATATTCCTAGTATCTTCATGGCCAAGTTGTATAATGTGTTTTTAACTTCTTCCCTAATGTGTTTGGGTTATATAAGGTTTCGTAAGAATTTCCTATTTGGTTGAAACTAATAAGTTGTTTTTGATATTATATAAGATTTCGTAAGTGTGACTTCATTATTTGACAAATATATTGGTGTGGAAAGTTATTTTATATTATTTTTTCCTTAGTTTTTTATCTATAAAACACTTATGTATATTTGGATGGAGATTTCAATCCGCATTTAAAGGGTGAATATTTATGCCCTATGTTTTGGTATAATACACATGTTTATGTGTCTATTCTTTATCGGCTTTTTTATAGTATTTTATTATTATTACAGTTAGGCCCTAATGTTTTATAATAACATGTTCTTTTTTTCGTTAAAAATGTATTTACTTGATGCAAAAGACCGATTAAAGGTGTTTTTTTTGGTTTTTACGTTTTCTTCTTACAGATTTTACTTTTACCGATATCTGTTTATTATCAAATATATTAATTGATATAGAGCACCCCACGCTTTTGATGGTAAAATTATAACTTTTTTGTAGATACCTCTAGTTTTATTCTATATGTGGCGGAGATGATTTTTTTGTTGACCACTTTAATTTTAATCCAAGCGTGTTGGAAATTAAAATTATGTTTCATTTTTTAGTTCGGTTTTCTAATAAAGCGTGTTGTTTTAGTTTTTTTAAACTATTATTTATTATATATTAAATTAAAAAGACTATACAGTATATGCCTCATGTGTAACAAGCTTAAATTATCTGCAATATTTTAAATTTAATTACTAAGATTGAGTTGAGGAGACTGTACAGTATTTGCTCTTCTCTTAAAGAAAATTTACATTTCCAAGCTGAAAGTAATTTTATTGTAAAAAAGAGAAACAAGACTCCGTTGAAGTTACAACGCTGTGCATTGTGGTTAGTAGGACAATCAACTGACAAGCGAGGAAAAAGAAATACCATTAGTCAACCTGAAAGCAACAAGATTTTTCTTTCCATGAAATAATGTCCCGAGCTGGAGGCTCAAATTTATTGCAGAATAAGAGAATACCCATCTGTATTTTCTGTTGCAGTCAAGGTTTACACAAAATAAGGAAGAATCTATTCAAAATATATTATTATGAACTTCTTATTGTTACTGTTTTCTTTCTTCCCAGGTCTTCAATTTGTTGAATACTTTTCTTTTACCTTTTTCGGAGGAAGTGGAATTGCAATTTGCTCTAATGACAGTCCTACAATTAAGTAAAGTGGAGTTCATTCACTAAAGAAATTGGGTAAAGAGTTTCAAGTTTTCGGAACATTTGTGAACATTTAGTCAGACTAAAATTATTTATTGTTTATGTTGGTTTTGTTGCACGGATGTAGCTTATTTTTATGAATATATCTTAAAAATGTGTAACACGTATTCTAAAGACCAGACTAACCTTCATACCAAATTATACTACTGTATATTGCAATGAGGGGTTGGGAAGTGGTTTTTACAAAAGCGAGGATAAGATTAAAAACCGAGCGACAGTGAGTTTTTAATTTCGGAGATTCTGTAAAACACTTGACAATCGTGCGTTGTACATTATTTTTTGCACGATGGTGTTTTCTAAAATAATAAATAATAGTAAAATAATAACATCTTTGTTGGAAATATTTGCATTCATTATGAACAATTGACTAACGTTAACAGTGTGGCCAATGTTTATACGGTAAATAAAGTAAAAGTAAAGTAATCCACTACAGGCCCGGGAGGCCCTTGGGGTAGTAGGAGGTTAAGGCTCCCATTTTTTCTAGACAGTCGGCACTTGATGTCAGCCGGGTTGCAGCCCTGTGTGACGGCCGCCTTTACCCCAGAACAAGCGTCCGGTACTCATTTCCGTTAGAGGCTGAGTCGACCCCAGGACCATGGTGCAACCAGAAGGTTTGGGTCAGTTTAAAAATCCTGACCCCACGGTAAATGCCGAAAATAATTTAGTTGAGTCTATAGCAGGCCGTGACATAGCAGTCTGTAGCAGTCATAAAATGGCGGCAGGTACGAATTGATTGTTTTATATTGTTTCAAATAAAGTTCAGTTCATTTAAAATGCAGTGATTTGTTTCGTATAATGTATATTAACACTACCTTTTGGATATATGTTTGTATATACATTGTACGTAGTATACATAAAGGGCAGTGGATTTACTTCCCGCACGAGGTAGGTAATATGTAATATTACAGTATAGCTATTTATGTTGGCAACCTCGAAATTTAGGAAATTGAACTTTCAATCATGGTCGTCATTGCTGCAAGTACGACAGAACTCACTATAGCGCAAATAATATGTTTCGTAGGATCTTTTCAGAAAATAAATTCTCAGCTTTCCCAAGTAACACATGTAGATTCAGAAAGGTTAATGTAAACAGTAGATTGCTATTAATGGGATTTAAATAATACAACATAAGAAAAGTCACACACATACCCATCACCAGAATTAAAAACTTCAGATATATTTAATTAATGTTGGGAAGTAAACATTATGAGGTATAATCATTAAAATTTATCGGAGAACATATTGTTTAAACAACTCACCTCATAGGATTCATGCTTCCATTATATCGCGATTTCAAACATAGTCATGTTCATCATCAGCCATAACTCCGACTGACGAAATTCTTCGGTCGTCAACTATTCTATTGTCGCCATCTTCAGTGCTGCCATCTATGGTTGAATTTATGAACTTCGAAATCAATGTAATTTCGTTAGGGATATCAAAATTCATTGATCTATTTTTGTTTTTCTGAATGTATATTTTTTCCCAAACTGTCAATTCCAAAGGTTTCTCTACTTGTTTTAAAATAAATAAATTTAGTCTGGGTAATCTTCTAAGAACCAATGAAAAAGTCAATGTTCCAGACAGTAAGAAATCTGGAATTTATCAAATAAATTGTGAAGATTGCAATAAAGTTTATATAGGAAAAACAAAAAGGAATTTGGAAATTCGGACAAAAGAACATTTCAGAAATATTAAAAATTGTGAAATTGAAAAATCTGCAATTGGTGCACATAGTTTATTAGAACATCATATAATTGGAAGAGAAGCTAAACTTTTAAAACAAGTAGAGAAACCTTTGGAATTGACAGTTTGGGAAAAAAATATACATTCAGAAAAACAAAAATAGATCAATGAATTTTGATATCCCTAACGAAATTACATTGATTTCGAAGTTCATAAATTCCACCATAGATGGCAGCACTGAAGATGGCGACAATAGAATAGTTGACGACCGAAGAATTTCGTCAGTCGGAGTTATGGCTGATGATGAACATGACTATGTTTGAAATCGCGATATCATGGAATCATGAATCCTATGAGGTGAGTTGTTTAAACAATATGTTCTCCGATGAACTTCAGATATGTTCAAAATATAATGAGCTTGCTAACATTTGTATATACAGAGTGTAACAGGACCTCACCTACAAAATGATGGGGATGATGGGTCATGTAGATAGGATAATTTTTTGTGCAGGAACATATAGTCGCAAACAAGTTGTTTATGAGTTATATGCAGATGAAAGTGTTCGCCCGTAAGGGTCGGAATTGAATACAAACAATTGTACATCTATAATTTTATTGAAAAAGACATGTTTTTACAATAAGTGTTCAAACATTCGACCTTGTGCCTCATTACATGTTTGATATCGTCGCAGCAATGATCGGCCAGCACGGCCGATCATGCCAGGATTCTTTTTGGCGTCGTCAAAACACACATTGCTTGAACCCTCATTGTAAAAACATGTATTTTTCAATAAAATGATACGTGTGCAATTGTTTGTATTCAATTCCGACCCTTACGGATGAACACCTTCATCTGCGCATAACTCATAAACGACGTGTTTGCGACTATATGTTCCTTCACAAAAAATGATCCTCTCTGCATAGCAAAGTGCAGGTCTTGCTAAGTTTTTGTATTCTAAAAATCTTAATGGCTGAAATAAGAGGAATCTGTATAAAATTTGTCGGATATATCACTTCTAGTTTTCAATTTCAACGCTACAGATATTGACGTTGATATTTAACTTAAATAGAAAACTGATTAGTTATTTTGAACTCTTAAGTAAATATATTTTCGTGGAGAATTAAGATATGAATTTAACCAAGACAATTTCTGTTGCAATAAAAACTTTGAACTTACAATGTGAGAATTTTCATTTTCAGTATAAACACCTACATTTCTTAAAACAACGAAATTTATTATTTAAACCTATTTTTGTTTTGTTTCTCAGTACAATTCACTATAAGAACAATCAAAAATTAATTAAAACTGTGGCCACAGGGTAAACATAACTTTTCGCTAGAGTTTATCAATATTCAAATAACTTATTAATTGGTTTGAACATATACAAAGGATGCCAAATAATCGTTTATCAAAACAGCTGCTTCATTATAGGCCTCTAGGCCGAAGAAATGTAGGAAGACCAAAACGTCGTTGGAAAGAAGACCAGCACCTGCAGCATATAGTGCACCGGGGAGCGGAACGGGCCAACAGGCCCATATCTTGAAGATGATGATGATGATGATGATGAATAACTTATTAATAATCGGAGATTTGCGTTACTTCTGATCAAATATATCTGCCATAATAAATTAGCTATCACGTAAGAACTTTGCCCTTAGGATAGAGGAAGAGAAATGCTGTATTTCTGACATACTAATCTACAAAATAAAAATTACTAAAATTGGACTTATGTACTTTTACCCTAATGCCACAGTATTATTTTCCTTCATTTTTATTTTCTTCAAATATATGTAGACATATATAGCAAGAACAGTTAAGTCTCGTAGATTGCGATGGGCAGAAAATGTTGCACGTATGCGGAATGAAAGACGCGCATGGAAGCTTCTTGTAGGAAAACCAGAAGGAAAACGCCCAGTTAGTAGACCAAGAATAAGGTGGGAGAATAACATTAACTATGATTTGAGGGAAGTAGATTATACACGAATGATTGGAAAACATTAGCGCAGGATAGGGATGTATGGAGAGCTCATGTCCGCGCGGCCATGAACTACGTATTCCATAGTGTCAGTGAGCTAGTTATATCTTATAATTAAATACGTTTTCATAGATTTTAGACAACATATCGTTTTCATGGATTTATTTAATTAAACGATAATACGTTTGGTTTTATACGAAGGTTAATTTTTTTTATCGCACTCTTCTGTAAAGTTGCTTATATACTTTGGTCTTATTACTTACTTACTTACTTACTTACTCACTGGCACTACCGAACCCGTAGGTTCATGGCCGCGCGGACATAAGCTCTCCATACATCCCTATCCTGAGCTATTGCTTTCCAATCATTCCCTGTATAATCTACGTCCCTCTAATCATAGTTAATGTTATTCTCCCACCTCATTCTTGGTCTACCAACTTGGCGTTTTCCCTCTGGCTTTCCTACAAGAAGCTTCCATGCATGTCTTTCATTCCCCATACGTGCAACATGTCCTGCCCATCGCAGTCTACGAGACTTAACTGTTCTTATTATATCTGGCTTCCTATAAAGACCATGTAGTTCATTGTTATGTAGTCTTCTCCATTCACCTGTCTGTTCATCTCTCTTTAGTCCAAAAATTTTCCTAAGAACTTTACTCTCAAAAACTCGAAATCTCATTTCCTCCCTTAAAGTAAGAGTCCATGTTTCGCATCCATATAATATAACTGGTAGAATAATAGTTTTATATATTTCCAGTTTAACGTTTTTTCAAAGGAGTTGGGACGTCAAGAGTCTCTGTAATACATAATAGCACGCATTTCCAGAATTGTGTGTATGTTTAATTTCTTTGTGAATCTCATTCCTATTTGTGATTATTGTTCTTAGGTATTTGAATTACTTTGGTCTTATTTCTCTGTTTATTTTTTTATTTTATTTTTATTTATCGCATGTTTGGTGACTTCGTTTCGAAGGATCTGCTATTGTATTGTAAATTTAAAGCGAGTTTGGTTTTCGATTGTAACTTTCAGATGTCTCCTAAAAGTGGCATGAAATAAGACAACTGGAGTCTTTTAAAAGCGGCCCAACTGAATTAGTTATCTTTATTTCTGCATATTCAGGCTCCTCGTTAGAATATGTGATTATTCCCAAACTGGTGGCAATATATGCTGAACATCGTGGAATTGATCGTGACTTTTGGGACACAGTATACCCACAATCGAACACACGAGTTGTACAATATTTCATTGTGTTGTCGGCGCCCAACGGAGAATGTTCATGTTTTTTCTATGGGACACGCCATGGTCCATAAGCGAGAGCATTCTCTATCTTGCTCTACCATTTTTAAACGGTAACATTTCTAAAACACTTTTTTTTATCCGATCAGAATCTGTCCCCCTCATTCTCCTTTCTTTTCATTTTTTATTCTATTTTTTTAAGCTTCCCCTTTCACTAACACGACTAATATATGCCTATTCGTGCCACCAGATAATACATACAGCTTGTAAACCTCCTATATGATACATTGCATCGCCAAGGTTAAAACGGAAAAGGGTATATATATTGTCCCTAATATAAAAAAAGAGCTGAAGACATACTATTAAGAATCCCTAAGATTGCAATTAGGACTGTTTTAATCTAAAAGTTACCTTTAATTATGCTGACTTGCAGATACACGATACCTATAGAGCAGCTTCGGGTAATTTGGACCTCTTTTTAAATTTGTTGTTTTTCTTCTTTTTATTAAGGGATTTGAATTTTGTTTAATTACAGTGACTATTTAACTCATGCCCCAAATAGGAGTCAATGTCCAATCACATTTCAATGATTTTTTATTTACAACCAATCACAGTCGCGTTTCGCCTACAATCTACCAACTAAAGTTTATCAAAATAAAGAAAGCACCTCCTTTTTTTAACATTCTGAATAGGTCATAGCATTATTTTGCAGTGACTGCCGCCCTAAGAAATACGGCTACCAGATTGTATATATAGTGCATGAATGTCAACACGTAGCGCATGCGGGAGTTAATATAAAAACATTCGTAGCAATTGATTATACTACCAAAAAAGAAACCACTGTTTGCACTTTCTTAAATGCATTTTTTCCCAGGTAATAACATTCCAGAAAAATATAATTGTCATAGGACATCAGAAATGAATTAATATACAGTTTGATGTTTCATTTTTTCTCCACTAGAGTGCATTCTTACAATATTGCGTTCCTTTGGCAATAAATAACATGATCTGGTTGCAGTGATGAACAAAAGAAGCAGGTGAAGCGTACCAATCGTTTCTCGTTTGTATTCAAACATCGCCGTTTACATTAAATATATAAATATTTTTAAATAACTATTTTCAAATAATGATTTGTGAGTAAACAACTTAATTTTATTCGTTAAATAGTCCTAACAAATGCCACTCTTGATTTCCAAATTCTCTAGATAAATTCATTCCTCACTTCATGAGTCGTGAATTTATCGATAATTTGAAAATCACTCGTGGCATTACTTATGATTATCATTAGTGTTATAACTATGGATTAGCATTGTTTTTTTTTTCAAATATAGAAACATCTTCATAATTTATCATTGTTTTACATTACAAGAAAGGTCAATTTTAACCTCCATATTCGGATAAAGTGGACCCCAGAGTCCGCCTTAGCTTTTAGTCTATTTTTAAGTTTATTTACTCTATTAATTTATACAGACAGGCAAATATTAATCTGAAAATATTTATGACTGAACATAATTAAAAAGCGTTGATATTTATTTAATGTTTTAAAAAATTATTGTTGATTATAATATTCACACTTCGTTTAACTGCAGAAAGCGACGGTCTTTGGGTTTAGTAAAATTACAAGGATCCATTGACCTATAGTAATTCTGCCCGAGGGCGGGTCTTTCACTGCAATCACAGCATTTTCATGCTATATGCATTGCAGCTTTACTAGGGAATTATAGGTGTGGTAGCTTCCCGTTGCTTTCCACATCGGTGAAGGATGATGGCGATAATGATAAGGATGATGATGATGGCGGAATGATTTTCGGGAATCGTTGGACCTTAAGCTTCCTGATATTTGTCTTACAGGTGAGGAAAAACCCAAAAAAAAAAAAAAAAACCTCACCCAGGAGCCTCCGTCGAAGTCGCCCATACATAGGCCTACTATACTTCACTTTTCAAAGGCAGCGGAACTACAATTAGTCCAAGGTACGTATAAAGACATATACGGTACTCTATCCTACTCTAAGATTATTAATACGTTTTAGTTTTTTATAATGCGGAATTTTGCGTAATGTGAAAAAAAATGGTCTCATGCCATCCTTGGCACCTTTAAGTCACGCTTATACAGTTACCTGTTGTCTAATAATTAATTTCTCTTTATTTATTTATTTAAATTTATACTATGTCATTAATAATTTTTTCTCGTTTTTTTACACCTTGTACATATTATATATTTCATTCGTCAAATTTAGAGTAAATCAAAATAGATTGTGGCACTTTCGGAAACCAACTACGTTCTGCTACCATTTGTGGGGGTTACGAAACCCAAAACCACGCTGACTGCTACCTTTTACGACGTTAGAAAAGCAAACTACGCTCAGCGTAACACTTGGCCTGGATCGAGTTTTGTTAATGCTGTATTTATTAATGTGATCGTGATATTCAAAAATGTTATCGGTAAGAAAGCAGCCTGCCTCGGGCCCATGAAAGGCAGCTATTAATTCATCTTTCTTTCCCTGATGAGCATACATACAATAGCCTATAGATACTGATTATTAATTGCTTACAGTGAGTGATTTTGTTACAGGATAGTGAGCAATTACTATACTTGAATAATAACAAAGGGGCGTAGTATAAAAGATAACCTTTTAATATAAACAAGTTTGATATTAAAACAAAATAATAGATTAATAACAAAAGATGATTCTTGATCACTCAATCAAGCATAGCTTGTAAAAAAAAATAACTGAATAAATACCATACCATACATAATGCCACAGTCACACACATGTCCAAGCTTTTTAGGAATGCCTTCTTCCGTACATAGCTGGACTAACTCAGAATCGACCTCTTCTCGGTCTTAATCAACTTGTCTATATATGTAGACCACCATATTAACTTCCCAACTGCATGGTGAACTAGACTCGGATTCCACTTTTGAATCCGCTTTCAAATAACTAAACGCCACTTGCTAGGCTGATCGAATGATGATGTTCGGTAAGAGTACACTGCCTATAAAGGTTCGCAAATAGGGGGGATATGCGCTGTAGAGATGCGCGGCAGAAAGGATGAAAAGGGAAGGGTTAGCCAAACGGAAAAGAGGACATTGGCATAGAACACAAATATTCTGTAGTAGGGAGGAGAACAAAGATACTATACTGAACCGCAAAAAGGCACTTTCGGTTCAAGATTATAAATATTGATTACATTGTATTGTTTTTATATTATGTAATTGTTTATGTAGTTGTAAGACTATTTTTTTTTTGTATTTTGTATTTTTTTAAACCTGGTTGAGTGGCAGACAAGGCCTTAACTCTGCCAGGTAAAATAAAGCTATTATTATTATTATTATTATTATTATTATTATTATTATTATTATTATTATTATTATTATTCCGGTTTGAGCAACTTTTACTGTATTTATAAAGTAACACGACTTGCTGGCAGTAGAATGCTCTACAATATTTTTAAATCCATAGAGAAACCAATTAAATAAAATGCTTAACTAAGGTTGAGGATAATATTCGGATGCATTTAGGGAACTGGATATGGGGTATATGAACTAGTTTCAGTTTACGAAAATAAGGGTCAATTATTATTGAGGTAAATACGGCACCATAAGCCAAAGGATTAATTATATTTATTATTATTTAGTTTTAATATTCAGTGTTAGGTGGAAAGTATTTAATTTTATTATTAATCAATATTTCATCCAAAAGTTTTTAACATAAAATACATATTGTATTATAGATACTTCAATACTATTACATATATCTGTCTATTCTAAGATGAAATCTAGTTTCTTTATTGAGTAGGGATGGAACAATTCCTTTGAAAACACGATATCTGTATATGGTTGTTGCGTCCATTAAACATGACGTCAGAGGGTATGAGGTTAGATTGGTTTTCTGTATCGTCTAGTAACAGTAACAATTTAGAACAGTCCGTGCGCAACTTTTATATTCCACCGATGTACACTTTGTCTGAAAGACTGGATACTACTCTTGTTTGCTGTGCTCTGACCGCAGTTCAGAGTTCAAAGTGACCTCTTATGTATGGTTAAAGTCATTGAGAGGAGAGACATCGTCTCTATTAACAAGACGCCAGAAGTTCTGTGTTCTCATATGTAAAAACAGATATTTTAGGGGCCTAGATACTATCTATGTAGACCATTTAACTCATGCACCAAATGTGAGCCAATGACTAATCCCGTTTCAATTAATTTTGTTTTAAAACCAATCACAGTCGTGTTTCACCTCGATAATTATCGAATTTTGATTACCAAAATAAAAAAGCTCCTCCTTTTTAATATTCTGAACAGGTCAGAACATTATTTTGCAGTGACTGACTCTAAATACATTGAATATAGTAAATAATGAAAAGATTCCTTCGACCTAAACATATGATAATTGTGTGTTCAATAATTGTGTTTTTAATATTGATTTTATTGAATTGTTTCCGAAAAAATAATTAATCACCTATAATGTTGGTTATAATATACAGTTCGATGTGTTTACTTTTTCCTCCACTAGGGTGTACTCTTACAATATTACGATCCTATTTGGCAATAAATAAAATGATCAAGTTGCAGTGATGTACAAATGAAATATGACCAAACATTTCTCATTTGTTTTCAAACATCGCCGTTTACATTAACTATCCACCCATCCATAGTAATTCTACCCGAGGGCAGGTCTTTCACTGCAATCATACCATTTTCATGCTATTCTTTGCAGCTTTACTAGGGAATTATAGGTGTGGTAGTTTCCCGTTGTTTTCCACACGTTTTAGGATGATGATAATAAGGATGTTTATGATGGCCGGGTGATTTTCGGGGACCGTTGGGTCCTAAGCTTCCTGCCATTTGTCTTACAGGTGAGGAAAAACCTCGAAAAAACCTCACCCAGGAGCCTGTCCCGCCCGGGAATCGAATCCGGGCCCACTGCGTGACAAGGCAGCACGTTACCTCAAGACCACAGTGGTGGACTAGCGTTAAATATGTAAATATTTTAAAATAACTATATTTAAATAATGATTTGTGAGTAAACAGCTTAATTTTATTCGTTAAATAGTCCTCACAAATGCCACTCTTGATTTCCAAATCCTCTAGATAAATTGGAAATCACTCGTGGCATTACTTATGATAATTAGCACTGCATTCCAGGTTTTTTGTTTGCTGAAGTGGAATAAGGGTCGATTTCACCAACAGAGGTAACTGTATTACGCCAGTTTTCCCCGTGTATAATGCATAGCTTAAACAGGCGTAATAGAGTTACGTCTGTTGGTGAAACTGGCCCTAAGGGTCAGTTTCACCAAGAGAGGTAACTGTATTACGCCAGTTTTCTCCATGTAGGCCTATAATGCATAGATTAAACTGGCGTAATACAGGTACCTCTCTTGGTGTAACTGGCCCTAAGGGTCGAATGTTTGAACGCATTAGACAGTAAAAGGTATTCTCTGCTGAGAAAGTTTTATCCAAATACATTTTGCTTACTCAGAAATCTATTCATGCGATAATAATTGTAATCTACTTGACGAGGTACCTTAAGATCATAGCTCAAGATAGAAACTTATCTTGAAAATCCCGAAGGGAACCGATGGGAACCGATGGTAACCGATGTATTTTGAAACCTTTGCTGCTTTATCCAAGATGTCGGACCTTGAAGACTTCGATCATGTTTTCGGTATACGCGGAGAAGAGGAATTTCATAGAGTCTACCAAAGAATTCAACTGGAAGAACAGGAGAATCGGCGTAATATTGCGCGACGCAGACGTCGTTGTATACGGTATTATTTGCGGGACGCAAGCGTAAATGCGTTCCTCTATAGCAGACGAAAATAACGGAAGTGGTTTTATCGCTGAGAATTCTGGGAAATTCGTTGCCAATATTACGAAAACGCCGACTTTCATGCATGACCGGTAAGTCGGCCGTTAATTCGATCTCAGCAATTGCTCACGGTGAATCAGCTCACCAGTGATTGGAAGTAATTTGAGTAGAGACTAATGTATTTGCATACGAAATATTTACCAGGGTTTACGTTTAACTAAAGATAGGCTTGCTTTATGAATATTTTTAATATCGCACTTATGAAATCTGAGCTTATGTTACTAAAATTTAAAGGGAAACATAAAAGAAGAAATATGACCGAACACATTCGTCAAAATCATGACAACTGCATCCAGGCATGAAACAGCAGAATTCTATACTGTAATCTCATTAGCAAATGTAATCCTTTCGCCTGGCCTACACAATGGCGAAAGTTAGGGGAGAAAGATATCCCGTATGTAAGGGAAGGGGAATAGAGTGGGTGGGTTTTCTGTTGCATGAAATCCTTTGCCTCGGGGGCCAGGTGGGGAAATTGTAAACTCACTGCATCCCAGGTTATGCTGTTTGGAGAATGGAATAAGAGTGAATTGTTACCAGAGTTTGCTCCTTTCCTCGCGGAGTGGCTTGCTTTATGAATGATAGACGTAAGGCTTCTGACTCAAACGCAGTAAATTCAGCGGCGGCTCATTCTACATCCCCTGCATTTTAGCACTGAAAAATGTGGATATCTACATAGACCTCCACTTGAACTTGAATATCCATGAGAATAACACCTGCAAGAAAGCGTTTTCAATTACCATTATACGGGGTGAATCATAAATATGGCTATAGGTTTGATCGCGTTGTGTGATGAAAATATTACCATTACAGGAAATATGAAATTACCGTTGGAAAGGCAATTATTTAAATTACAACAATGAAATAAAACAAAACAGTGTAGAACTTACGTCATTAGTCAAAATGGCATTGAATATGCAACAGCAAATTACAATTGCTGCATGGGCAATAAAGTGTGCTAATGATCATGAGGCCGCGAGACGGAGAAGACGTGAGTTTAACGTAGCATTGCAGACGTCGAAATGCTGAAGATGGTTAAATGCAATATCTATTCGTCTGTTACTTCCATTAGTGGCCACAGCATGAACTTCCTCATCAACTGTGTATCCATAATCTCGCAAGGCTTGTGCCATCATATAACAAATAGTGTGGTACCGAATGTTTCTCAGCGATTCTCCAAACGGACAAGCCCCAAGAACGTGTGCAAGGGTTTCGTCCTCTCTGCGACAACGTCTGCAGAGGGTATCGTCCATAGACCTGCCCGGCAAAGAACGCACCGCCGATACATTGGCTTGCATTTTAATCGCTTCTATCCATTCGGAACAAGACAATCCCTGATGATCACCAATCCATTGATTTGCTGGTGTGTATTCATTGTAGAGAACAACGCCTTTTCCTTTACGATGAAGTTGACTCCAGAGAACTGCGTCTTTGTCTCTTAGTTGTTTCCTGAGTTTCTTTACATCTGGTAGAAGACTTCGAGTATTAAAGAGTATACAGAATAACATATAATAACATATAATTACTTTGCTAATTATATTTCTGCACATAATTTTATGAATCTTTTAGTTCTGTTTTATATTCCACGGCGCCACTGTTTATATTCAAACATTATATTAGATGTTAAATGTAAGTTCATGAAATGTTTTGTACTTAGATTGTGACTGTTCTGAATTAATTATATAGGCAATGGATTCTAAGGTGCACATTTTGGTCGTAAAAAGGGGGGAAAAAGTTCTTACATACAAAAAGGCGCAGAAAAAGGTGCTGCGGAAACAATTGGTTTAAACCAGTTACAAGAACTCAGTTTCTATAATATACATATCATTTTGCACCAATTTTTACTTCTTAATAGAGTCCATAAGAGTTAATCCATAGTTCTTCAATTTATTGCAATATTTACTTCGCAGACAAAACATCGAAGAATGATGCCATCAGTTTCGATAAATTGCGTTTTGAATTATTCTGAAAGTGCATACAACTTATCCTTCTTAACATTCGCCATGTTATTGTTGTGAAAACCCAGCTGTAATGCTAATAAAAATAGGTTGTGGTTCAGACTAGTAAAACACAGCCAAACAACTACTAATAATTGCCAGTGCTAATTGAACTTATTTCAAACTGTTACAACAACACTATTCAAATTTAAATTTGACTTCGCAGCTGCAGATTGCCCATTGTTGCAGGGATATAAATTACTGGCGGTTTATATAAATTATATTTTAATATTTATTATTTATTATTGTTGACTTTACACTACAGATTAACCATTGTTTCTGGTGTATAAATTATATACACTATATTTTAATATTTATTTAATATATTTCACTTCAGATTGTGATTTTAATAAGCTGTTCAAGAAGAAAAAAATACATTTTTCTGTCCTATCTTTTAAAAGCGCGGAGCAAAAGGTGCTGAAGCATAAAAAAAAGAGTGAAAAAGGCGCAAAATGTAGTAATTTCACGAAAAGGTGCAAAAAATTGTGTTCATTTCGCTTCATTTCATCCCCCAAATACATTTGTTGCACTATTGGTATGAAAACAAATAAATATTTGGAAAGGTGCCGCATCTCAAAATCCTTTAAAGTAAAGTGTTCCCACTACAGGCCTCGGGAGGCCCTTGGGGTAGTAGGATGTTAAGGCTCCCACTTTTTCTAGACAATCGGCACTTGATGTCAGCCGGGTTGTCAGCCCTGCATGACGGCCGCCTTTACCCCCAGAACAAGCATCTGTTACTCATTTCAGTTAGAGGCTGAGTCACCCCAGGCCCACGGTGCCACCAGAAGGTTTGGGTCAGTTTAAAAATCCTGACCCCACCGGGACTTGAACCCTCGACCTTCCGGTTTGTACCTCAGTTCAAAATCCTTTCCTAGTAATAAAACAAGGCAAGAAACATACCCAAATTAATCCCGTCACATGTTTAGCCCTGGAAGAGGGCATCATCCGCTACAAGTCGGAAGGTCGAGGCTTCAAGTCCCGGTGGGGTCAGGATTTTAAACTGACCATAACATACTGGCGGCACTATGGCCCTGGGCTCGACTCAGCCTCTAACTGAAATGAGTACCAGACGCTTGTTCTGTGGTAAAGGCGGCCGTCACCAGGGCTGATAACCCGGCTGACATCAAGTGCCGACTGTCTAGAAAATGTGGGAGCCTTAACCTCCTACTACCCCAAGGGCCTCCCGAGGTCTGTAGTGGGATTACTTTACTTTACTTTTATAGGGAATCGTCAGAGTGATCACATGAAAGTAAAAACACTACTTACATACTCACTGGCACTATCGAACCCGTAGGTTCATGGCCGCACTGACATAAGCTCTCCATACATCCCTATCCTGAGCTAATGCTTTCCAATCATTCCCTGTATAATCTACTTCCCTCAAATCATAGTTAATGTTATTCTCCCACCTCATTCTTGGTCTACCAACTGGGCGTTTTCCCTCTGGCCTTCCTACAAGAAGCTTCCATGCAAGTCTCCCATTCCCCATACGTGCAACATGTCCTGCCCATCGCAGTCTACGAGACTTAACTGTTCTTATTATATCTGGCTTCCTATAAAGACCGTGTAGTTCATTGTTATGTAGTCTTCTCCATTCACCTGTCTGTTCATCTCTCTTTGGTCCAAAAATTTTCCTAAGTACTTTATTCTCAAATACTTCTAATCTTCTTTCCTCTCTTAAAGTAAAAACACTACACAACTTATATTTAATGTACTCTTTGTCATAGCATAAAGAGTGAAAAGAGAGTGTTTATGAAGGAATTAATTATGAAATGTACTCGTATATGAGTTTTTTATGTTTTATCCAGTATAAAGTTTATAATGTGGGCGTTTCACTGATCGGTTAATTACTAGTTTCCTTTGAAAGAATCTCGAGGGAAAGCTAATCAATAAAAATTAATTTAGAACAAGGTTATGCCTATCTGCTAATTATGTATTAGTAATATGTGAACTTTGACTTATATGGATACAGAAGTTGAACGCAAGTTTCGAGCTTAATTAAAACTTACAGAGCTAAAATGTGTTTCTTAAGTTAAAGGAACTCAGTCACCATTAAAATCAACGCTACTCGAATGATCAGAAATGTTATTATGACTGTTAAAGTTCTTTTTGCAGACGATTTAGCTCTTCTGGCACTTTCCGTAAATGATTTGCAACGATCAATTTATAATTTACAAAAAATAGGTGCCAAATTTAATATGGAAATATCAATTAACAAAACTAAAATTATGGCATTTCATGGGAAGGACCCCATACAAAGTAAAATCTGTCTCCAGAATAAAATTTTAGAGAGATCTAATCAATTTAAATATCTTGGATATTATCTCTCTATCTGGGATGAAAAGGATATCCCTGAAAAAGTTACTAGTTATAATAAAAGTTTAGGAATTATTAATCAAGTTATGAAACCATCCCTTGTACAAAAAAACACCAGATTACGTTTATATAACACTTTGGCTAGACCAGTATTGACCTATGGTAGTGAAGCATGGACACCAAGAAAACAACATGAAAGCAGAATAACGGCTTGTGAAATGAGATTCATGCGCAGAACAACGGGTTACACCAGATGAGATCGGAAAAGGAACACCGATATCTTAAAAGAATTGAAGACTACGCCAATTTTGGAATATATTAAACAGTACCAACTAAATTGGAAACACCATCTTGAAAGAATGAGTTCAAATCGGATCCCCAAAGCTGTTTATAATTATATACCAAGAGGACGAAGATCACTGGGCCGTCCTATGAAACGCTGGAGGGAAAATTTTCTATAGGATCGTAACAGGCC
Organism: Diploptera punctata; assembly: GCA_030220185.1. NCBI lineage: Eukaryota > Metazoa > Arthropoda > Insecta > Blattodea > Blaberidae > Diploptera > Diploptera punctata. The sequence continues at coordinate 1,555,482 of JASPKZ010007807.1, read as the reverse complement.
TTGGCCTAATACTTGGAAGGAAGAAGAAGAAGAAAGTTCAGTCCACATATTTTTATATTGTGAATGACATCTAGAAACACTACTGAGTAACACTAAGAAATTGGGACTGGAAGTAAATATCAAACTAAATATATGGTCACACATAAAAATACGTTATATAATGGAAATGGACAGCTAATGAAAAATTAGGAAAATGTTGAGGAAGTGGCTGAATTCAAATACCTAGGAATAATAATCACAAACAGGAATGAGATGCACAAGGAAATTAAACATAGGCTCAATTCTGGAAATGCATGCTATTATGCATTACAGAGACTCTTGATGTCCCAACTCCTTTCAAAAAAACTTTAAACCATAAATTATATGAGTTCTATATCTAGTCTATTCATTGTAATATATCCATCTACGTATCACATACTTTAACCTGGTAGTGGTGTGGAGGATTTTCCAATCCCCAACTATTTAACTTCCAATATATCATATTAATTATTGGAATACGTCAGTCTGTACCCACATACCTTTCCCTGCATCCTTCCCCTTTTCTTTTATGTCAGTAACCTCATCCTTGAAACACAAATTCTAAAGATAGGAATAAAAAATATCCAGTGGTAAGGTAACAGGTCCCATTCTCCCACAAGTCACACCTTCCTTATGTTTGTATAGATCATACCGAAATTGTTCATAAGTTGTGGCATAATTTGTGTAAAAATTATCAGTTTATTTATAATCAAAAAAGTTTTTCTACTAAAAATGTGTTTGAATAAGTAAAGTCACGAGTGATATCCAATCAAGAGTGGCATTTATTAGGACTATTTAACGAAAAAAAAACTGTGTACTCAAAAATCATTGTTTAAATCTAGTTATTTTAATATATATATATATATATATATAATGTAAACGGCAATGTTTGAAAACAAATCAGAAATATGTGATTACGTTTCATTTGTTTATGCACTACAACTTAATCTTATTATTTATTGTCAAATAGGATCACAGTATTGTAAGAATGCATCCTAGTGGAGAAAAAAATGAAACACATTGTCATCATCATCATCATCATCATGAACAAATTCGTTTTAGGCCATGTGGCCTGTACGGTAAACCTAGCGAAGATGGTCTTGATCTTTCCACCGATGTTTTGGTCTTTCTTGGTCCCTATGTCCAATTGGGGTATATTGGAATGCCAATTTTGGAAGTCTATTTCTTGCCATTCTCCTCAGATGATTTTTCCATCCTTGTTGGTCTTTATATATCTTCATTTAAACTTGTTACTCCAAGTTTTCCTCTGATAATAGTGTTCCTTTGGTAATCCAGTCTATTAACTCCTAACAATGATCGTAAGAAGCGCATTTGGCTTACTTGAATTTTATGAGAGTTTCTTTTATTTAAAATCCAAATTTCACTTCCGTATTTTAGAGCAGCTTTTGATGTGATGTTATGTAATCTAAGTTTTGTCTCTGTCCTCATCTGTTTACCAAAATGCCTTCGTATTACCCCATTCATTTTATTATATTTTTGTAATCTTGAATCAATGTCACTCTTATACTCTGCAAATACACTTCCCAAGTAAGAGAAATCTGACACTTGTTCTATAATTTTTCCATCAATCTCAATTTTCACCCGTTGTATGTTTGTTCCACACATTGAAACACATTAAACTATATAATCTATTAATATTATATATTATTAATTTATTTTTTTAGTAAACAATTCAGTAAAATCATTATTTAAAAACACAAAAATTGAACACACAATTATCAGATGTGTAGTTCGAAGGAATCTGTTCATTGTATTCTATATCCATTGTATTTGTTGGAGAGTCCGTCACTACAAATTAATGTTCTGACCTGTTCAGAATATTAAAAAGGAGGAACTTTCATCATCACAAAAAACAGGAGGTGGTAAAGAGAATTCGATAAACGATGAGTGAAAAAGGATGTAATTGGTTTGAAAAACAAAATTTGTTGAAACGTGATTGGTCATTGGGGCTATATTATATTACATTTTAACATATGATTCGAACTATATGTTTTCATTCCAACCATTGAAGGAAAAAAGTCGTGAAACTCCCGGTACATATGCCTTACGCCATTGTTCGCGCCCTTCACATTTGCCCAGTCCGCTAGAACACCTCCACCCCTCAAAACTGCAATGAATATTTCACCGAATAGATCTGTATAGAAGGGGACTAAGCCGATGTTCTTCCTCCTTCAGAATTGCTGGAGGGCCTTAGCAGCTGACCTATACAACTGGCTCTCAGCATTCCTCCTACCTCCCGCAGTCAAATCCTTTTCAATTCTATATCACAAAACTAAACTAATTAGCATATTACGGTTAATTCGTAGCTTTAGAGTAGTTTATCGTTACGTGATTCTACATCCTCTTCAGTTCTCAAGTGGAATAATAATAATAATAATAATAATAATAATAATAATAATAATAATAATAATAATAATAATAATAATAATAATAATAATAATAATAATAATAATAATGATTTTTAGCTGGCAGTGTTAAGGTCATAAGGCCTTCTCTTCCACTCAACCAGCGAATAGTAGAATTATAGAAAAATTACATACTTATTACAATTGTATGATATTATTGCAAGAATATCCAGGAAGGATAAAATCAGAAATTCATATATAAAAGAAAAAATGCAGGTACAATATTCAATATTATATTTTATAAAGAAGAAACAATTAAATTGGTACGGACACATTAGAAGAATGGAAGAAGGAAGACTACCTAAGATAATCATGGATTGGGAACCACAGGGAAGGAAAAAGAAGGGTAGACCAACTATTACGTGGATTCAGGGAATCAACGAAGCTAAGAGGGAATGGGGAATAGAAGAAGTAATATGGATGAATAAACAGGAATGGAAAAATTTGTTGAAACAAATGTGTAGTTAACTGTGAACATGGGTACCGGAAAAATGTATATTCATTGTAAAAGCCGGAATAATAATAAATTAAAATACAGGCTAAACAAAATACAATAATGATTTGATCTAATACTAGCTAATACTAACAAAAACATGGATTATAATACAATTAAAATGCTATAAAATAAAGTAAGTAGCTTCCTAGGTGATTATTTATAGAATGTTGTATATAGTTGTTATGCAAATAGCATTTTATTTTTGTTAATAATCATAATTACAAAGAAATAAACGTTATCTCAGTCAAAACATAAATGTATTAAGTCGACGTTTCAATCTCCTTATGTGAGATAATTTTCAAGACATGGTGGTTTATAAATGTATGATACAGAGTTACCATCACCAAGACAATTTTATTTATTTTTTATTTTTATTTTTTATATACAAATTTAAATTAATAAATTAAAAAAAATATTCATTTAAATGTGTATATAAAAATTTAAAAAAAAATTAAAAATTAAAAAAAAATAAAATTGTCTTGATGGTAGTAACTATGTATTCTAAACAACAATGTCTTGAAAATTATCTCACATAAGGAGATTGAAACATCGACTTGATAAATTTATGTTTTGACTGAGAACGTTTATTTGTTTGTAATTATGATTATTAATTACTCTCAGTGAAAAATTGTATTATATATTATATTTTTTATCTAATAAGTAAATCGGCCGCGGTGGACTAGTGGTTATGCTCCTTGCCTCTAGTCCCGAGGGTCGCGGACTCAAACCTGGTCGGGGTCGATGGATATATATTTTTTTAGGATGGAAAAATCCAAGGAGCAACTCCTCCGGGAGGGACTTTAAGCCGTGGGTCCCAAGTCTGAAGATTTTCAGTCTCGTAAAAATCCTTAAGCCTGAATGAAAAGGCCTCTAAGCAAAATTTACCGAGTTTTCCCGTCCTAGTACTACCTTGGTTTCCTAGATGTCAGTATGAGGCGAAACGTTGACCACGGACCACTCAAATGACATATATACGAAAACAAATGTAACTAGATTAGTATGGTTCAAATTCTTCCCTGAAGGGGGAGAGCGCATAAATATCTGTTAAGGGAAAACTTGGGCTCACAAGATTACAAGAAGATCTAATAAATATTTATTAAAAAGCAATATTGATTCTCCAGGCTTCCACTCGGAAAAAGTCTCGACTGGTATCACGGAAGGTTTCTATATCCGTGTATTTAACAACGTGCGAGGGTTGGGCGAGCCAGTTGAAGTCGTGTCCAGAGTGTGCACAAGGAGACGTGTTCTAAGTATGAAGACAAGAAGATAATTATAACTCAAACCGTCAGCGAGTATAAAGAACAGTTCGATCCAATAAATATTGTGAAGAGAGACTTTATTAGCAGCAAATTAATTATGTGAAGTAAATGATATTGTTGTGAAATAAATAATGTTAATTTGGAAATTTGTGTAAACATCTGTGGATTAACTAACTCACTGGCACTATCGAACCCGTAGGTTCATGGTCGCGCGGACATAAGCTCTCCATACGTCCCTACATGAGCTAATGTTTTCTAATCATTCCCTGTATAATCTACTTCCCTCAAATCATAGTTAATGTTATTCTCCCACCTCATTCTTGGTCTTCAAACTGGGTATTTTCCCTCTGGTTTTCCTACAAGAAGCTTCCATGCAAATCTCTCACCTCATATGTGCAACATGTCCTGCCCATCGTAGTCTACGAGACTTAACTGTTCTTATTATATCTGGCTTCCTATAAAGACCATGTAGTTCATTGTTATGTAGTCTTCTTCTCCATTCACCTGTCTGTTCATCTCTCTTTGGTCCAAAAATTTTCCTAAGAACTTTATTCTGAAATACTCGTAATCTCCTTTCCTCCCTTAAAGTAAGAGTCCATGTTTCGCACCCATATAATATAACTGGTAGAATAATAGTTTTATATATTTTCAGCTTAACGTTTTTTGAAAGGAGTTGGGACATCAAAAGTCTCTGCAATGCATAATAGCATGCATTTCCAGAATTGAGCCTATGTTTAATTTCTTTGTGCATCTCATTCCTATTTGTGATTATTGTTCCTAGGTATTTGAATTCTGCAACTTCCTCAAAATTTCCCTCATTTGTCATTAACTGTCCATTTCCATTATTTAATGTATTTCTATATATGATCATATATTTAGTTTTATTCATCTGTGGATTAATTTAAAGAAATTCCATCTGAAACGTAGCAAAGGAAGTCTGCTCTAATATATTGAAAATATTGACCAAAGGGCCCACGCAAATTTTGGTTCTAAAGATATTGATCTGTAAGATAGTGCATAAATGTATCTACTCGTGCGCATTTTCGTTACCACGTAGAGGAAATTAATTTTGGAAAACTCCTTTTATTTGGTGTTGAGTAAGACAGATATTTATCAAACCCTTCTGTACCTATGTTCATTATCGCGTGTGGTAAGCCATAGTCGAGGGGGTAAAGTAATTGGACTAATTGACTTCCATCCTGCAGTCCAGACGGTCAGCATTTTCGTGCGAGGGCGAAAGTTTTCCCTCTGATACACGAAATCCTTCCCAGATAAGAAGTTTATTCGCATTCCACCTTCCTACAAACATTCAGCAATTCAATAAAATTGAAATATTCTCCTTTTTATTTTGAAAGTACGTTTGAAAGAGTAGATGTAAAAAATTATTATTCAAAATTTCCACTAATAAATATTTATTTAAATATTATCAGAGCAAGCGACATATCTCAGAAGTTATAGTTTTAGAGTCTTATTTCGGAGATCCGATTTCAAACCCAAATGCCAAATAACCTGACTAGGATTTTTCTTTGGTTTTCCTCAATCGTAAGAAAAGACAGGGTTCAAATGTCATTACCAAGGCCCATTTAATTATATTCATCATAACATAACATCGCTTCAAAAATTGAAATATCGAACATCAATAGAAAACAACCGACAGACCTAAAAATACACATTATTCTAAAGCAAACCCTTACTGAACTCAATAAAAAACACAATATAAAATTAGAAGGTTAAAGCGCCTGTAAATAAGAATTAAATAAGAATTCGTAATTTTCTTGCTTCCGGAAACGCGTTGAATGTCCTAAACATTATATAATAATCAAATTGATATAACGAATACATGTTTCATTCATTTGTGGTAAGAATTTCTGGTTTATCAGCTTAAGAAACCATTTGGATGCGGAAAATATGTTTACTGGAAACTAAGTTTCTCAACAAATTTGACGTCACATTTTGCAGTATACTCTCAAGATCATGTCAGTCGCATATAATTTAACATAATAATGTTATATTTAAGAATGAAGATCTATTTAACAAACTTAATAAATTTAATTATATATGTGGAACAATCAAAAGGATATTTAAAAGAATCTAAAAAGAAATAGAAAGAACAATTTCAAAGATTGGAAGATGATCACATTCCCAAAATTATACTTAAATACAAACCAAAAGGACGCAGGAATGTTTTTTTTTTTTTTAAGATTTAAGATTTATTTAGCCTGGTGGAGTTAAGGCCATGTGGCCTTCTCTTCCACTCACCAGGACAAACATATATTACATAAGAATATAACAATCTTAATTAACTCTAATATTAAACACTAAGTAAAAATTTGATCAAAAGATATCTAATATACATATTACGATCTATAATACAACCAGTTAATATTAGTTAAAATTAAGACTAAAACTAATAATAAAATGTATACAAGCAAGACATATTAAATTGTCCCTGTCTAGTGTATATAAAAAACAGGAAAATAATGAGATATAGAAAACTAATTTTACGATTATACAATATTTAAAACAAAACAAATAAAAATATTTGTTATTCTTAATATTATTTACATAAATAATTAAATATATTAATATTGCTAAAAGAATACTATCAGTGAGGTGTATAAGTTAGTTTGTTATTAAATAATTCTTTAGTTTGTTTTTGAAGGATGTTATAGTTTGACAGTCTCTGACATAGGGTGGAAGGGAATTCCATGGGGTGGAAGGGAATGTTGGTAGACCGAAGAAGAGATGGATCCAACTATTGAATGAGAATCAATGAGACCGGAACTAGCCACATGGGCTTAATCCGTGATTGTTGATGATGATAATGTTATAGGTAACTTACTCCTTCAATCTGAATATGAAATAAAGATTCTGGGAATAAATTATAGTGTAATTTATTTATGTTTATAAGAAAAAAAATTTTTTGGTGGCACTTTAATAGTTTAAAAATGATTCCTTCAAGATTCCAGCATTTGAGTGTTTACCATGAGTTCAAATCATTAGTTATTTTGGTGTTCAAATTGTTCATATCTGGTCAGGGTCATGGATTTTTAAGGTTGAGAAAGTTCTGAGTATGGATTTTTAGAAAGGGAAGTAAAGTTATTTATTTTATTTATTTATTTTACCTGATGGAATTAAGACCGTAAGGTCTTCTCTTCCACTTCACCAGGGTTAAATTATGTATATAATAACAATTATTATAAATTATCTACATGTTGATTAATGATACATAATATATATATAGGCTACACAATATAAAGTTGACAGAGGAAACAAAGAAAAATAGTAATAATAATAACAAATAATTACGAGTTATACCACAACTATGACATTATTACTGACCTGGAAAATTGTGGTAAAGAAGTTGTCCTCCAATGGCTACCCTCCCACTGTGGGATTGCCGGAAATGAAACAGCCGATCTCCTCGCCAAAAAGAGATCTCACATTGAATAAATGCCTGGATCTAAACCAACACCTTACTCCTCAGAGAAATTCAAAATTATGAATGACAATAGACTTCAAACCGTGGCCAGTAAGAAAAAAAATGGGAATGCCTAATAAATCATACTGATATACCGAACATACCAAGAAACAGAAGTAGCACATTTTAGAATGACAACGGGCCACGACTGTCTGGCAAAATACCTTCACAAAATCAATGCTCTGCCTTCACTGAAATGCATTGTATGCAATCACCCAGATGAAGAAATGGACGAAGGTCATCTGAACAACTGTATCGCTGTCAAACATGAAGATTCTAAGACCTCAAAGTATTGGAGAGCAAGACTGCTAATGGCTTCAGTGTTAGATGGAGCACATTAGACAACACATACATATTTAGTTTAAGTAATTGGCTTGATACGAAACGTTTAAAATATGAACAAATTATAAAAAATACATGGAACACGGTTTTATATTATATTGTCTTAGAAAATATGAAGTGAGTTTTGTTTTCAACTGTTTTTGAGTCGGGCAGTCATTTTCGGAAGTAGTTAAGATCGAAGAAGATATGTAAACGTTTTTCAAAAATATTTTCACGAGAACAACGTCAAAGGTTTCCTTCGGAATTCACAAATAAAATGGTTCATGTATCATTGTCATGTTATTTGGACTTGCCTTTAATTGTATGACGATTCTCTTAAGTTAGAAATTCAGTTAATAGATTTATTTATATTTATTATACATCATCATCATCATCATCATCCGGTATCATGGCAGATGCCGCCGTCTTCCGGAAACCAAACGCAATTCCTCTCTGTTCATCCATTGATCTTCCAATCCTCTGATATTCATAGCTGCTTGTACACCTTCTATCAAAGTTTTCTTCGGTTTTCCTCTCTTTCTCCTTTCCATTGGTATCCATTCCATAACAATTTTGGCAATCTTTGCTCTGGCATTCTTTTGACATGGCCATACCACTGTAATATTTTCTTTTCTAAAATGTCTATGATGTCCGGCTCCTCTTGTACACCCATGATTTCCCTTATTTCTTTATTTCGTATTCTCCATTCTAGATTTTCCAGCTGATCTTCTTAAAACATCCATTTCTGTACTTAAAATTCTTTTCATTTCCCTGGTAGGAATTTGCCAGACTTCAGCACCATATGTTAAAATGCTCTGAATTATGGTTTGATATATTTGTAATTTTCAATTTTTTTGTAATATTTTTGTTCCACCAAACATAGTTTAAATCATTTATTGCTTGTTTTGTTTGTGCGATTCTATTTTTAATTTCCACTGTGTTATCGCCTGAATGGTCTAATTTTGTTCCTAAATAAGTGCATTCAATACTAGGTTTTAGTTCTTGTTATACAAAGGGATAAATCGTGTAAATCTTTGTAACCATTATATTACATGTATTTTCTTAAAATAAATAATTTAAATTCATAAATCAATATATTGGAGAGTCTCGCACAACTTTAAGAATTATAAATTATTAAATTGTTATTTCTTTCTGAGTATATTCTTTTCTATTTTACTTTCTTATAGTTCTAGGTGACTGAATATACGTTTTTAGGGTTCATGTTAAATCCCTTTCGTTTTATATTGGCACATAAATCAATACACTGTCAGTTTTAGTATCAAATATTTTATCTGCAATAAAAAAATCTGACATTATTAATTTTATCGGAATCCGCCATACAGCCCAGGATTAGGTCAGTTTTAAAATTCCCTTTGCGTAGTGTAGGCGGGGATCAACCTGACCTGTAGCTAGCAGCTTATGGCGTCATGTTTACCCCGCACACAATATATTGACGGTTGTCCAAAAATACTAGGAAGTCGTTCCCTGAGGAAGGGAAATAGAGTACGATTACTGTCGAAACCGCTGTATGTAATATATTTTTATACCAAAGTTTTCTTTCCCGCATCAATCATTCACGAAGGCAAGGGAGAAGTTAACATATTTATGGAGCCCATATACCTGCCGGTCCCGGCGCGTGTCGCATAACTTACTTGCAAAGGCCTATAGAGATATAAATATTGACAAAATAATGGAATAAATAAATTATATTTTAGAACTTAGGCATGCCTTCTTTTGTTTTTTATCCTATTAATGAATATCATCTCCAAGCATGTGGACAAACTACTTGGACCATACAAAGAAAGTGATCTCTGGAAAGTAGACGAGATTCAAGATGACGAGGAACCATTTTTGATACATTTGTCATCATCATCATCATCTTCATCTTCTTCTTCTTCTTCTTCTTCTTCGCCTTCCTCCTTTCATGCATCGCCCACTGGTTCCGATTCGGCTAAACCTGGACCACCTAGAGACACGAAGGAATTTATGGAATGAATAACACCATTACCAGAGGATTGTGGACAGGCTTGATGGTATGTAACCTATATTACACGCTTTATATTAACTTGACCTGTATCTATCTATGTAACTGAATATTTTAACGCGATTTTCGCCCACTTAAAATCATTGGATCGACTTGAAACTTTGTATACTTGTAAAAGACCCGTGACAATACAATAATTTCATATTTTGTTTCTAAAACATGGCCAGAATCTTCAGAAAATCAAAAAAAGTGTCTTTGTAGCTATGTAACGGGATTTTTAACACGATTTTCACCCATTTATAAACATTGGATCGACTTGAATCTTTGTATACGTGTATACGTGTAAAGGACCCGTGACAATACAATAAATTCATATTTATTTTCTAAAATCCTGGCCAGAATCATCAGAAAATCAAAAAAAGTGAACACGATTTTTCACCCACTTAGTAACATTGGATCGACTTGAAACTTTGTGTAGGCCTACTTGTAAAGAATCCGTGACAATACAATAATTTCATATTTTGTTTCTAAAATCCTGGCCAGAATCATCAGAAAATCAAAAAAATGAAAACTGGTATAATAGGTTGCGGACTTGTCGACTTTCTAGTCAATCGTTGTAACAGCTCAGATGGTAGAGCGGTGAACTCTAATGGTATATAATTTCAGTAATCCATATGTCGCTGGTTCAAATCCGGCTGGAAGGTTTTTTTTTTTTAGAAGAGTAGGGCCTATTACTTTTAGCTCATACTACAATAGTAGGCTATCGAATTTAAAGATATTTACATTTTTATCTTATTCTGTAAAATATTAAAACTAAAAACTAAAAAATAAATAATAGTTTTAAAAAACTAAAAAAACACGCTTTATTAGAAAACCGAACTAAAAAATTGAAAAGTAATTTTAATTTCGATCATGCTTGGGATAAATAATTTTACCAACAAAAGCGTGGGGTGCTTTTTATGATTTTTACATTTTCTTCTTAGAGACTTTACTTTTACCAATATCTGTTTATTAAGTATTACTTTCCTATTATTATTATTATTATTATTATTATTATTATTATTATTATTATTATTATTATTATTATTATTATTATTATTTTTATTATTATTATATTCGTGAACAATTTTAGTATTGCAAAGGCTTTAATATTATTGTATTCGTTAAAAAATGTTAATATTATACAAATTATTAAATATTTAATTAAATAAATAAATTTCAGACGGTGTGTGGAACAATACAGAGAACATTCAAAAATAAAATTAGAAAAGAAACCATGATAAAGATGTATAATGTTATGGCGGTTCCCACAATATTGTATGGATGTGAAACTTGGGCTCCAGTGAAAAGACAGAAGGATAGAATACAGACGGCAGAGATGCGGTTCCTAAGACAAGTAAAAGGATGTACAAAACTTGATAGAATACGGAATGAGGTTATAAGAGAAGAATTGAAAGTACAGCCTTTACTGGATAAATTCACGAATTACAGACAGAAATGGATTGATCACATGGATGGAATGAGTAAGGAGAGATATCCATTGTTAGCAAGAAATTATCAAGCAAGAGGAAGGCGTGATGTTGGAAGACCTAGAAGACGTTGGGCTGATGCATTATGAAGTCGGAACGGGCAATTGCCTAATCCCTGGAGTGATGATGATGATGATGATAACTTCTTATAATATTATATTCTTAAAAAATTTAAATAAATTATATGTTAATGTGATTATAATTTCTATATTTGTTTATGTAGGATATTTCTTGATATAGGCCTATATTATAAATTTAATTTATTATAACTTAATTAGCCTGTATCATAATTAATTATAATTTATGATAATTTAAGGCAATTTTCCCTTGTATTATAATGTGTGCATTTAAATCTCGCTCTGAGCTTTTTGGCCTAAATACTTGTATTGTCATTCGATCAGTAGGGCATAAGGTGAACTTATATGTAAATAACAAATGTATCGGACATTTCACGTTTTTTCACTCAAGTTTGAGGGGTTTTAAGAGTTTTAACACATCTGTTCCTTACCTCGCACATCTTTGTTTATGCAGTAGATCTGGCATCAGCGCGCTCCATTTAACGTGTACTGGCTTCTAAGGGAGAGACGCTCTTATATCTAAGATTTAGACGTTGATGGACCTGATGCGCCGATAATAGGACTTACGTCAACTAATAGCGCATACTAGCGACGCATAAAGACCATCAAAGTCTACAACATCTTAGATACATCAACTAGTAGCGCATACTCATCCTGCTGATGATGGAAGTTAACTTCCGAAAGGCCTCTAAATAATATTTTAAATGCATTATTTCAACAAAGTTGAGGACGTCATCACCTACCAACAGCTACATTTTTAATTTTAATGTTTTTCTTGTGACTATTCACAGCAACCGAATTTGATATGAATTTTAATAGTATTGACATACAAACAATAATATGAGAAGTAAGACTTCTGACTTTCTTTTATCTTGGTTTCACACACAAACAGTTGAATAATATATACTATCTGTACCGCAATCTTGGGGCACGCCGTAGCGTAGTGGTTAAGGCACTGAGCTACAACCCGGAGGGTCGAGGATTCAAGTCCCATTGGGGTCAGGATTTTTAAACTGACCCAAACCCTCTGGCGGTACTATGGCCTTGGGGTCGACTCAGCCTCTAACTGAAATGAGTAACAGACACCTGTTCTAGGGGTAAAGGCGGCCGTCCTGACTACTCATTACAATAAAACTTAATAAGAATCTGGTAAATTATTTTGGATTTTAAAATGTAAAATCTAATAACTTGGGTATCCCTAGTTCTTTTAATGATTTACAAAACTTGTCTTCCTTAGATAACGAGGCACAAAAACCAAGACACTACATTTAAATCCGTTTAAAATTTCGAAATATTAGTAAGGGTTAATAAATTCTATCTTCAAGCCACAGTTAGTCCAAAAGCATTCAAGACTAAAAGTGTATAAAACACTGGCTCTTCCAACTCTTTTGTATGGTAGCAATGTATGGACGTTGAAACAGAAGGATATACAGAGACTTAGATCTGCTGAAATGAGATATCTTCGGAGGACTACTAGATCACAAAAAATGAAGACATCTTAGAAGAATTACACATGGAATCTTTAGAAAACAAAATTTCTGATTATAAGACAAGATGGATGCAACATGTTCATCGAATGGAAGATCACAGAATACCCAAACAAATGTTAAGATATCAACCTGCAGGAAGAAGAAGACCAGGACGTCCACTCAAAAGACTTCTGGATGGTGTTTCTCTTGAGGCCGAAACAGGTCAACAAATGGCCTAAATTCGTGAATGTACTATGATGATGATGAAATATTAGTATAGGAAAAAAATGTTGAAAACGAGCATCCTTCAGAATTTTATATTGTACTGTACTCAATTTCTAAAATTAGGTTTCTCCTTTATCGGGTCAATAAATATCTTAAACTACATTTAAATACGTTTAAAAATTCGGAATATTCGTATAGGAAAAAAAATATTGAAAAACGAGCGTCCTTCAGAATTTTATATTATACTGAACTCAATTTCTAAAATTAGGTTTCTTCTTTATCGGGTAAATACCATTTTACTGCAACTAGAGGGGATAAACCTAAAATGGCGATTGATCAAACACCTTCACATATTAGAGATGACCCATATTTTATAGTTTTCTCGCCACGTCTCCATGTGTGATTGAAAAAAGTATATTAAAGTCACTGACATATAAAGAAGGTAGTATCTAGTTTGTTTGAAGAATTGATTCAGGCCATACAATCTCTTCGTTGAGAAAGTCTAGAGAAAGAGTTTATAGATCAAAGGGTTTATAGTTGCTTTGAGTACAGCTTTTCCTGTAGATGATGGGAACAAACAACGATTTGATTTAGACCCTAAAGCGAAGAAATAACTCCCATCAAATCTTAATGAACCAGATATTGACTATAGCACACGCACGTAAGCACGTAATATAAAGATTTTCTTTTTTGTTCCGGATGTCGAATGGATGGTATAAAACGCTATCATTGCGTTTTAGGCTCATCCTTAACCCATTCGCCTCAGAAGACGAGGTACACTCGCTTAACTCTGCTGTTATATATTTTGCAATATTTTGTACATCCCTTGGCAGGGTAACCTTTCAATAACATTTATGAATAGTAGAGGATTTTTTTTGCCTTCACCCTTATTGTGATATGTAGTACCGTTATCTTTTGTTTGTTTTGAATATCTGAAATTAGACAATATAATTTATGATGACTTAAATTCGATTTCTGGGGGAATACATTGAACATTTAAACCTAAGCGAATGGATTAAGGGCGTTTGGTCAGCCTCAAATATCTAGTTGTTATGTTTCCTGTAAGTTTGGGCTGTAAGTTTATACTGATGATTGAGCGTGGAGATACTAAGGGCCAAAATGCACACACTATTGAGTAACACTAAGAAACTGGGACTGGAAGTAAACATCAATAAAACTATAGGCTTATACAGTGAAACCTGTCTTGGCCGGAAACTTTATAAGAAGGAAACTTGTAGAGACGAAAAAAATTCTCGAGAACGGTACGATTTTATATCGTCTTGTATAAGCCGGAAACATTCATATCGCGGAAACGGAATGGTTTTTAAAGTAGGCTACCAATAGTTAATTTTTACCTCAGTAAGACGGAAAATTATTCTTAAGCACGTTCTAATTACAGTATTAATGACCACACGTGAAATTTCTGCATATGACGCTACTGCATTATATCGTTTTACCTTCTTGTGTTCCCATTGTATTGCGGGGATACCCTTGCTTATGTGTGAGAGCGGGAGATCCCTCGCTTTTCCTTGTCTGCTTACTTAACCTGCGAGGGAGTTGGGAAACTCTTTTGTCCTCCTGTAGTTGAGTTCCTTCTCGTTTTTGTGTAATAAAGTTGTTTTGTATTGCTGTGCAAACTGTGCTGTGTTACATTCACTATTTTGTCTGTATTTCAGTTCAATAAGTTATGTCTTTAAAGCGTGCATGTAAAACCATTACACTGCGTGAGAAAATTGTAATTTGGGAACCCTTTATAAGAAGGAAAACTGCCAAGACGGAAATATATTTAAGGAACCGTCATGTTCCTTCATAGACAGATTTTACTGTATATGTTCACACATAGAAAGGCATTATATAATGGAAATAAACAACTAATGACAAATCAGGGACTTTTGAAGAAGTGGCTGAATTCATGTATCTAGGAACAATAATTTCAAATAGGAATGAGGTGCACAAAGATATTAAACATAGGCTCAATTCTGGAAATGCGTGCTATTATGCATTATGTACCAACTCCTTAAAAAAAACGTTAAACTGAAAATATATAAAACTGTTATTCTCCCAGTTATATTGTATGAATGCGAAACATGGACTCTTACTTTAAGGGAGGGAAGAATATTACAAGAATTTGAGGTAAAGTGATCCCACTAGAGGCCTCAGAAGGCCCTTGGTGTCGTAGGAGGTTAAGGCTCCCACTTTTTCTGAACAATTGGCACTTGAATGTCAGCCGGGTTATCAGCCCTGCGTGACGGCCGCCTATACCCCCAGAACAGGCGTCTGGTACTCATTTCCGTTAGAGGCTGAGTCGACCCTAGGGTCATAGTGTTGCCAGAAGGTTTGGGTCAGTTTAAAAATCCTGACCCCATTGGGACTCGAAACCTCGATTTTCCTGCTTATAGTGTAGTGCCTTAACCACTACGTTACGGCGTGCTCCCTGGGAATAAAGTTCTTCGGAAAATTTTTGGACCAAAAAGACATGAATAGGCAGGTGAATGGAGAAACTGCTTAATAGTGAGCTACATACTATATATAGGAAGCCAGATATAATAAGAACAGTTAAGTCTCGTAGACTGCTATGGGCAGGACATGTAGCACGTATGGGGGATGAGAGAGGTACATGGAGGCTTCTTGTAGGAAAACCAGAGGGAAAATTCCCAGTTAGTAGACCAAGAATGAGGTGGGAGAATAACATTGTCCATGATTTGAGGGAAGTAGATTATATAGAATAGAATATATTTATTTAGCCTGGTGGAGTTAAGGCCATGTGACCTTCTCTTCCACTCACCAGGACAAACATATGTTACATATAAATACAATAAATTACAATAATAGTCATACTAAACAATTAATTATCGTCAAATTGAATAATAATGAAAATAATGTCTAATAATACAATGAAATTAAATACAATTAAAATTAAATTAATGATATAATGAATGCAGAAAGGAGTAACAGCTCGAATCTACTATACATAAAAAGAAAAGAAAGAAAAAAATACGAAGGAAGTAATAAACTACAACGAATTAATCTATGCTTTTTATACAAGGCATTAGGTAAATATATTAACAAATCTTAAATCTATTTTTATTAAATAATGAAAAAACACATTATTAATTTTTAAAAAGTAATATTAGTGAGTTGATTAGAAATCATTAGCTGAGGATAGGGGTGTATGGAGAGCTTATGTCCTCGCGGCCAACCTACGGGTTTGATAGAACCAGTGAGTTAGTTAGTTACTTAACCCACGAGCCTGGAAACCAGAGGCGAGCATGGAAACCACTAGTTCACTAGAACCGATATAAGTGCTATTAACATCTTACTTACTTACTTACTTACTTACTTACTCACTAGCACTATCAAACCCGTAGGTTCATGGCCGCGCGGACATAAGCTCTTCATACATCCCTATCCTGAGCTAATGCTTTCCAATCATTCCCTGTATAATCTACTTCCCTCAAATCATAGTGAATGCTATTCTCCCACCTCATTCTTGGGTCTACCACCTGGGCGTCTTCCCTCTGGCTTCCCTACAAGAAGCTTCCATGCAAGTCTTTCATTCCCCATACGTGCAACATGTCCTGACCATCGCAGTCTACGAGACTTAACTGTTCTTATTATATCTGGCTTCCTATAAAGACCATGTAGTTCATTGTTATGGAGTCTTCTCCATTCACCTGTCTGTTCATCTCTCTTTGGTCCAAAAATTTTCCTAAGTACTTTATTCTCAAATACTTGTAATAGCTATTAACATCTATTTAAAAAATTATAAAACTTTCAAACTAGCTGGAATAATAGCCAGAGATCCGAAACTTTAGAAGTAAATAAATATTTTTGTGATATTGTTTCCCAGTATAAATTACGTTATGTCACAAAATAAAACAACTAATAGAAGTATCACTTTCTACAAGGGTAAGAGAGGGAGAGGTAGATGCAGCATTATAGGACTACCTATGATCCCACTCCTAATTGGATTGAACCCAGTCTCTTAATGTCAAGAATAGAAGAAATTATTGGTCCATTTGTTGGTGTACGGTCAGCAACAGAGGGGGATAGAGAAAACAACCCCATTTTCGAATTGTTTCCAAGTCAGTTGGGCTGTAACACAGAACTGAGATCGGAAATATTGTAGGAAGTGAAGAAGAAAATAAAAGAAAAAAATGTGAATGGAACTGTGATCAGTTCGCAGACGGAAAAGTGAATCTGGTGACGGTGAAACCTTACTTCATGAACATGGAGCTGGGAGCAAATGGGAATTCAATAAAAATCAGCCTCTGTTGCTTGTGTCCGGAAACCTTTTCAGAGGTTAACCAATGTCCTTCTACCAAACCCCAAGTAAAGGGTTCTCTTTTTCACCTTCTTGTGGATATCACTGTGCTTATTTTCTTTACGGAACAAATCCTCTTAATTATTCTCTATTAATAAAATTCAGGATGCTTATCTTTTCTTGTTTTATATACGTATAGTAGATTCGAGCTGTTATTCCTTTGTGTGTGTATATATATATATATATATATATATATATATATATATATTCTTTGATTAGTTTAATTTTAATAGTATTAAATTTTATTGTATTATTAGACATTATTATTCAATTTGATAGATAATTAATTATTTAAAATTGTAGACTTTTACGGCACGTATTTTGATTCGTGTATTTTATGTCTTTCGGGCTAAATGGCCGTGTTCTGGTTTTATTAAAACTCGACGTTTCGTCTACTACTGCGGTAGACATTTGAAGAGTTAACAAGTCGAAGAACACGCGGAATCTCCTGAGGATGTCTACCGCAGTAGTAGACGAAACGTCGAGTTTTAATAAAACCAGACCACGGCCATTTAGTCCGAAAGACATGAAATATATGAATCACATAATTAATTGTTTTTTATGACTATTGTTGTATTTTTTTGTATTATATGTAACATATGTTTGTCCTGGTGAGTGGAAGAGAAGGCCACATGGCCTTAACTCCACCAGGCTAAATAAATATATTCTATTCTATTTTATTCTATTCTATATATTAATCATGTCCACTGCCTTGTCACGCAGCGGGCCCAGGTTCGATCCCCGGTCGGGACATTTTTTCTGGGTGAGGTTTTTATCGGGGTTTTTCCTCACCTGTAAGGCAAATATCACGAAAACTTTAAGGCCCAAACGGTCCCCGAAATCATATGGCCATTATCATCATCCTTATCATTATCATCATCATCATCATCCTTCACCGGTGTGGAAAGCAAAGGGAAGCTACCACACCTACAATTCCCTAATAAAGCTGCAAAGATTAGATTCGATTTAGATTAGATTAGATTTATTTAGCCTGGTGGAGTTAAGGCCATGTGGCCTTCTCTTCCACTCACCAGGACAAACATATATTACATAAGAATATAACAATCTTAATTAACTCTAATAATTAAACACTAAGTAAAAATTTGATCAAAAGATAATATCTAATATACATATTACGATCTATAATACAACTAGTTAATATTAGTTAAAATTAAGACTAAAACTAATAATAAAATGTATACAAGCAAGACATATTAAATTGTCCCTGTCTAGTGTATATAAAAAACAGGAAAATAATGAGATATAGAAAACTAATTTTACGATTATACAATATTTTAAAACAAAACAAATAAAAGTATTTGTTATTCTTAATATTATTTACATAAATAATTAAATATATTAATATTGCTAAAAGAAATACTATCAGTGAGGTGTATAAGTTAGTTTGTTAGCATGGAAATGATATGATTGCAGTGAAAGACCGCCCTCGGGCAGAATTACTATGGATGGACGGATTCCTTTGTGTATTCATTCTTTTATTAGTTTAATTTTAATTGTATTTAATTTTATTCTTTATTAGACATTATTTTCATTAATGTTCAGTTTGACAGATAACACTGGTCGACAAGGTTTTGTTCATAAGAAATCTGATTAATGAATCTAGTGTATTTTTCATACTGAATTCAGATATGTAGTCAGAATTTTTCCATCAGGCACAGTCTTTTTGTGACAGCTTCTTTTTTAAAATTGATTTTAGCATTCTCTTTGTCCTGTCATGGGATGCAACATGTCCTTAAAAATGCACTTTTTGGACTCTCACTTAGACTTATTTCCGGAAAATCTTGGTGCTGTCTCTGATGAGCACGGTGAGCGTTTTCATCAGCAAATTTCCACAATGGAAAAGAGGTACCAAGGCAAGTGGAGTTCTAACATGTTGGCTGACTACTGTCGGACCAAGAAGAGAGATGTTCCAGGTGTAAAATATGTCCGAAAATCACTATCTACCACTTTCTAGGTAAGTCAGAATGAGTTAGAGTTAGATGGATTTTATTAAAACTTATAAAAATTATAAAAAATGTAAATGAATATCACAGAAAACTCTTGCCTGATAGGAAAAACTGAAATGATATTTAAATTCAGGATGAAAAATACTTCTAAAATCTCATATTTTTATTCTTGTGAAAGAGAAAGGTTCATTTTTGTGGACCATTAATTGCTTAGATGTGCTATGGCTGTAATTTTTTGTATTTAAATGTAACACATGTTTGTGCTGGTGACTGGAAGAGAAGGCCACATGGTCTTAACTCCACCAGGCTAAATAAATATATTCTATTCTATTCTATTCTATTCTATTCTATTCTATATATTAATCATACGTAATGCCACTAGTGATTTCCAATTTATCTAGAGGATTTGGAAATCAAGAGTGTCATTTGTTAGGACTATTTAACGAATAAAATTAAGTTGTTTGCTCAAAAAATCATAATTAAAAATAGTTACCGGTATTTTTAAATATTTATATATTTAATGTAAACGCCGATGTTTGAAATCAGAAATGTGTGGTTATGTTTTTTCCACAGCAACTTGATCATATTGTATTTATTGCCAAATTAGATCGCAGTCAGCAATAACCCATTAAGATAGCAATATTGTAAGAATGCACCCTGGTGGAGAAAAAATGAAACACTTCAAACTGTATATTATAACCAACATTATATGTTATTAATTACTTTTTAGGAACCACTCCTTATTTAAAAACACAATTATTGAACACACAATTATCAAATGTGTAGTTCGAAGGAATGTGTTCATTATTACTATATTCAAAGAATTTGTTGGAGAGCCAGTCACTGCAAAATAATGCTGTGACCTGTTCAGAATATTAAAAAGGAGGAGCTTTCTTTATTTTATTAAACAGAATTCGATAAATAGCGAGGTGAAACACGACTGTGATTGGTTGTAAAAGGAAATTCATTGAAACGTGATTGGTCATTGACTCTCATTTAGGGGATGAGTTAAATAGTCTGATTAATTAAATTTTTAGGTAAATGTTGTTTGTTTTTACTAAAAATAAAGTGAAAAATACTTAAAATATAGCATATACCTCGAGGCGGATAGATATGCTGTCTAGATATAGCGGAAAGGAGATAACTGAATTACCGCTTTTCCCGCGGAAAAATCTTAAGTAGGCTACTAAGGGAAATGGAAAAATAAAACATACCGGTATCTAAAGATAACAATTAATCACGAATTAATAAAGTGAAACTTCCATGCCACTAAACAAAGAATATATGAAAAATGTATGTCCCATAAAACAAATACAGATTGTACTAAATAGATTTTTACATTGGTGGAATGCAGGCTTTCACGGCCGGTAATCATGGTAATAAAAGATTCCGGGCTATGTGGCCGTGGTCTATAACTGGCGTTTCTTCCAGACGTTTCTCCCTCAACTGCGGAGGGCATCTTCAGTGGCGAGCGCTTACAGCTGTTGTTTCCCTGTCGTAGACTCGACTGCGAATGACCAGTTATAGACCACGGCCACATAGCCCGGAATCTTTTATTACCAGATTTTTACATTATTCACACAGGATGCAACTATGCAACGAAACAAAATAAATATTGCTCTGAACACGGGCCCTAAACTTAATATCTCCTGAATTACTGTCTATTGTCTAGTACAACTAATCAATTTGTATTCTATGAGCAGAAACTTCCTTCTGTAAGCTCTTTGATCCTTTCTTCACAGCAAGTGCTTCATATCACCTATATTCTTTGTAATTCAATCTCCTACTTCAGTTTGAGGAAATCATATATATTCTTTGTTACCGGATTGTCTCACATGAGTGATTGAAATATACGTGCATCGTTTATCGAGACACTGTGCACCATGGGCCTTTTTAAATGCTCCCAAAGTTAAAGAGTTAATTTCAGAAAAATGAGCGGGCAATCTAGGCCTAAAATACAATTTGTTTACGATGGTAAACAATTGCACATAATTCAGCAAGATATTAAATTTAGGGCTCATTTTTATAGGGAAAAATATTAGTTTTTTTTTTTGCATGGTACCTCCTGTATAACATTGTATTTTTTAAATACCTTGTAGAAGATGTTTTGTACAGTTATTCATCCAGAGGCCTTGTCTTCAGCGGAATGCCTAGCAATGAACAAGAATTGGAAATTAAATAAAGAAAATATACAGATAATATATTGGATGCTATTAAAGAAAATGGTGTACGATGAAGTGGGAGAATATCGATCACTTTAGCAATTATTCGAATAGCTGTAATATTATTCGTAAAAGAAAATAAATAATAGTTTTAAAAAACTAAAACAACACGCTTTATTAGAAAACTGAACTAAAAAATGAAAAATAATTTTAATTTCCAACACGCTTGGGATAAATAATTTACCACCAAAAGCGTGGGGTGCTCTTTATCAATTAATATATTTGATAATAAACAGATATTGGTAAAAGTCAAGTCTCTAAGAAGAAAATGTAAAAATGATAAAAAGCACCCCACGCTTTTGATGGTAAAATTATTTATCCCAAGCATGTTGGAAATTAAAATTATTTTTCATTTTTTTAGTTCGGTTTTCTAATAAAGCGTGTTGTTTTAGTTTTTTAAAACTATTATTTATTTTTTATTTTTAATATTTTACAGAATAAGATAAAAATGTAAATATCTTTATATTCGATTCTATTGTAGTATGAGCTGAAATTAATACTCTTCTAAAAAAACCCTCCCAGCCGGATTTTAACCAGCGACCTATGGATTACATAAATTATATACCACTAGAGTATACCGCTCTACCAACTGAGCTCTTACAACGATCGACTAAAAAGCCGACAAGTCCGCAACCTATTATACCAGTTTTCATTTATTTTGATTTTCTGATGATTCTGGCCAGGATTCTAGAAACAAAATATGAAATTATTGTATTGTCACGGGTCCTTTACAAGTTACACAAAGTTTCAAGTCGATCCAATGCTCCTAAGTGGGTGAAAATCGTGTTCAAAAATTCCGTTACATAGATACAAAGACACTTTTTTTATTTTCTGATGATTCTGGCCAGGATTTTAGAAACCAAATATGAAATTATTATATTGCCACGGGTCTTTTACAAGTATGCAAAGTTTCAAGTCGATCCAATGATTTTAAGTGGGTGAAAATAGTGTTAAAAGATTCAGTTACATAGATAGATACAGGTCACGCTAATATAAAGCGTGTAATAAATAAATAATAGTTTTAAAAAACTAAAACAACACGCTTTATTAGAAAACCGAACGCAAAAATGAAAAATAATTTTAATTTCCAACACGCTTGGGATAAATTTAGAGTGGTCAACAAAAAAATAATCTCCAACACATATAGAATCAAACTAGAATTATCAACAAAAAGAAAATAATTTTACCATCAAAAGCGTGGGGTGCTCTATATCAATTACCTGTAATATATTTGATAATAAACAGATATTGGTAAAAGTAAAGTCTCTTAGAAGAATATGTAAAAATCATAAAAGCACCCCACGCTTTTTTTTATTTTCTGATGATTCAGGCCAGGGTTTTAGAAAATGAATATGAAATTGTTGTATTGTCACGGGTCCTTTACAAGTATACAAAATTTCAAGTCGATCCAATTATTTTAAGTGGGTGAAAAACGCGTTGAAAAAATTCAATTACATAGATAGATAGATAGATAGAATAGATAGATAGATAGATAGATAGATAGATAGATAGATAGATAGATAGATAGATAGATAGATAGATAGATAGATAGATAGATAGATAGATAGATAGATAGATAGATAGATAGATAGATAGATAGATAGATAGATAGATAGATAGATAGATAGATAGATAGATAGATAGATAGATAGATAGATAGATAGATAGATAGATAGATAGATAGATAGATAGATAGATAGATAGATAGATAGATAGATAGATAGATAGATAGATAGATAGATAGATAGATAGATAGATAGATAGATAGATATATGGATAGATGGATAGATGGATAGATGGATAGATGGATAGATGGATAGATGGATAGATGGATAGATGGATAGATGGATAGATGGATAGATGGATAGATGGATAGATGGATAGATAGATAGATAGATAGATAGATAGATAGATAGATAGATAGATAGATAGATAGATAGATAGATAGATAGATAGATAGATAGATAGATAGATAGATAGATAGATAGATAGATAGATAGATAGATAGATAGATAGATAGATAGATAGATAGATAGATAGATAGATAGATAGATAGATAGATAGATAGATAGATAGATAGATACAGGTCAAGCTAATATAAAGCGTGTAAAAAGTCAGAATTTTCGTTTAAATTTTAATAATGTTAACATAGTTATTTCTTAATCGCTAAAGAATGATACTAATCTGCTTACTTAACAAGACGCTAGACAACGAGTTATGTATTAAAGTAGCTTATTTTTTTATGAATGATTGAATTTAGCAGTACGAGAGGCACACACAGAACTGATTAACTATGGAAGGGGTTTGAATAGCCGTTACGTTCCTCATACAGTCATTCAGGTTATTAGAGGGAAGGGTAATGCCATACATTCAATTACACCGCATGGTACTCGGTGGTCCAGCAATGTACGAGATTCCTATGTTAGGAATGTTGCTTCTCATATTCAAGTACACACTTTGTTACTTAACATGGTTTCATTGACCAATTAAATGTTTCAGAACTTTCAGAATTACTCAAATTTTAACATATCTATGAGAGCTTTCAGCTTTAATGAAGTATTTGTAACTGCCAACAAGAGACAGTTTCACAAGTTTCGAAGCGCAACAGAACTCGCAACAACACCGAGATATCAGGAAAATATAGATATCGTATTCTGTAAAATATATTTAGGTATATATATATATATATATATATATATATAGATATAGATATTATAAATATATTTTTGACATTTGGCAATGAAGGCAAAATATGATATGAAAAGAAAAATGAATACTTGAGTCGGGATTTGAACTCGAGTCTCTAAAGTCTGTACCTTTAGCGCTCTAACCAACTGAGCTACCCAAGAATTCCAAGACAAGCATACAATTTTCTTATACATGTAGTATTCTCAATTCACACAAGAGGTAGCGGAAAGATCTTCCGACTGCCATCTAGCGGCTAACATAACAGTTAAGCAAATTATTAAAGAGAATATTTACTTTATAGCAGTAACGCTTGTATAATTTGCTTAACTGTTATGTTAGCCGCTAGATGGCAGTCGGAAGATCTTTCCGCTACCTCTTGTGTGAATTGAGAATACTACATGTATAAGCAAAATTGTATGTTTGTCTTGGAATTCTTGGGTAGCTCAGTTGGTTAGAGCGCTAAAAGTACAGACTTTAGAGACTCGAGTTCAAATCCCGACTCAAGCATTAATTTTTCTTTTCATATCATATATATATATATATATATATATATATATATTATATAGGTACTTCGGGTAATTAAACTCCTATTCTGAATTTGTTGTTTTTCTTCTTTCAACTAAGGGATTTTTAATTTGTTTTATTACAGAGATTATCATACGTGTTATTCTGTGAAATAGCATTGTTATTTTATTCAAATATGGAAACACCTTCATAATTCCAGGTTGAGAATACCAGCTATAACGGCTGCGAGACCCGACATGCTGACCACATGTCACCACTACACTGGCTAGATGATAGTCTACCTCTGTGATTAACACATGTGGGTGTGAGGCCAGCAGCCGGCTGGTCAGCCAAAGTACTTCTAGGCCTGTCGCGCTTGGAGTTTTTTTTTTAACTTCCAGCCCCAGTAGTTAAATATCTAATAAAATTACTCAAATTAAAATTTGATTTTATTGATACAGTCTATTTATAAAATTGCAACATATAACTCACTACTTTTGCTTTGATCCAATCATAACTGAAATATGAATGACGCTGACTTGATTGAATCGCATTATGTGATAAAAAAGAGATTCCTTGAGGCGTGTGAGTAGAATCAAAGAGTAACTTCTTGTTTCTGAGAGCATCTCTATTGTAATTGTATTTCAATCCTTCTCCCGGAATTAGATATCGGAAATCGAAGGCAGGATCAATCAGCTTGATTTAAAGACGTAGCTTCTAAGTTAGACCAGCGACATTGGAGCTTTGAGAATCGCAAGCAGAATGTAAGGGTTCTAAGTTTGTACATTATTACTCGTATTATGGCGATGAGAATGAATATATAAGAATAGAGTTAAATATATATCAATTGAATGAGAAAATCAGAGAATATAGAGAGAAATGGTTTACACATGTGGAAAGAATGAATGTAACAAGATTACCAAGAGCAGCATTCAACTACAAGCCAAGAGGTTCAACGAATGTAGGAAGACCAGTGAAAAGATGGACAGAACAATTGTGAGGCGGAACAGGCAATTTATGCCTAGCCCGTGAACTGAAGAAGAAGAAGTGGGTGTGAGGTAATTGTGAATTTTTCCGATTGAGGGTCTTTCCACTTTTCAGCGGTTGCCCTTTTACCAGCCGGCTGCTGGCCCTTGACATCCACATGAGTCAATCACAGAGATAGATGATCAACAGCCAGTGTAGGGGTGACATGTGGTTAGCATGTCGAGTCCCCCAGCCATTATAGCTGGTTCCTCAACCTGGAGCCGCTACTTATTGTAGCTATCCAATTGCCTCACGATGCTGGGTTGGCACCGGTCCCATACTGGCCGAAATACCATGAGAAAATGTCTTCCCCCATGGAGACTCGAACCAACGCAAGTCCCGTAGCTCTGCGCCAAGGCTTCCTACCTTAACCGCTCAGCTACGGCGCGGGACGGTAATTGTGAATACAATCCAATATGTAGATAATTTTTGGTTACAAATCTAGACTTAAAAAACGAATGTGGGCAATGTTCTGAAATTTATGGAGCTAATCATAGATTTATACCAATTGTTATTGAAAGAATTTCAACAAATAAATTTAGGAAGGCGATGGGTGAAATTTTCGACATTTTCGGTCAAATTTGGCATTTTTTGTTTTTTGTATTAAAAAAAATACTACGTACCTTAAGATATATGTTGGTGAAGTTTCAGTGTCCTATGGCGCTTGTAAGTCTCCCTAATGACTGTAGGAGGGCATGTATGCTATATTTTCAATTTAACTGCATGCAAACTTTCAAATTGGATTTTCCACACTTTTATTTTCATTGCATTTCAATACATTCAAATCAAAATAGCATTGACGAATTTAATGATAGAAGCAAGACATTTTCACTGCATGTACCACATACTATGGGTAACAATTTTGTGCATCGATTTTGAAACAACATTGATAGTGTTTGAAATAAAAAATAAAATATGTGTAGCAATTTTAAAAAAATATTTCACATGCAGAGGAAGTATATATTTTTTTCTTCCTTTATTATCCATTCATAGTAATTCTACCCGAAGGCAGGTCCTTCACTGCAACCATAGCATGAAAATGCTATGGTTGCAGCTTTACTAGGGAATTGTGTAGGTGAGGTAGCTTCCCGTTGCTTTCCACACCAGTGAAGGATGATGATAATGATAATGATAAGGATGATGACCATATGATTTCGGGGACCGTTTGGGCCTTGAAGTTTTCCTGACATTTGTCTTACAGGTGAGGAAAAACCCCGATAAAATCCTCACCCAGAAAAACTGCCCCGACCGGGGATCGAACCCGGGCCCGCTGCGTGACAAGGCAGCACGCTACCTCGAGACCACAGCGGTGGACTTCCTTTATTATAATGATATAGAAAAGTTAATGCAAAGTGTTGTTCTAAATAAGTCAGTGGTCGTGTAGAAAAAATTCAAAAATTTTACACAAACATTATAGGGCTGATTAAAAATTTTAATATACACATTTTTAAATGGATTTTCTTCAATAACTCAAAAACTTTTAAGCCTATAAGAATGAAACTTCAGTACAATATTACCTATTATGGCATGAATGTGTGTACAAAAAATCAAGTGTGTAGCTTAAAAAATGTAGAAAATAGAAATTTCACCCATCACCCCTCTTAACTTTTTTTTATGACACATCAAATTTATTCCGATTTTTTAAAAAATCTTACGCATTCTAGAGCATAATAGATGACTAGCCTCATGGGCTAGTGGTCAGAGTTTGTCACTACAGTTCGTGAGGTCCCGGGTTCGGTTCCCGGTCAGTCCATAGGATTTTTTCTTAAAGGGAATTATTCCTGTGGTTGCGCATGGTCTGAAATTTAGGTTAAGTCCAGGTTAAGGACACTCCTGGAGTTTTATCATTTGTCATTTACCCCTATGACGGGGCAACGTAACTCTGCCTTTAAGGTGCCCTTACCTAAGAAATGGATTAAAATTCTACCAAAGCCAGGAGAGAAAGCCAGAAATGTCATAAGAGACAACAGGTGGCATTGGACAAAAAAAAAGAGCATACTAGATTGAGTCCCGCTCTATTTAAGGCATCATGCCTTAGTACAGAATTGCGAGACTTACACTACACTCGTTCGAGTCCCATAAGGAAAATAATCTCATGATAAATTCATGGAATGTCGGTCAGTACGAGACCGGCTCTCACCCAGAAGGGATTTTCATAGCTAAAATGAATAGCGACTTCAGATTAAGAAAACCGGCTATAATTGAGACCCCTAATTGTTGTATGATTATCTCCCTCTATAAAATGCCTCGTGAGGCCAGCATTCGGCTGATAGCCAAGTGACTTCTAGACCTGTGGAGTTAAATCCAGTTTGACTCACGACAACACCACATTAGGACCAGCAGCATCAACCATCATATTAGATATTGAAGCGAAGAAGGACATGCTGAAGATAGAACGGATGTTCTGAAAAGGCCTAAAGAATGCATATTTTATAAGTTGAGGGACGCCCCCCCCCCCCCCCCCACGGATCTTACTTAAGAAGGTATATTTAACTTATTTTATTTTATCAGTGATGAAGAAAATTCTCAAAATGAATTAAATGTATTTATTTGTTTATTTATTATGAAAAGTATTGTGGTTGACTGAAGTTGTATTTTTTTATAAATCGCGTCGTCTCAACTTGTTTAAGATTGTTTATTGCAGGAGATGTCTATATAACTTAGGTTGTTTGCTTTCACTAACGAATAGTCTATAGGCCTATTAATTATTTTTCAGCTGTTGACGGATTTTAAGAATTTACTTTAAGTATTTTATTTGGGATGAAGAGGGATTTAAAAATTCTTTGATTTTACGGCTGTGATCAATAATCTTCAGCTACTTTAGTGACTGAGGTTGTTTAGTTAAATCCACGGGCAAAGTGTTTTTTTGTAGCTTGAATTGCTATTCGAAAACGCTTAGCGTGAAGTAGTCAAGAAACTGTATAAACAAAATTTTCTCTCCGCACAAGTGGCATGCGATCCCAGCTGCAATTAAATTGTATTATTCACTCTAACAAGTTAATATGTACCACCTTACTGCATTCATTTTGATCACATTTTATCGTTTTATTCGATTTTTATTTTCAACTAGCAGGATATCAAAGGACAGACAAAAAACATAACACAGAAATAAGACAACTCAAAATAGAAGAATTAAACTCAACAATAGAGAAATACAGAACAAACTGGAAAGAACACTTGGCAAGGATGACTGAGAATAGAATACTAAAAGCAGCATACAACTATTCACCACGAGGAAGGAGAAGCTTGGGAAGACCAAGGAAAAGATGGAAAGAGCAGCAATTTGGAGCCTGAACAGGCAAGTAAATAAGCCTAAACCGTGAAGAAGAAGAAGAAGAAGATTTTCAACTAGCTAATACCCGGCGTGCGCAGCAACTGCTAATTAAATGTTAATGAGTTTTTACCACCAGCCATGCAATGTTATATTTACCCAGGAATCTGCTTATCCCGATCTTCTTGTCACCAATGAAAGACAAAAATGGTTATTGTGAGTTATCGGTAGAAGATAAACATATGCTGTCGCGGACTTTTTTTGTAGAGTTTTTTGAGATGTTCAATTCTGTGTACATTAATTTGGTGTATTTTTTATGGTTTAGGCAGCGTAAGCCATTTAAGGGTAAAAAAGGGACTTTTTCACGTTTTTCACTACAAAGGTGTTTTTTATGGGTGTAGGATTTGAGTATCTCAACTCTCTTATAGCCTATTGTTCATCCTGGGAATCTCTTGAACATTTTGCAAAAAACTCCTTCACAATCGGATCAACAGTATGGCCACGCATAAAGTACGAACAAACAAACAAACATTCATTTTTATATAGGTATGATAAAGGATACAAGTGAAATGAATATTATCATAAGTAATGCCACGAGTGATTTCCAAATTATCGATAAATTCACGACTCACGAAGTGAGGAGTGAATTTATCTAGAGAATTTGGAAATCAAGAGTGGCATTTGTTAGGACTATTTAACGAATAAAATTAAGCTGTTTACTCACAAATCATTATTTAACTATAGTTATTTCAAAATATTTATATATTTAATGTAAACGGCGATGTTTGAAAACAAATGAGAAACGATAGGTACGCTTCTACTACTTCATTTGTTTATCACTGCATCCAGATCATACTATTTATTGCCAAAGGAACGCAATATTGTAAGGAGGAGCTTTCTTTAATATGGTAATTATAACACTGATAAATATTTGGTGAAACACGACTCTGATTGGTTGTAAAACAGAAATCATTGAAACGTGATTGGTCATTGACTCCCATTTGGGGCATGAGTTAAATAGTCATAGTAAGTGTATCCATTTTGAGTTGTGGTATTGTTATATCTGTCGACATTCTCTAGCAGCTAAAGTCATTATTTGTCGCAATTCAAATCTGGGGTGAGACAGCCGACAATTTTTTGTCAGTAACCTCTTTTTTCCAATTGAGGTTCTTTCAAGTGCCATGTATTTACGGCACGGGACCCACCATTTCAGTTCCCTTCCGAAGGAACCCATATTTCCATAGACAATATAATATATGATCATGTTCCATGTATTCTTTTGTTATTCCTTTATATTTTAAACTTTTCTTACCAAGCCAATTACTTAAACTAATTATAAGTTATTATTAGTGTTTTCGTCCACCGCTGTGGTCTCTAGGTAGCGTGCTGCCTTGTCACGCAGCGAGCCCGGATTCGATTCCTGGTCGGGACAGGCTCCTGGGTGAGGTTCTTTCGGGGTTTTTCCTCACCTGTAAGACAAATGTCAGGAAGCTTAGGGCACAGCGGTCCCCGAAAATCATCCGGCCATTATCATCATCCTTATCATTATCATCATCGTCCTTCGCCGGTGTGGAAAGCAACGGGAAGCTGCGACACCTATTATTCCCTAGTAAAGCTGCTAAGCATAGCATGACAATGCTACGATTGCAGTGAAATACCTGCCCTCGGGCAGAATTATTGTGGATGGATGCATTAGTGTTTTGGAATGGAATCCTGAGGGAAGACGAGTCAGGGGAAGACCTAAAACCTCCAGGAGTCAGGGAATATAGATATTTATACATGAAGGAGAGACATCTACAACCAGGAGATTGGATGGACCGACAAAATTGGCTATTAGGAATCGGACGATATCAAAGACATTAATCAACCTATGATCTATCTATCTATCTATTATTATTATTATTATTATTATTATTATTATTATTATTATTACTTACTTACTTACTCACTGGCACTATCGAACCCGTAGGTTCATGGCCGCGCGGACATAAGCTCTCCATACATCCCTATCCTGAGCCAATACTTTCCAATCATTCCCTGTATATTCTACTTCCCTCAAATCATAGTTAATGTTGTTCTCCCACCTCATTCTTGGTCTACCAACTGGGCGTTTTCCTTCTGGCTTTCCTACAAGAAGTTTCCATGCACGTCTTTCATTCCCCATACGTGCAACATGTCCTGCCCATCGCAGTCTACGAGACTTAACTGTTCTTATTATATCTGGCTTCCTATAAAGACCATGTAGTTCATTGTTATGTAGTCTTCTCCATTCACCTGTCTGCTCATCTCTCTGGGGTCCAAAAATTTTCCTAAGAACTGTATTATTATTATTATTATTATTATTATATATATTATTATTATTATTATTATTATTTTTCTTTCTTTCCCATGTCAACTTTATATTGTGTAGCCTATATATATATATATATATATATATATATATATATATATATATATAATCATTAATTGACATGTAAATAGTTCATAATTGTTATTATATGTATAATTTAACCCTGGTGAAGTGGAAGAGAAGACCTTACGGTCTTAACTCCATCAGGTAAAATAAATAATTAAGATTTTTACGGCCTCAAAAATCCCTCTACTCTAGCTGGTTTCGAACCCACAATCCTTACAACTAGAGGTGGCCATGATAACAGTTAGTCCTCTATGTTCGACTATGTATATCGAGATTTCCTCAGTTTTAAGCGTTTCATTCCCCACGCATAGGCCTACTAAAAAAATAATTTTGGATATCCGTTCATTCCAGTATAATCACAATGAAGTTCTACAATGCAATCGATATAACTTTGATTCTTAATTAACAATCCATATATTCACTATTAACACTAAGAGTGATTACATTTCATTAACACAGTTTAACCTCTCAGCCTATAGGTAATTTTTACTTGCCACACCCTACCCAGGCCTTACAGTGACTCGACTTGTCAAATAAGTTATTTTAACAATTGATCACATACATTTTTAACCACACAAGGACGTGGAGAGCCTCACCGAATGAGGTATGAGATCAATGCCACTTGGGCCTTAAAGTTTCTTCATATTTGTCTTCCAGGTGAGGAAAAAACCTGAAAAAACCTCACCTAGAAAACATGTCCCGAACGAGGATCGAACCTGCGTCCGCTTCGTATGAGGCAGAGACAGTACCCCGATACCATAATGATAATATAATAATAATAATAATAATAATAATAATAATAATAATAATAATAATAATAATAATCTTTATTTTTACCTGGCAGAGTTAAGGTCATAAGAAATTGTCTACCAGTAACCAGGTTTTAAAAAATACAAAAAAAAAATCTTACATATAAATTATAATATACATAAACGATTACATGTTATAAATACAATACATAGCGGTGGACTAACAGTGACGATCCATTCATCCATCCATAGTAATTCTGACCGAGGCCAGGTCTTTCACTGCAATCATAGCATTTTCATGCTATGCTTTGCAGTTTTACTTGGGAGTTATAGGTGTGGTAGCTACCCGTTGATTTCCACACCGGTGAAGGATTATGGTGACTATTTAACTCATGCCCCAAATGGGAGTCAATGACCAATCACGTTTCAATGATTTCTGTTTTACAACCAATCAGAGTCGTGTTTCACGAAATATTTATCAGTGTTATAATTACCATATTAAAGAAAGCTCCTCCTTTTTAATATTCTGAAATAGTATGATCTAGTTGCAGTGATAAACAAAAGAAGCAGATGAAGCGTACCTATCGTTTCTCATTTGTTTTCAAACATCGCCGTTTACATTAGATATATAAATATTTTAAAATAACTACAGTTAAATAATGATTTGTGAGTAAACAGCTTAATTTTATTCGTTAAATAGTCCTAACAAATGCCACTCTTGATTTCCAAATTCTCTAGATAAATTCACTCCTCACTTCGTGAGTCGTGAATTTATCGATAATTTGGAAATCACTCGTGGCATTACTTATGATAATGATAAGAATGATGATGAAGGCAGGATGATTGTGGGGACCGTTGGGCCCTAAGTTTCCTGACATTCGTCTTACAGGTGAGGAAAAACCTCGATAAAAAACTCACCCAGGAGCCTGTCCCGACCGGGAATCGAACCCGGGCCCGCTGCGTGACAAAGCAGGACGCTACCTCGAGATCACAGCGGTCGATTAACAGTGATGATAATATATTTCTTCTTATTATTCTTCTTCTTCTTGTTCGTCAAAGTTTAGACTTATTTACTAACCTGTTCCGGCTCCATATTGCTGCTGTTTCATCTTTTCTTTCATCTTCCCAAACTTCTTCTTCCTCGTGGTGAATAGTTGCATGCTGCAATTGGTATTCTATTCTCAGTCATCCCTGCTAAGTGTTCTTTCCAGTTTGTCCTATATTTCACTATTGTTGTATTTAATTCCTCTACTTTTAGTTGTCTTATTTCTGTATTGTGTTTTTTGTCAGTTCTTTGATATCCTGCTATTGGTGTAAGGAATTTCATTTCAGCAGCTTGAATATAATGATAAAATAAGTGATGATAATGATAAAATAATAATAATAATAATAATAATAATAAAATAATAATATTACTTTAACTAACACAAACATGACGTTAATGCTAGTCTAAATCACAACCAAGTTAAATAATAGAATAATAATAATAACACTGGTCAACATGATTTTTGTCTCATGAGTACCAATAGTTGTACTTAATGCAGTTTTTTATCGTGTTTTCAAATATGTATTCGGAATTTCTTCATCGCCCACAGTTTTTTTTATTTCAATTTCAGTAAATGGATTTAAATAATTTTTTTAATAAACGTTTTTTCGTCCATTTGTCGATTGTAAAATAAAACCAAATGAGCTAACTCAAATGGTTTCATCTATGTAAAAGAGATATCAAGGCAAATGGGATTCTAATATGCTAGCCGAATATTTGTTGGACCATCAAGGGGAATGCTCGACAGGCGTAATATAGCAGAAAATCGTAATTTCTTACTTTCTAGGTGCGTCCGAATGTTCGAATATTGTGTAGTTACGAATGTAGAAAATATTAAAGTGTTTGAAATTATATTTTCCTGTCTCTCGGATACCTTGCGTGATGGAGAAAACCCGATGTCATATTTGAATTCAGGATACAAAATACTATCAGAATCACATATTTTTTCTTTCTGAGACAAAAAAAAAGTTTAATTTTTGTTGCGCAGTGTAATAATAATAATTAGTCTTATAACTAAGTTGTGACAGGCTAATGCTCCTTGGCGAGCCACTAGAAGTTGTATCGTAATTCACCTACCTAGGCATCACCCTCCAAACAACCATAAAATCCTACAGAATACATATACAACAAAAAGTATCGGCAGCAATTAGAGCAATATATAGGATCAACCGCCTCCAGCAAATGTCAACAGAAACAACAATGGCGTTATTCAAGACAGCAACATATGTAAGTAAAGTAGTCCCACCACAGGCCTCAGGAGGCCCTTGGGGTAGTAGGAGGTTAAGGCTCCCACTTTTTCTAGACAATCGGCACTTGATGTCAGCCGGGTTGTCAGCCCTGCGTGACGGCCGCCTTTACCCCCAGAACAAGCGTCTGGTACTCATTTCCGTTAGAGGCTGAGTCGACCCCAGGGCCATAGTGCCGCCGGAAGGTTTGGGTCAGTTTAAAAATCCTGACCCCGCCGGGACCTGAACCCTCGACCTTCCGGCTTGTAGCGCAGTACCTTAACCGCTCGCTACGGCGACAGCAACATATGGAATTGCTATAATATGAGAGAAACTTACAAACAGAGACCCGGCACAAATAAAAACAGTAAAAGCACGCTTCATGAAGGGAGTGCTGGCAGTTGGAAGAAACGGTACCTTCGAGAATGGCGTTCGTCCAAATGAGAGAGACATTCTTCATTGAGTATATTACGAGTAGATGGCATCTACTTAAATAAATATTATTTGTATTAACCTAATTGGAAATTTTCTTTTTATGTTTTAGTTTATTCATTGTATATATTTTTGTAAGTTGAATATGAGATGATTTTAGGTGACCTGTTTTTTGACCTTCCACGGTCCGGATTTTTACCTTCCGCTGTCCGGACTTGGACTGCAGTCCGCCAGTTGCCGACCGTTACTGTATAGCCTATTGCATGTGTTTTTTTAGCAATCTGTACGGGGTGTTAGATCGATCTTTTATTATAAAGTAAAATGATGTGTAGAGTTGTTTCGGAAGAGAAGATGTTATATGAACTTGCCACATCTCTATTTACACGCAGCGGAACTGAGTAAACGTAGTAATAAAATCTCATTCATATCAAAATATTTAGTTCAGTTCGTGCCATGATTCCTGAGGTTGATTCTTCTTTATTGCTGTGTATGATTCTTCTGTCTATAACATTTACATGAATTATATATGAGCTGTAAAATTATACATTAAAATTAGGTGAGGAAGCGAGCTCTTGAAATCCATTCATCAATGTAGATATTGAATAAACTTATTGACATCGCATGAATAGTTCCTGATGTTTTGTAATGTTATTAAGTTATACGAGACTGTGTGAAATTGTTAATTTTTTGCACCGAACAAGATAATTATTACTCGCCCAAGTTAAATATGCACGCGGATAATATCCTACGAATTTGGTGTCGATTCTCTTTCTTCTCGTATTAAGTTGCCACTTCCTCTCCCCTGTATTGTGTAATTTGATTGAGAGGAGGGAGCTGGTAAATACTGTGCTTTTTACATGTTTTAAATTAGCTTGACCTGTATCTGTCTATCTATCTGTGTAACTAATCTTTCAACACGATTTTCACCTACTTCAAAACATTGGTTCGACTTGAAACTTTATATACTTGTAAAGGACCAATGACAATACAATAATTTCATAAGTTGTTTCTAAGATCGTGGCCAGAATCATCAGGACATGAAAAAAAAATAAAGACCGGTATAATAGGTTGCGGACGTATCTACTTTTTAGTCTATCGTTGTATTAGCTCAGTTGGTAGATTGGTGGACTGTAGTGGTATGTAATTTCACTAATCCATAGGTCGCTGGTTCAAATTCGGCCCGGAGGATTTTTTTTAGAAGAGTAGGCTATTACTTTTAGCTCATACTACAATAGTATCGAATTTAAAGGTATTTACATTTTTAGAAAACCAAACTAAAACATAAAAAATAAATAATTGTTTAAAAAACTAAAACAACACGCTTTATTAGAAAACCGAACTAAAAAATGAAAAATAATTTTAATTTCCAACACGCTTGGGATAAAATTAAAGTGGCCAACAAAAAAATCATCCCCAACACATCTAGAATAAAACTAGAGTTATGTTCAAAAAAAATAATTTTACCATTAAAAGCGTGTGGTGCTCTATATCAATTAATATATTTGATAATAAACAGATATTGGTAAATGTAAAGTCTCTAAGAATAACGTAAAAAAACCATAAAAAGCACCCCACGCATTTGATGATAAAAATATTTTTTTTGTAGATAACTCTAGTTTTATTCTGGATGTGTTGGAGATGATTTTGTTTGTTGACCACTTTAATTTTATCCCAAGCGTGTTGGAAATTAAAATTATTTTTCATTTTTTTAGTTGGGTTTTCTTATAAAGCGTGTTGTTTTAGTTTTTTAAACTATAATTTATTGAATAATCGTTCGACTACAGAATTCGTTAACTAAATGAACAATCCGGCAACCATGTTGTACTGGGTAATGAACTGTCCTTCCCTTGCCTTCCTAATAAAGAAATCATATCATCTAATTATTCTTAAAAAAATTCCCATGACGCGAAGGCCTAAGAAGGTCCTTGGACTACCAGGGGGCTGCTTGCCTCACAACCACATGTGTTAATCACAGAGATAGATGATCATCCAGCCAGTGTAGTGGTGACAAGGTCAGCAATTCGGGTCCCCAAGCCGTTATAGCTAGTTTTCTAACGTGCTAATTATTCTTACCGAAAAAAAACAATGGACATATTCGGGATAAAATTCGCGATTCTGGGTCGAAAAGGCGGTTGGATTCCTTCTAAACTACCAAAATTACCTCTATTAAAAAATAAGATTTAAGAATAATGGAGAATATTAGTGGAATGAGAGAGAAAAATACGAGTTTTTATTAGCTGCGATGTTTATCGTGTTTCATGTATATAATTAAATTTCTAGCCTCGAAAATAAAAAAAATATACTAGACTACTATGTTCATATTATATAGTACTAGCTAATACCCGGCGTGCGCTGTTACGCCTAAATAAATGAAAATTATTGTGCTTTTATGTTTAGTTGAATAAGTGAAAGGAAAAATAATTATACATTTATATTTTTAGATACCCCGTGCTGATTACCCAGCGTTGTTCGGAAATCTACTTTATCTCGATCTTCTTGGCATAAATTATCTGAAAAACAAAAATTAATGTACTTCTTATGATTAGCCTAGTTGAATAAGTAAAATGAAAAATAATTATAAATGTATATCGTAATTATTTTAAGATTCCCCGTGCTGATTACCCGGCGTTGCCCGGGAATCTACTTATCTCGATATTCTTGGCATAAATGAGCTAAAAAACAAAATTCGTTATTGTGAGTAATCCGTAAAAGAATACCCGCCATGTGCTGCTATACTTGCACAGGAATCCACGCACTTGTCTCGATCTTCCTGGCATCATTGAAAGACAAAAATGGTTATTGTGAGTTATCCGTAAGAGATAAACATATGCTGTCGCGGACGTTTTTTTTTTGTAGAGTTTTTTGAGATAGCCTATTCAATTCTGTGTATATTAATTTTGTGTATTTGTTATGGCTTAGGCAGCGTATAGACCAAGAAGGAGATGGGAGAATAACATTAACTATGATTTGAGGGAAGTAGATTATACAGGGAATGATTGGAAAGCATTAGCTCAGGATATAGATTATGGAGAGCTTATGTCCGTGCGGCCATGAACCTACGGGTTCGATAGTGCCAGTGAGTAAATAAGTTAGGCAGCGTAAGCCATTTAAGCGTCCAAAGAGGTACTTTCTTCAAGTATTCCACTAAAAAAGGGCGATTTTTAAGGGCGTAGGAGTTGAGCATCACAAGTGTCTTGTAGCCTATGTTCATCCCGGGAATCTCCTGAACATTTTGCAAAAAGCCCCATCATAATTGAATCAACGGTATGGCCGCGCATGAAATACAAACAAACAAACAAACAAACATTTTTTATATATTTGATTTGCTTTTAAAACAGGAAAATAATACAGTTTAAAAGTAATAGGCCTATATTTTGTTACTGACTTATTCTTGTTATTAATATTATTTAGAAATGTTCTGATTGTTTTATTCCGTTACAAGATGGAAACCGGATATTTTGCTCGACGATTGAGTTTCTTACTCTTTTCAACATTGATTCGTCTTTTCGTTCCGCTATTTTTCAAACACCAAGCAATAAAAAACAACGTGAATTCTGTGAAATCAGTGCATAATTTAAGTTTTTACAGTGCACAAATGCGGAATCTGCTATGTCGAAAACGAAGTTAAGTTCAAATTGTTTTTTGTTTCATGATAAATTCATTAGCTCTCAATGCAAAGTGAAAACTCACACTGGACAACAAATTTCAAACTTTTTTTTTTTGCACTCGAATGAAAATAGGTGATTATATATATTTAACATACGCTGAATTCAGATCTGCAATCCAAAATGTTATATCACGTACCATTCTTGCAGGAAACGTGATTGAAAATTTCCATTACTTACTTACTCACTGGCACTATCGAACCCGTAGGTTCATGGCCGCGCGGACATAACCTCTCCATACATCTCTATCCTGAGCTAATGCTTTCCAATCATTCCCTGTATAATCTACTTCCTCAAATCATAATTAATGTTATTCTCCCACCTCATCTTGGTCTGCCAGTCTAACAACTGGACGTTTTCCCTCTGGCTTTCCTACAAGAAGCTTACATGCACGTCTTTCATTCCCCATACGTGCAACATGTCCTTGCCCATCGCAGTCTCTGAGACTTAACTGTTCTTATTATATCTGGCTTCCTATAAAGACCATGTAGTTCATTGTTATGTAGTCTTCTCCATTCACATGTCTGTTTCATCTCTCTTTGGTCCAAAAATCTTCCTAAGTACTTTATTCTCGAATACTTGTAATCTCCTTTCCTCCCTTAAAGTAAGAGTCCATGTTTCGCACCGATATAATATAACTGGTAGAATAATAGTTTTATATATTTTCAGTTTAACGTTTTTTGAAAGGAATTGGGACATCAAGAGTCTCTGCAATGCATAATAGCACGCATTTCCAGAATTGAGCCTATGTTTAATTTCTTTGTGCCTCTCATTCCTATTTGTGATTATTATTCCTAAGTATTTGAATTCAGCCACTTCCTCAAAATTTCCCTCATTTGTCATTAGCTGTCCATTTCCATTGTATCATGTATTTCTACGTATGACCATTGAAAATTTCCATACAAATCCAAAAAGAAAATGACCGAACATACCTCATTTCAGTATCCTGGTAATTCCTTATGTTATTTTTATAAATGCAAGGATCATTAAGGAAGAATTATATAGATTAAATAACTTTCGGGAAAACTAGGCCACAAATTTTACCATTTATCATGAAAAAAGTATAGAAATATAGAGAAAAAAAAAGTCTGATTTTACTCACATTCTAAAAAGATTTTGTGGAACATTTTTGCTTGTGGACA
This sequence comes from Diploptera punctata, assembly GCA_030220185.1. NCBI lineage: Eukaryota > Metazoa > Arthropoda > Insecta > Blattodea > Blaberidae > Diploptera > Diploptera punctata. Next base: position 1,515,520 of record JASPKZ010007807.1, on the reverse strand, counting down.
ACATCGGGAACAACAATAGTCATCTAACATTCTGAGTGCCATTTGCCTTATGAATCCTCTTTCCATGACCGATATGTCTTGTTGAAAACGTACTCCTTGTTTCATCGCTGACGGCCCCCAGGTTGGTAGGAAAGAAGTCCAGGTGGGAGTGCAGGAAATGTTTTTTCAATGACATACTCCGAAAGACTCGAAGAGAAACTCAGCTCAGGTTTTATAAAATTATGGCTGTTCCTGTTCTTTTATATGGATCTGAATCTTGGGTACTTACAAAAAAAATATCTCACACATTCAAGCCACTGAAATGAATTTTTTAAGATCCGTAAAAGGATGTACACGCATGGATAGATTACACAATGAATCAATAAGAAATGAACTGGAGATATTTTCAATAGTTGATAAACTAGAAGAGCACAAATACCAATGGAAAGAACATTTGGACAGAATGCACAATACAAGATTACCCAAGAAGATCAACACCTACAAACCACAAGGGAAAAGATCTTTGGGACGGCCAAAGGAAACGATGGACTTGAGACCGGAACAGGTCACATTGATCTAATCCTGGAAAGGAAGAAGAAGAAGATTGACATATTAAACCCCAGGTAATATATGTCTTTAGCATGTTCTCAATAATTTCTTGATAGTTTTAGGCTCTTGCATTTCCCAGAAAATTAGGACACCCTGTCTTGAATCCCACTCATGCTGCTTTCTCTTACTGTCCTCTAGCACGTCATCAAACTTCTTGTCTTGCATCACTTCGCGAATTTGTGGGCCAGTAAAAATACCTTCCTTCAATTTACCTACACTAATTCTTAGAATTTTTTCTTTCAAACACAGAAAACCTTTACCGTTTTTGTTTAGAGCCTTAACAAAATGTCTCATTAAGCCTAGCTTAATGTGAAGGGGTGACAGCAATATGTTCTCTTATGGTTGGTGTTTAATACTCTTGTCTCCTGGTAGCAAAGCATCCCTTAGAGGCCACTCTCTTACTTCATGATGTTTTTGTTTAGCTCGACTGTCCCACTCGCATAAAAAACAACAAAACTTTGTGAAACTACTCTGCATTCCATGGCGTAACCCTATGACTTTAAGATCTCTAAATATTTTCCTTTCATATTTTATGTAGTTAACAGTTTTTAAAAGCAAATTCATATTCTCCTACGTTTGTTTCATATGGATAGCATGAGCAATAGCTATAGGCACAGAAAGGTAAACATTACCATTATATAACAACACGGCCTTTTTTTTTAATTTACCTTTTTTTCCGTTTATACTGGTTTTTCTTCTTGTTTTACCTTTTTCTTTTTTGTTTTACCTGTTTGTTAACTTTCTTTAGTTCTCACATATAGACACAAGGACAAGACACACACACCCAGACCCAAGGTGGAGATTTAAAATCCCATACCCCGCCAGGAATTGAACCCGCGTCCCGGAGTGGAAGGTAGGGACTCTACGGACTACGCTACGGCGACGGACTTAGAAAAACTGCCCCGACCGGGGATCGAACCCGGCCCCGCTGCGTGACAAGGCAGCACGCTACCTCGAGACCACAGCGGTGGACTTTACTTGATTTTTTTTTTCCCCCTCTTTTCGTTTACACTGTTTTCCTTCTTGTTTTTATCTTTTTGTTAACTTTGTTATTCTCACATATAGACACACACCACCCTAGGTGGAGGTTAAAAATCCCCTACCCCGCCGGGAATTGAACCCGGGTCACCGGAGTGGAAGGTAGGGACTCTACCCACTACGCCACGGCGACGTACTAAATATATTTTCATTCTTTTTAATTTCTTTCTTTCTCGTTTTTCTTTCGTTTACACTGTTATTCCTAATTGTTTTCACCTTTGTTAACCTTTTTTATCTTATTCACACATACAAACACAAGACAGGACACACACCCAGACCCAAGGTGGAGATTTAAAAACCCCTACCCCACCGGGAATCGAACCCGGGTCGCCGGAGTGGAAGGTAGGGACTATACCGACCACGCCACGGCGACGGACGACCTTTAAACTTAACTTGGAAGAATCTATGAAAAGGCGTCATTCTTGTGGATTGCAAATTTCACTGCTCAATTGTTCCACTAGTCCATCAACATCATTACAAGAGACAAGTTCATACAAAGAGTGTTCACGTTTCCTGTAAATTGTTATTTTAACATAGAGCTCAAACAAATGCCAGTTCTGTAATAAAGAGCTTAACAGTTCCGACTTACTTTTGTTAAATTGAGATCCCTTAGAAGATAAAATATATTTTAAAATTACTGCTTTTGCACTCTGCTTCAACAATACAAGCGGGGAGCTTAAGAGACCGTAATAAAATAAACTGTGTAAAACATTTAATCTGCTACAGTATGCAACAGGCCATGCCACTTATAGGGCTCATAAATTGAAACAGACCACCCAATAGGCTGGAATTGTTTCTTTCCCAGCAATAAAGTAATAATGTTTTGTCATATGCTCCTTCCTCAAGAAGAGGGGTTCAATAGAGTATGTATGCAGTAGCCCGCTACTTTGCGCTCGGTCGGGCCGCCATCATAAATCAGCGACTACTTCAAAACACACTAAAATTCAACGATTCAATTATCTATGTGGCACAATTAAACGCACTTTATTGAATAAAACTAGAAAATAAACTATTTTGAAGTTTTACAAAATATTGGCAGTTCCATCTCTTATCTATGGATGTGAAACCTGGGCATTAACAGAGGCAGATAGTAAACAAATAGAGGCTGCTGAAATGAGGATGTTGAGAGCAATAGCAGGATACCAAAGGACCGACAAAAAGAAAAACGAAGATATAAGAACAGAACTTAATATGTTTAATCTCTGTGAAAGAATAAAATATTATCAAAATGCTTATCTTCAGCAGGTATTACGAATGAATGAACAGCGCATACCAAGAAGAATGTATAATTATAAACCAAAAGGGAGAAGAATGTTGGGAAGATCATTGAAGAGATGGAAGGACCAATTCGACCTATAATGAAATCGGAACAGGCCATTGGGCTTAATCCTTGTCGTTGATGATGATGATGATGATGACTTCAAAGCGGTAGGTGATAACGGAAAAGGGATTTCAGTTTAGAAATCGGGGCATAATAATAAAATAGAAACATAATTTTTGTCAGGTGCAAATTTCAGTGTTGTCCAGTGTTACCTGCGTTATCTACCGAACGTGCAAACACTAATTTGGATTCCAACATTTGATTTTCTTGTGTAAGGAATCCACAGTGTTGTTGTCTTACTGGGTTGTTGGAAATTTGTGAATAATTAATAATCATCATCATCAATATCAAGGCTTAGGTCCTCTGGCCCGTTCCGACTTCAAGAGATTTCGTCTCTCCGTCTAGCAAATGGTCTTCCTTGACTTCTATAAGGTCTAACATCTGGCATTCTTAGTAGATATTCGTACCAATTTTGTATTTTTTTTTGTCAATTTTACCCGTCAATTTAAAAATATTTAATTGATCTCTTATCTCTGAACTTCTTTTCTGGTCTATAAGAGTGCAGCCCGCCGCCGTTGGTCTTAAAAATCTCTTCTCTGCTGCCTCTATGTTTCTCCTATCTGTACGAGTCAATGTCCAATTTTCACTGCCATACATAACAGTTAATTGTAAATTATATGCACAAGGCGACATAATGAATGATGAATGATTTTAAAATTAATTTTAAAGCACCGTTCAGGTTACGTAATAAAATATTTTATAATGGATGATTCAGTGCAAAAGTTGACCAAGTTCAACATAGGCTACCATTTGTAGAAACGAGATTTACATGTTATTAGTACATAATTACTTCTAGTAAATATTTCAAAATTCTGTTTGCAATTACATGTTAGATTCAATGTTAAACAATGATCTAGTGAAATGTAATTAGAATTATATAACATTAATTTTCTTTTCGTGAAATAGTAGGTATATTATATAGTTTGGACTTGGTCTACTTGTGCTCTGAACCACCTGTATTATTAATTAAATAAAAATAAAACGTAGTTTTATTTGATTTTCATATTTATTATATAATTCAGTGACAGCTGTTTCGGTACACTGTACCTTCATCAGACATGTTAACAAATTATGAATTGTGTTCCAACTGATCTAAGCAACAATACAACAATATTTATTTAAATGTTTTAATTTAACAAAGTTACAAAAATATAATAAAATGAATGGGGTAATACGAAGACATTTTGGTAAACAGATGAGGACAGAGACAAAACTAAGATTACATAACGTCACATCAAAAGCTGCTCTAAAATACGGAAGTGAAATTTGGATTTTAAATAAAAGAAACTCTCATAAACTTCAAGTAAGCCAAATGCGCTTCTTACGATCATTGTTAGGAGTTAATAGACTGGATCACCAAAGGAACACTACTATCAGAGGAAAACTTGGAGTAGCAAGTTTAAATGAAGATATCCAAAGATACCAACAAGAATGGAAAAATCATCTGAGAAGAATGGCAAGAAATAGACTTCCAAAATTGGCATTCCAATATACCCCAACTGGACATAGGGACCAAGGAAGACCAAAACATCGGTGGAAAGATCAAGACCATCTTCGCTAGGTTTACCGTACAGGCCACATGGCCTAAAACGAATTTGTTCATGATGATGATGAATTTAACAAAGGGGATTCATTCAAATCAAGTTGAGAATTTAACAGTTTTTTACTACTTTTAAACTTATTAATTTCTACAGCCTCCAAAAGATCTAACTTCTTACCCTTATCACAAATATGTAAAATTTCAAAATTTGGAATTTGGATCGAAACAATGATTAAATTGGAATAGGTGGTTAGCATAGTTTGAATTTTCTAAATTTCTGTTATATGCTCTCATGTGATCCTTTATCCGAGATATAAAAGGTCTACCAGTTTGTCCTATATAGACATTGTCACATGTGCCACACTTCAATTTATATACACCTGATAATTTTTCTTTTTTTTGTTTTGGTTTTATTGTTTTTTATTATATTTTGTAGAGTTTTATTAGTTTTAAATGCCACATTAATGTTCAACTTTTTGAAGTGTTTAGATATTTTATTTGAAAGTGGGCCTATGTATGACATTACGACATATTTCTTTATGTTTTCTTTGGGTAAAGGAAAAACTTTGTTAATTGCTTTTTTGTAATTAATCTTCTTAATTAAACATTCTATAATTTCAGGGTCGTATCCATTATTAACAGCCAATTGTTTAATAATATTCAATTCATTATTATATTCCAAGAGTGAAAGAGGGATATTTAAAAGTCTATGTATTATGTTTATCGTGCTATTCAGATGGAAGAAAGCATAAATATCCGAAATAGCTCAATGAATTTAAGGAAACATATATTAATGTTGTCGTTAATATACTGTAGCCTATAGAGTTAATATAAAATTATGGAATATTCATCTGACCGGTCCGTCTCCTCAACTTTATTAGTTATTTAACAGTAGCGCTTTATACTTATACGAATGTGTCTAAATGGCACAAAGAGTAGGGTGCGTGTAGGCAAACAGTTTTCGGACACTTTTGAAATCCAGAATGGGAAGGAGATGCACTATCTCCTCTACTATTTAATTTTGTACTAGAGCATGCCATTAAATCTTTAGAGAATGAGGAAAGCTTACAACTCAATGGTATTAATAAACTGTTAGTTTATGCTGATGATGTAGTATTATTGGCCAATAGCGAGGAGATACTAAAGGACAACACGCACACACTATTGAGTAACACTAAGAAATTAGGACTGGAAGTAAATATCAATAAAACTAAATATATGGTCACATGTAGAAATTCGTTATATAATGGAAATGGACAGCTAATGACAAATGAGGGAAATTTTGAGGAAGTGGCTGAATCCAAATACCTAGGAACAATAATCACAAATAGGAATTAGATGCATAAAGAAATTAAACATAGGCTCAATTCTGGAAATGCGTGCTATTATGCATTGCAGAGACTCTTGATATCCCAACTCCTTTCAAAAAACGTTAAACTGAAAATATATAAAACTATTATTCTACCAGTTATACTATATGGGTGCGAAACATGGACTCTTACTTTAAGGGAGGAAAGGAGACTACAAGTATTTGAGAATAAAGTACTTAGGAAAATTTTTGGACCAAAGAGAGATGAACAGACAGGTGAATGGAGAAGACTACATAACAATGAACTACATGGTCTTTATAGGAAGCCAGATATAATAAGAACGGTTAAGTCTCGTAGACTACGACGGGCAGGACATGTTGCACGTATGGGGAATGAAAGAGTTGCATGGAAGCTTCTTGTAGGAAAGCCAGAAGGAAAACGCCCAGTTGGTTGACCAAGAATGAGGTGGGAGAATAGCATTAACTATGATTTGAGGGAAGTAGATTATACAGGGAATGATTGGAAAGTATTAACTCAGGATAGGGATGTATGGAGAGCGTATGTCCGCGCGGCCATGAACCTACGGGTTCGATAGTGCCAGTGAGTAAGTAAGTAAGTAAGTAAGTAGCGCTTTCGGGACTTGTCCCATCATCGGCTGGATTCAAAACTGGTGTTTCACTCAGCTACAGTTAAATAATTAATTAAGTTGAGGAGACGGACCTTTCAGGTGAATATTCCATAATTTTATATTAATTTTGAATAATACCTCAACGGAACACATCATGAATCTTATAAAAGCCTATAGAGTGTTAATTAAACCATACAAATTGCATTACAGTATAAAAGTTAGAAATAAAATTCTTACTTGAGTTTTCAGGTACGAGTTTTATTTTTATATTTTACATAGTGACCTCAGCGGTGATTCTTAATGAATTTTAAACATTTAACTGCTTAGAAATTAATTCAAAATGCCTTAGGCCTATATGAGATAAAGTATTGAAAGTTGATATCTTATATTTTCGATTAGGAATTACTTAATGTAACCTAGACTGCGATGGGCAGGACATGTTGCGCGTATGGGGAATGATAGTCGTGCATGGAAACTTCTTGTAGGAAAGCCAGAAGGAAAACGCCCAGTTGGTAGACCAAGAATGAGGTGGGAGAACAACATTAACTTTGATTTGAGGGAAGTAGATTATACAGGGAATGATTGGAAAGCATTAGCTCAGGATAGGGATGTATGGAGAGCTTATGTCCGTGCGGCCATGAACCTACGGGTTCGATAGTGCCAGTGAGTAAGTAAGTAAGTAACCTAAGGTATATTGACTACAAGATCATATATACAGGGCTTCCAATATAAAACCGGACCAGCCTTACGGAGTTTCGCCCGGCACGCAGTGCTGTCTCTTCCTCCCGCAATTCACCCTGCCTGCCACCCGTCCTTGAACTGTTTCTTACCTTATAGAAAATGCTGGAAATGTTGTCCTCCCGCAGTTAAACAGGCATTATACCGAGTAAACACATTTAGATTGACACGCTGTAGTTCGGGCACTGTCAATTTTCTGATTTCACCTTGGTTTAGACAATGAACACGTGTGCACTTGTAAGGTTTGAGTTTTAACAATTTTGTTGCTGTATGTGCAGAAGATACTGAAATCCCAACTTGTTGTGGTAATTTCGGTAATGATTTTTGTGGTGAACGTTCCAAATTTTCGCCAATTTCGTCTAATTTTTCTTCGGTGAGAACCTTACGCCTTCGCGTGTGTTTCTTATTTTGTACTGAACCAGTGGTCTCAAATTTAGTCACAAGATCGTGGATTGTCGATCTGGAAGGAGGTAATTGTCCACGGAAGTTCCGAATAAATTCCTCGCGAACGCGACGAGCTGATTCGTATTTATAATAACATTTACACCCATAAATGCACTGCTCTAATGTCAGCTGACGTCTCATCTTGTCGAACGATAGTAAACTGACTAGTTCAAGGACGAGCGGCTGGCAGAGTGAAATGCGGACGAGGAGAGAGCGCTGCCTGACGGGTGAAACTCCGTAAGGCCGGTCCGGTTTTATATTGGAAACCCGTTATATGTCTTAAGATAAATCATGAAAGGTCTAAGAACTTAAATTGGTTTTATAAAGGATATAGTGTTGCAAGGCGAAAGGATTATCAATACGTGTTTTTAACTAGCAATAATTATACCTAAGATAACATCGCTGATTACGATATTAACACTGCGCAAAGGGCTTAAAATTAAAAATTAATCGAAAGTAGCTCAAAATATGTAATTTTGAATAATAAAGTAATCGAAAAAATTGTAATGCTACACCGAGATTAATGAATAAGAGACTGGTATTTTAGGATTAGATATATGCTGAAGAATTTTCCTCAGATGGATCTTATTAAGATTTTGGGTTATTTTACGTGCCGCGTATTTACGACAAGAGTCCACTGCTTTAATTCCATTATGAAGTAACCCATACTTAGCATTTTCACGCCCTAAAAATCCACCAACCCCCTATCGTGTTGGATAAACCGAATATTAATGGAAAAAAACTCCTGGCGCGACAGGCCTAGAGGACCCTTAGCCTACCAGTCGGCTGCTGGCCTTACATCCACATGTGTCAATCACAGAGGTACATGATCATCAGCCAGAGTTGGGGTGGTATGTGGTCAGCATGTCGAGTCCCCCAGCCGTTATAGCTGGTTTCCTCAACCTGGAGCCGCTACTTATTGTAGCTACCCAAATGCCTCACGATGCTGGGTGGGCACCGGTCCCATACTGGCCGAAATACCATGAGAAAATTTAATATTAATGGAAACAACAATAAAATAGGTCTATTTACTATTAATAATGAACTATCATTAAATTAATAACAATGATTTAACAAAAAAGGCAGTAAAAAGAAAATATAATTCTTAAGTACATATTAGGCAAATATAGGTCTACCAGTTAATCTATTTTCTTCTTCTTCTTATTATTATTATTATCATTATTATTGTTAAAGTATTAATCATAAATAATTCTGAAATATGTGAAATATTATGAAATTTCCACATTGATTTCCCCTAAATGTGTTGTTTATAAAGGGATATGTAATAACATTATGGTATTATTATTATTATTATTATTATTATTATTATTATTATTATTATTATTATTAGTATTAGTATTAGTATTAGTATTAGTATTAGTAATATATTCTTAATTGGAGAGCTAATGGTCCCGCGCCGTAGCCGAGCGTTTAAGGTAGGAAGCCTTGGCGCAGAGCTACGGGACTTGCGCTGGTTCGAGTCTCCATGGGGGAAGACATTTTCTCATGGTATTTCGGCCAGTATGGGACCGGTGCCCACCCAGCATCGTGAGACAATTGGGTAGCTACAATAAATAGCGGCTCCAGGTTGAGGAACCAGCTATAACGGCGGGGGGACTCGACATGCTAACCACATGTCACCCCTACACTGGCCGTTGATCATCTACATCTGTGATTGACACATGTGGATGTGAAGGGCCAGCAGCCGGCTGGTAAAAGGGCAACTGCTGAAAAGTGGAAAGACCCTCAATCGGGAATTCGAGAGCTAATGGAAGAAGTGGAAGAGGCAGACCTAGAAAAAGTTGGATGGATGGAGTGCGGAGAAGTGTGGAAGCTAGAGATCTGAGGGAAGATGCTCTAGACAGGAACCTCTGGCGACAAATCACTTTGGGTTCAAGGAGAAACACTGCATTGTGGAATATTCCTAATTTGAAATAAATTATTATTATTATTATTATTATTATTATTATTATTATTATTATTATTATTATTATTATTATTATTATTATTATTATTATTATTATGTAGCGTAGTGGTTAAGGCACTGAGCTACCAGCCAGAGGGTCGAGGGTACAAGTCCCGTTGGGGTCAGGATTTTTAAACTGACCCAAACCCTCTGGCGGCACTATGGCCCTGGGGTCGACTCAGCCTCTAACGGAAATGAGTACCAGACGCTTGTTCTGGGGGTAAAGGCGGCCGTCACGCAGGGCTGACAACCCGGCTGACATAAAGTGCCGATTGTCTAGAAAAAGTGGGAGCCTTAACCTCCTACTACCCCAAGGGCCTCCGGGCCTGTTGTGGGATCACTTTACTTTACTTATTATTATTATTATTATTATTATTATTATTATTATTATTATTATTATTATTACTAGGCAAGTTTAGTATGCAGACAAATATAAATATCATCATCATCATCATAGTACATTCACGAATTTAGGCCATTTGTTGACCTGTTTCGGCCTCAAGAGAAACACCATCCAGAAGTCTTTTGAGTGGACGTCCTGTTCTTCTTCTTCCTGCAGGTTGATATCTTAACATTAGTTTGGGTATTCTGTGATCTTCCATTCGATGAACATGTTGTATCCATCTTGACTTATAATCAGAAATTTTGTTTTCTAAAGATTCCATGTGTAATTCTTCTAAGATGTCTTCATTTTTTTTGTGATCTAGTAGTGTGTATCCTGCAGTCCTCCGAAGATATCTCATTTCAGCAGATCTAAGTCTCTGTATATCCTTCTGTTTCAACGTCCATACTTCGCTACCATACAAAAGAGAAATATAAATATTCGCGCAATAATTTATTACTACTTGATTGGTTACAGTTCTAATTTACAAGCTGGGGGCATTTATATTCTTAACACATTACTTTTGATTTATCGTTAATAAATATAACCGATCGATTATGTATGTAAAGGAAATATCTTGGGGCTTATCTCTTCGTATCAGCTAATGAAATATATTGAGGGTACAGTTTTAAAGGCTTCTGCAGTCCAACCAGTTTTCTCTTATCTGATTTTCGGTGTCTTCTTAGTCTGGTGCACTTGAAGCTTAATTTAAAGCATTAAACCGTAAGCAAGACAAAGTAACTTTTAATATAATTGGTATAATTTATTACTACCCTTTTTTTTTCTTTCAAAAATACTAACTTCAGCATTCCAGCTAAATTTCACTGAATAAAAATAAAGAGATTTGAGACCATTTATTGAGCCAAAAATGTGGTAGATTTGCATTTATTTTAAACTTCAAAATGAATCATGTTGTTTATTATTGCCGTAAATGTATACTAAATGAAGATCATTAATTGGAAAGCTCATGGAAGAAGGGAAGAGGCAGGCCTAGATAACGATGGATGGATGGATGGATGGATGGATGGATGGATGGAATGAAGAGAAGTATGGAAGCTACAGATTTGAGGGAAGATGATGCTTTAGACAGGAACCTCTGGCGACAAATCTCTTAGGGTTGAAGGGGAAACACTGTATGGTGGAATATTCCTAAATTAAAAAAAAAATATTTTTGCCAACTACAAAACATCTGGTGTTATAACTTTAGAACCTATATCGAATTCCTTTTGGACCTAGATATAACTATTATACTGAGCAAAAAAAAAAAATTGTCTCAGAAAGAAAAATATGTAATTCTGATAGTAGGCCTATTTTTTCTCCTGAATTCAAAAATGATATCGGTTTTTTTCATCACGCAAGGTTTCCGTGAGACAGGAATTCATAATTTCAAACACTTTAATATTTTCTACATTCGTAACTACAAAATATTCGAACATTCGGACTCACCTAGAAAGTACGAAATAACGATTTTCTGCTATATTTCGCCTGTGGAGCATCCCTCTTGATGGTCCAACAATAATCGGCCAGCATATTAGGATTCCATTTGCCTTGATATCTATTTTCCATAGCTGAATTCTCCTGAGTTAGCTCATTTGGTTTTATTTTACAATGGACAAATGGACGAAAAAACGTTTATTAAAAAAATAATTATTTAAATCCATTCATTGAAATTGAAATAAAAAAAACTGTGGGTGATGGAGAAATTCCAAATACATATTTGAAAACACGATAAAAAACTGCATTAAGTACAACTATTGGTACGCATGAGACAAAAATCATGTTGACCACTGTTATTAATAGTGTTAGGCTATACCTAGATTTGTGTTAAGTCATGTGGTGATATATTTAATAAGATATATTATTAATAAATCTGAGACCAGAAAGCTCGAAAAAATAAGGCTGACTAAACTGATTGCTGTCAATGTTAAAATTTTAATTATTTTTTCTTTATATGATAGGCCTAATATATGCATGACTAATGAAATAGAATTGATTGTAAACATTATTGAACAAATGTCTAAATTTAATTACCTTGTACACTTAATGTCTCAAACAAACAAAAAATATGTTTCTGTAATTTGTATTATATAAGATAAATGGGATAATTAAACGAAAATTAGATAAATAAATAACCATCCTAATTATGGTAACATAGGCTCAATTCTGGAAATGCATGCTATTATGCATTACAGAGATTCTTGACGTCCCTACTCCTTTAAAAAAAACATTTAAACTGAAAATATATAAAACTATTATTCTACCAGTTATATTATATGGGTGCGAAACATGGAGTCTTACTCTAAGGGAGAAAAGGAGATTACGAGTATTTGAGAATAAAGTTTCTTAGGAAAATATTTGGACCAAAGAGAGATGAACAGACAGGTCAATGGAGAAGACTACATAACAGTGAACTACATGAACTTTATAGGAAGCCAGATATAATGAGAACAGTGAAGTCTCGTAGACTGCGATGGGCAGGACATGTGGCACGAATTGGGAATGAGAGACGGGCATGTAAGATTCTTGTAGGAAAAGCAGAGGGGAAAACGCCCAGTTGTTAGACAAAGAATGAGGTGGGAGAATAACATTAACTATGATTTGAGGGAAGTAGATTATAGAGGGAATGATTGGAAAACATTAGTTCAGGGTAGGGATGTATGGAGATATTTTATACGCGCGGCCATGAACCTACGGGTTCGATAGTGCCAGTGAGTAAGTATTCAGTTATATTCTTTATTTTATTGCATAATTTCTAATATTTTTAGAATATTTTCTAATAATGTGTTTAACTGTTTTCTTTGCAGAATGTAAATGATTTTTGTTTAATTTCATGATAACATAAATAGTGCACATTACTCTATTTAAAAGAAATATATATATTTACGGACCCTACATTTTACATTCACCCTCGGACATCCAAGACTATTACACCTCATAAACAATGGCAATATGCCGGCTGTCATATTAGATAATGAACAAATTCCTTATACCGACGTCGTTAAAAACTTGGGATTTCACTTAGATTCTAATTTAAAATGGCATGTGCAAGTAAAACAAAACATCTAAAAGGATCTTCTCCATAATGCATTCCCTAAAGCGACTTAAACATTTTCTTCCTACAACTCTTAAAAGAATTTTAATCCAAACTTTAGTGATGCCGCATTTTGACTACTGTGACGTTCTACTAACTGACATAAGTGACGGATTGTCGGACAAACTGCAGCGTGTCCATAATATGTGTATCAGATTCATATTTAATGTTCGAAAATACGATCACATTTCTCCATTATTCCACGAATTGTCATGGCTACATCTAAAAGAGAGAAGAAAATCGCACTGTCTAATTCTCCTATTTAAGATCCTACATACCTCGATTCCCAATTATTTATCATCCCGTTTCCAGTATCTATCCTCAAACCATAACTTAAACACAAGATCACAACATAGTCTCTTACTTAATATACCGCAACATAGGACATCACATCACTCCATGTCATATACCATCTCCACTTCTCGCAACTGGAATTCCTTACCACAAGAAATAAGGGGCTGCCGGACATTGGCATCTTTTAAAAGAAATCTAAATTTATATTTGCTCTAAACTCGACTTCATTATTATCCAGTGTAAGATATATATATATATATATATATATATATATATATATATATTAATTGGTGTTTCCCGTATAATGTATCATATTTATATTATTATTATTATTATTATCGTATCATTATTTTTATTACCCTATAAAATGTTGTTTGTACATGACATTTACATTGCTACATTTATTGTATCTTTAACTGTTTATAATTAGTATAGTGTATATCTATATTTGTCGAATATTTATTTGTATTTGTGCTGGTTGAGTGGAAGAGAAGGCCTTATGGCCTTAACTCTGCCAAAATAAATAAAGTATTATTATTATTATTATTATTATTATTATTATTATTATTATTTATTATTATTATTATTATGTTTGAGAAGCTTACTGTAGGCCTAAATAGAAAACTGATGTTTAAAATTATGTATATTATTTTAGGAGATACAATATAAAAGAAACCGTTTTTGTTACACATTCCTTTATTCTATTTTTTTGCTTCGTGTTCCTGAAAAACGAGGCGAAACCAAGGTTATATTATGAACTTGTATTATGCATAAATCTACCTCGTGCAAATTCCATATAAATTGTATGTGTTTTATGCACGGAATTCTCTGCAGTTTCCTGTCTTAAAAATGTTATTTCTGCTGTGACTCAAGGTAGGTCTGTTTCCTTGATATAAGTAACACGAATATAGTGGAAATTTGCACAACAAATGCTAACAGGCAATCCTGATGGAAAATTAAAAAAAAACATTTAAATAACATAATAAAAATATTTCGAAAATTAATGTTATAGATGGACTATTTAAATTTCTAGAACTAGGAAAAAATTGCCCATTGATGTTTATAAGTATTCCAGGATGTCTTCATGAAATATTATCAATGTTCACAGTCCGCTGTCCACCGTCTCCCCCCTTTCTATTTTCAGTGTAAAGAAGCCCTTCCATTAGAAAAACTACAACTAAATCTTGATTAGACAGAATTTTCGTTGTACGTGCATTGAAATACAAGATGTCTCGTTTAATTCCTTCTAATTTAAATCCATTGGTCCCCAATGTATTATTGATCAGACTATCGCAAAAAGTGTCAGTTATTGCCACAAAATAATATTGATCTCAACAAATGTTATAAGATATGACGTCTCCAGGGAATGAAAGGTAGGACGAAATAAATACTGTCTTATTTTAGTAAAATTGAAACTAATTATTAAGTAAAAAAGCTTGAATAATTTTATGGGACGAGAAGACACTTTATCTTATTTTATATTTTTATTTCGTTTTTTTTTTAATTATTATCCAAAACTAAGATAATAAATAAGTTCTAGATATGTCAGTGGTATTCATCCTGGTGTCGATCAAATAGGCTACGTTATGTTGTAAATAAAACTTAAATTATATTATTGATATGCTAATGAACTACAAACATTAATTTGAAATTATAAATAATTTATGCTAGGATTTTGCTGTCATTTTTAGCTTACATAATATGCACTAATGAATTTATTAAATATTTAATGCTATATATTATCCTATTTTATTAATCGTGCAATTCCTGCTGCTGTTTCTATTGATTTGTGGGTTTGACAGATCCCAAAAGCTCGGTAAATATTAAACAATTTGCATCTGGTTTAATATAGAGCCCCTATTAAATAATTTATTTGAGAAAAATCTTATGTCTGTTTGAGGTAGTTTTTAAAAGTAAAATTATCAATTTTGATAAAATATTTTGATTTTTTCTTCCACGCCCATTATTTTTATTTATTTTATTTAGAGCCCCACCACCACCCCCCGGGTTACCTCGGGCATAATGCCCTTATCCCCGGGTCTGCTCTATGTCCCTAACTACTATCTAACCTTTATTGAATACATAAACATAATACATACAGATTTCTGGTATGTGAAGTGTAGATGTTACATAAAGTAAAAAGTATTGTGTGTTTGTTTGTGCAACATGTTCTCCCCATCGCAGTCTACGAGACTTAACTCTTCTTATTGTATCTGGCTTCATGTAAAGACCATGTAGTTCACTGTTATGTAGTCTTCTCCATTCACCTGTCTGTTCATCTCTCTTTGGCCCAAAAATGTTCCTAAGAATTTTATTCTCAAATACTCGTAATCTTCTTTCCTTCCTTGAGATAAGAGTCCATATTTCGCATCCATATAATATAACTGGTAGAATAATAGTTTTATATATTTTCAGTTTAACGTTTTCTGAAAGGAGTTGGGAAGACAAGAGTCCCTGTAATGCATAATAGCACGCATTTCCAGAATTGAGCCTATGTTTAATTTCTTTGTGCATCTCATTGCTATTTGTAATTATTGTTCCTAGGTATTTGAAATCAGTAATTTCTTCAAAATTTCCTTCCTTTGTCATTAGTTGTCCATTTCCTTTATATAATGCATATCTAAGTATAAAAGACACATGTTTATATTTAACGCATATTTAAAATCCGCTTTAAAATACTTTTACTTCTTCTTCTGAAACATAATTTGTAGGATTTTCATCCTGTTTATTTCCAAAATCACTCCTCGGAGGAAGACGTATTAGATGTGCATTTACTGTCTGTCCATCTCTTGGCTGGTCTTCCTCTTGTTCTTCTCCCGTCCATTGGTCTATCTTCTTTAGCTCTTTTTTGCAAGTCGGTTTTCTTCCATTCTTTCTATATGACCCTTCCAATATTTTCGTCTATCTATAATAAATTTCTGCCTTGTCACGCTGCGGGCCCGGGTTCGATCCACGGTCTTGGCAGTTTTTCTGGGTGAGGTTTTTATCGGGGGTTTTCCTCACCTGTAAGACAAATGTCAGGAAAACTGGTCCCCGAAATCATATGGCCATCATCACCTTCCTTACCATTATCATCTTCATCATCATCATCATCCTTAACCGGCGTGGAAGCTACCACACCTACAATTCCCTAGTAAAGCTGCAAGCCTTCGGGCAGAATTACTATGGATGGATGGATAATAAATTAGGTTATGTCTTGAATATGAGATTAGTCCCTAATTTCTGTGTTGTGTATTTCATCTAATATAATATATGTATTACTTTTACCTGTATTTTGATTGACCTTTTTTCGGACTTAAATGCCAAATTAACTAATTTTCACCACGTTGTGTACTGTGCTTATGTGAATTCGTATTAAAGATTTGCAGTAGGTGGAGTAAAGGAAGGTAAACACGCACGGTCTGAGTGTTACGTCTAGCAAACAAAATGACAAACATTTCACGTAGCTTTTAATATGCAGGCTCACTGTTCCACACATTACTGTCATCGCTCTCTGTCACCTGAACTAAAATCTTGTATTCATCACCATCACATGGTGCCAACACCTGGTTCTCAGCTTTCACCTAAAAATCCTTCTTTGTAATTTTGTTTTTTTAGTTACGTAGAGTTTCCTAAGTGATGATCCAAAAAGACGGAATTATTATATAGGCCCTAGCTGGCTTAATTTGGCAAAAAGAGAGATGGATATATAAGAGTAGATTCTTGACCGCTTTCGCCCAGTTACAAAAGAAAGAAACCAGCCTTTATTCAATGTTCTAAGTATTTCTGGTATTCTTCCTTTTCCTCCTAGTACAAAATTAAATAATAGATGAGATAGTGCATCTCCTTGCGTCAACCTATTGTGGATTTCAGAAGTATTCGAAAACTGTTTGCATACTGTTTGTGCCATTTAGACATATTCGTATAAGCCTAACTAACTTTTTAGGAATTCCGAACTCTAGCAGGATATATTATTCATTATCTATATTATTCATTATCTTTTTACGGTGTCACTTACCAAAAACATGGAATTCCCTTCCGTCCTATGTCAGAGAATGTCAAACTATAACATCCTTCAAAAACAAACTAAAGAATTATTTAATAACAAACTAACTTATACACCTCACTGATAGTATTCCTTTAGCAATATTAATATATTTAATTATTTATGAAAATAATATTAAGAATAACAAATATTTTTATTTGTTTTGTTTTAAATATTGTATAATCGTAAAATTAGTTTTCTATATCTCATTATTTTCCTGTTTTATATATACACTAGACAGGGACAATTTAATATGTCTTGCTTGTATACATTTTATTATTAGTTTTAGTCTTAATTTTAACTAATATTAACTGGTTGTATTATAGATCGTAATATTTTAGATATTATCTTTTGATCAAATTTTTACTTAGTGTTTAATATTAGAGTTAATTAAGATTGTTATATTCTGATGTAATGTATGTTTGTCCTGGTGAGTGGAAGAGAAGGCCACATGGCCTTAACTCCACCAGGCTAAATAAATCTAATCTAAATCTAATCTAATCTAATCTAATCTATATAACTTCTCCCTCTTAATTGAATCGTGTCAACGTATAGTTGATGTACAGTACCATTATATTCCCATTTATTTTCTTAGGCCTATACTAATTTTTAATAAACCCTAAAATGATTATTAATGAAGATGATTTTGATGAGTATAATATAATTTCCAAACCACAATTTGACTTGAAGGTTGAAGAAAACCATACATATCTCCTGACAAATTTATCATTCTGAAATTTTAATTCAGGACTTTATTAAAACATAGTTGGCGATCCTGGTGGACAATTCATTAGTTATTATAATGTTACGAGGTTCTTGATTCGAACCCTACCGGGTCGATTGATTTTCTACTCCTGAGTATAACTTCCATTTGAAGGAAAGTAAACTCATGGGACTCTATCGTATATTTTCGGCGAATCTGAAACCTGAAAAAAAAAAGTATCCGATCAAATGTGTCTGTCCTTTTCCGTCCAGATTCGAATAGCGACGCTAATAATCCGAACAGTTAAAGAAAGTCATTAAATAAAATACTACAAGATGTAAGAAAATATATTGAAGAATTGTCGTCTCTACCCATTCTGTTCTAGCATTATCGATTATGTAAATATTAAATAAATAATAGTTTTAAAAAACTAAAACAGCACGCTTTATTAGAAAACCGAACTCAAAAATGGAAAATAATTTTAATTTCCAACACGCTTGGGATAAATTTAAAGAGGTCAAAAAAAATCATCTCCAACACATATAGAATAAAACTAGAATTATCAACAAAAAGAAAATGATTTTACCATCAAAAGCGTGGGGTGCTCTATATCAATTAATATATTTGATAATAAACAGATATTGGTAAAAGTAAAGTCTCTAAGAACAAGTAAAATTCATAAAAAGCTCCCCACGCTTTTGATGGTAAAATTATTTTCTTTTTTTTGATAATTCTAGTTTTATTCTATATGTGTTGGAGATGATTTTTTTGTTGAGCACTTTAAATTTATCCCAAGCGTGTTGGAAATTAAAATTATTTTCCATTTTTGAGTTCGGTTTTCTAATAAAGCGTGTTGTTTTAGTTTTTTAAAACTATTATTTATTTTTTATTTTTTAGTTTTAATATTTCACAGAATAAGATAAGAATGTAAATATCTTTAAATTCCATACTATTGTAGTATGAGCTAAAAGTATTACTCTTCTAAAAAAAAATCCTCCCCAGCCGGATTCGAACCAGCGACCTACGGATTACTGAAATTATAAATCACAGAGGTAGACGATCATAAGCCAGTGTAGGGGTGACATGTGGTCAGCCTGTCGTGTCCCCCAGCCTTTATAGCTGGTCTTCTCAACCTGGAGTAGCTACTTATTGCTTCTCGATGCTGGGTGGGCACCTGTCCCATACTGACCGAAATTCCATGAGAAAATTTCTCGTCTATGGGGACTCGAACCAGCGCAAGTCCCATAGCCAAGCATCTTGCCTTAACCACTCAACTACGGCGCGGGACGATAAAAATATTAAGAGAACTTTTATATTATATTCCATAATATAGCACATTATGTAAAAATTAATGTTTCTACAATAGTTAGAAAAATTTATATATGATGCTATCATAAACCTATAGAATTAATGGATATTTCCTACAAAGTAGAGTGTTTATTTGTTTCAATCCCTAGAGAAGTGATATAAATACACATATGTTTTGTAAAATAAATGCATGGATTTTTTAAATGCACTGCTGATCCTCAATGTATTCTCCCCACACAATTTCCAATGTGATATAATTTGTTGCAAATGGAGAGTATTCCCTTTGTGAGATACAGACAGCGTTGTATCATATATGCATTTTGTATCATTGAAAAAAAAAAACTGCTGGTAATATAAATAATACGGCATCATGTTCGCTGCGGTTAGCTGTTTGGTCTCCAACATTTCCGACAATGCCACCCCTTCTTGCTCTGTGTGCTGTGGAGCTTTAAAAATAACGGCCCCAAATAATTGTCAACAATAAATGCATCCATTAAAATAAATTGTTCTCCCTTCTCTGTTCGCTACCGCCCAAAAATTTTTAGTTTTTAAACTCAAATGGAAGGGCTTCTAGCTTGGGAAGGGGTTGTATGGGAATTGTCCAGCAACAACTAGGGGTATTGCTTCCCTCCTACTCTTCGCTGTTCGTGTAATTATCGGCAGAAGATTCGCGCGTTGCAAGCTGCCTAATCATAAATAACAAAACTCACTTTTAGTGTGTGTATAGGCCTATATATATATATATATATATATATATATATATATATATATATATATAAAGTAAAGTAGTCCCACTACAGGCCTCAGGAGGCCCTTGGGGTAGTAGGAGGTTAAGGCTCCCACTTTTTCTGGACAATCGGCACTTGATGTCAGCCAGGTTGTCAGCCCTGCGTGACGGCCGCCTTTACCCCCAGAACAAGCGTCTGGAACTGATTTCCGTTAGAGGCTGAGTCGACCCCAGGACCATAGTGCCGCCAGAAGGTTTCGGTGAGTTTAAAAATCCTAACCCCACCGGGACTTGAACCCTCGACCTTCCGGCTTGTAGCGCAGTGCCTTAACCATTACGACGTGCCCCAAAGTATATATATCCATCCATAGTAATTCTGCCCGAAGGCAGGTCCTTCACTGCAATCACAGCATTTTCATGCTATGTTTGCAGCTTTACTAGGGAATTGTGTAGGTGTGGTAGCTTCCCACACCGGTGAAGGATGATGATGATAATGATAATGATAATGGTAAGGATGATAATGATAAGGATGATGGCCATATGATTTCGGGGACCGTTTGGGCCTTAAAGTTTTCCTGACATTTGTCTTACAGGTGAGGAAAAACCCCGATAAAAACCTCACCCAGAAAAACTGCCCCGACCGGGGATCGAACCCGGGCCCGCTGCGTGACAAGGCAGCACGCTACCTCGGGACCACAGCGGTGGACAAGTAGGCATATATATATATATATATATATATATATATATATATATATATATGGGGACTAATTTCGAACATGCAGAAAAAGATTTATGCCAATTGTTATTGAAAGAATTTCAACAAATAAATTTATTAATTGAATTTCTAATTTAAGAGGATTAGCAGAAAACAAAATATTTATCAATTGGTGAACAAGAACAAAATTTAATTTTGGAGACTGGAGAAAACATTAGAATCTTGTAGTGAGATCATATATTTAGGAATTAAAATAAAGAAAAATGGGAGTTCTGAAGAGGAAATAAGAAATAGTAATAATAAAGGAAAATTTGCAATTGCTCGCCTCAATGGAATATTGTGGGATAAAAATATAAGTAATAAAAATAAAATTAATATATACCATACAATTCTTAAAAGCGTCATTACTTATGGAGCAGAACTTTGGCCATTAACAACAAAAACAAATAAGTATATTTTGGCAACGGAAATGGATTTTACACGAAGGGCAGGAAGAATTTCAAGAAGAGAAAAAAATAATAATTCAGTTATAAAGGAGGAAATGAAGATAGAAGA
The DNA here is from genome assembly GCA_030220185.1 of Diploptera punctata. NCBI lineage: Eukaryota > Metazoa > Arthropoda > Insecta > Blattodea > Blaberidae > Diploptera > Diploptera punctata. The sequence continues at coordinate 1,494,088 of JASPKZ010007807.1, read as the reverse complement.
AACGATTTTAGATTATATTAAAACTGAGCAATTAAGATGGTACGGACTTGTCCAACATGGATACAACATGTTCATCGAATGGAAGATCACAGAATACCCAAACTAATGTTAAGATATCAACCTGCAGGAAGAAGAAGACCAGGACGTCCACTCAAAAGACTTCTGGATGGTGTTTCTCTTGAGGCCGAAACAGGTCAACAAATGGCCTAAATTCGTGAATGTACTATGATGATGATGATGGACTTGTCCAATGAATAGAAGAAGATCGGCTACCAAAATATGTTTTGGAATGGAATCCTGAGGGAAGACGAGGCAGAGGAAGACCTAAAATCTCGTGGAGTCAGGGAATATATTTATACATGAAGGAGATACATCTACAACTAGGAGATTGGATGGACCGACAATATTGGATATTAGGAATCGGACGATGTCAAAGCCATTAATCAACCGATGATATATATATTATATAATTTATCTGAATGAGAACGTAACTCAATCGAAAAAAATTTATAGTTTAATTAATCATTATCAACGTTTTAAGCAAACTATAATAAGAGTATTAAACAAACATGTCCACCTCAGCGGGCCCGGATTCGATCCCCGGTCGGGACAGTTTTTCTGGGCGAGGTTTTTATCGGGGATTTTCCTCATCTGTAAGACAAATGTCAGGAAAACTTTAAGGCCCAAACGGTCCCCGAAATCATATGGCCATCATCCTTATCATTATCATCCTTACCATTATCATTATCATCATCATCCTTCACCGGTGTGGAAAGCAACGGGAAGCTACCACACCTACACAATTCCCTAGTAAAGCTGCAAGCATAGCATGGAAATGCTATGATTGTAGTGAAGGACCTGCCTTCGGGCAGAATTACTATGGATGGATAGGGGCCAGTTTCATTTTTACATAAATTATGACACATACAAATAAAACATAATAATGTATTGGGAATAAAACTTATTCTAACAAAAGAATTAAAGGAATGGAGAATGATTTCATAAAATAATATAAACCATATAATGTGATGGATTATAACCAATAATACAGAAGAAAGTAATTAGTTATATAGGGCCTATTGTATTCACGTAGACTTTCACGGCCGGAGTTGCTATGATGATCTTGAAGAAGATTTTCGGGCTGTAGGCCGTGGTCGTGAGGCTTGTAGTTCCCCGACGTTTCGCCAGAGACTGCGTCTGGCATCCTCAAGGGTTGCCTCAAGACAATATATATATTGATTTATAATAATATAAGCAAAAATAGATGCTTTATATTTATTATTTTAAAATATTAAAATGATTAATTTTATTCACTTAATTAATTAATTAAAAATAATTAATTTAATTGCTTTTTTAAAACTAGCTGTTTTTAGTTTACTTAGTTCTGGATTGGATCTAATTAATTCATTATATAATTTGGGCCCTAGATTAAATAAATTGGGTCCTAGATAGAAGGAACAGACTTCAAATATGTATTTTTTTCCAAACTACCAAAAAAAATAGAAACACAATTTCCAACGTTCCTAGAAAGTGAAAAGTTTGAAGTTCCAATCACAGCCGCATTGACCTTGATGCTTCAAGTTGCGATAAAGGTCGCATTGGCGCTGTTGGATTGGAAGAGAAGGAGCAGAAGATCATCTTCATCGCCGGTGCCCTTCCAGGTCGCCATACCTAACCCAGTGTGATTTTTATCTGTGAGGTTACATAAAAGACCGTGTTTTATGCCCCCTCAGCCTGAAACTCTTGAAAATCTGCGACATCGAATTGTTGAAGCTGTGAAATTGATAACTAGAGACCAGCTGATTCGTGTGTGGCAAGAAATGAGCCACCGATTTGATATTTGTCGTGCAACACACTGTGCTCATATTGAATGCATAAAATAGTGAAATTTGAACTTTTCTCTTTCCAGGAACGTTGGAATTGTGAAAATTATCAGGTGTATATAAATTGAAGTGTGGCACATGTGACAATGTCTATATAGGACAAACTGATAGACCTTTTATCTCTCGGATAAAGGAACACATGAGAGCATATAACAGAAATTTAGAAAATTCAAAATATGCTAACCACCTATTCCAATTTAATCATTGTTTCGATCAAAATTTTGAAATTTTACATATTTGTGATAAGGGTAAGAAGTTAGATCTTTTGGAGGTTGTAGAAATTAATACATTTAAAAGTAGTAAAAAACTGTTAAATTCTCAACTTGATTTGAATGAATCCCCTTTGTTAAATTTAAAAATTTAAATAAATATTGTTGTATTGTTGCTTAGATCAGTTGGAACACAATTCATAATTTGTTAACATGTCTGAAGAAGGTACAGTGTACCGAAACAGCTGTCACTGAATTATATAATAAATATGAAAATCAAATAAAACTACGTTTTATTTTTATTTAATTAATAATTTATATTTTTTGTTGTTTGGAATAAATAAATGTTTAAAGTCTGTTCCTTCTTTCTGAATAGTCCTGTAGTGCATGCGTTTGGCTATGTACTGTAGAAATGTACTGTGCGTGGTTTTCGTCACATGTGGCAACAGTATAAGAAACTGATACAGATAAAGAATGAGTTACTGATAAGAAATACTATTAAACTGTCAGCATCAGACAGTGCAGATATTTTAAAAATGAGGTAAAATAAGAATTGGTTTGATGAGAAATGTGCTGAAATGGTAAAGGAAAGGAAACTAGCAGCAAAAATGAATTGATTTTACTTGCCAAATTAAGTAAATTTTAGAACAATTGGGTATCATTAGACGGAAAACCACTAGAAAAATAACTATTCGAGAGAGAATATTAACGATCTCGAAATTTATGTAAAAAATAGGAACATCAAAAAATTATATCAGGTAATTATGGTAGAAAAGAAAAGATTTCAGGCTATGATAACTATAATCAGGAATAAACTTGGGAATATAATGAAATTCCAGGAAATAGATGAAAAAAATACTTTATCCGGCTGGTAAACGTACATGTAAAACTGGATTTTGAAGAGGATGACTTACAGACAGCAGAATTATTGTCACAGAGCCAACCGCATTAGAGATTGAAATGGCGATGGTAAAATTAAATATGTATAAAGCATCAGATTCAGATGGGATTCCAGCAGAACTGATAAAATCAGAGGGAGAAAATGTATTGCCAAGGAACTAGATAGTCAAGATAGTTTATCGGTTGCTTAATTTGATTAAAAAAAATCTCCAGATGTAAGGAACGATTCGATTATCCTATCAATTTATAAGAAAGGAGATAAAATTGATTGCAACAACTATAGTAGCATCTCATTACTTTCAACCTCGTACAAAATCCATCTTTCAGTATCCAGACTTACTCCTAATATTGACGAAATAATAGGTGATCATCAATGTAGATTTAGAAGAATTTTAGAAAATAAATGGGATATAACGGCAGTGTACATCAACTATATGCAGACTTCAAAAAAGCATATGATTTAATTAAGGTGGATAATGTTGTATAGTATCCTAAAAACTTAGACTTATTCGAATGGGTCTAAATGGCATAAAGAAAATGGTGCGGGTAGCAAACAAATTTAAGATAGTTTTGAAATTTTGAAATTCCTTAGATTTGGACAGGGTGTATCTTTCTAAAATTGACATCGCTGCCATCAGAGGATCAATTTCAATTTTAAGAAACCATTTTTACAAAATTTCTACTTTGTAGTATGTATACTTCAATTAGGCCTACAATTTGAATTTTTTAATGTATTTACAAAATGTATTTCATAAATTAAAAAAAAATTAATTGTCTGTATCACTTTGTCCCTAAGGCAATCCTCTAATGAGGAAAGTTGTATATAATAAAAATATTGTTACTATTATTATTACTATTGTTATTACTACTCTTATTATTATTGTTTTTATTATTGTCATTATTATTCTTGTTATTATATTTTTATTAATATTATTATTTATTATTATTATTATTATTATTATTATTATTATTATTATTATTATTTTGCTGTTTGCATATTGTTATTAACGTCTTCCACCTCTCCCATTAGCATCAACCAATCTTCAATCTCCATAACTCAGTCTTCCCAATCCCCCTCTTCTAATTATTTCTCCTGCATCCACATGTCGATTCCCTTTTTCAAGTTAACTACCGTGTATTTTCCTTCTCCATTATGATAGTAGATCAATAGTTTCTTCGGTACTGTATTTTTATCCATTCACTGGATATGACCATACCATCATATCTATTTTGTTTTTATTTCATCAACCAGTTATTAGTCATGTTCAGTTTTCTTTTAATGACTGAATTTATTTTATCTATACTTGAAATTCTTGTTGATCGGTGTGAAATATCATATTTTCTTAAACTTAAATTTACCTACAGTTTTTCTGCAAAAGGCCAAGTTTCTCAAACATATGTTATTATACTTTTCTAACACCGCAAGCTACGAGGAACTACTATGGGAACTGTGGAGCAAAAGATCCACGATACCAGACGAATTCTACACGACAGATGCAATTATCAACCGAGAATGGACACGCGGAGTGTATGACCTGAGACATGCAGTCACAAGATTCGCCATACATGGTTTCCATCAATAATTATGCAAAACTATAAACTTCCACGAACCGTGTGATGAGTGTGTATCCAAATATTGTGAGCAAAAGTGCGAGAAGTATCACGCATAGGTCTGTACAGGCAGACAAGAAACTCTGACACAGTTGTGTCAATAACTGTAAAGAACCATGCACATTGTGCGCATTTCCTATTATTATTATTAATAATAATAATAATAATAATAATAATATTATTATTATTATTATTATTATTATTATTATTATTATTATTATTATTATTATTATTATTATTATTATTATTATTATTATTATTATTATTATTATTATTATTATTATTATTATTATTATTAGGGAAATGAAAAGAATTTTAAGTACAGAAATGGATGTTTTAAGAAGATCAGCTAGAAAATCTAGAATGGATAGAATACGAAATAAAGAAATAAGGGAAATTATGGGTGTACAAGAGGAGCCGGACATCATAGAAAAGAAAAGATTGCAGTGGTATGGTCATGTCAAACGAATGCCAGAGCAAAGATTGCCAAAAATTGTTATCTAATGGATCCCAATGGAAAGGAGGAAGAGAGGAAGACCGATGAAAACTTGGATAGAAGGGGTACAAGCAGCTATGAATATCAGAGGAATGGAGGAAGATCAAAGGATGGATAGAGAGGAATGGCGTTTGGTTTCCGGAAGACGGCGGCAGCTGACATGATACCGGATGATGATGAGGATTATTATTATTACTACTATTGTTATTATTTTTATTATTATTATTATTATTATTATTATATAATAACATGTAGGGCCTAATCATTTGTTTATTGTAATTTAGATGTTAGTCTATTTTTTTGTGCTTTTTAAAAACCTGGTTGAGTAGACAAGATCTTAAGGCCTTAACTCTGCCAGGTAAATAAAAGTTATTATTATTATTATTATTATTATTATTATTATTATTATTATCATTATTTTATATTTTGAATTTTGACAATATGAGTTACATGATCTTATTGGAAGCTAGATGTAATAAGAAAAGTTATGTCTCGTAGACTGCGAACAAGTAGCAGGAATGTGGAAGGAAATAAGGTAATAAATTCCTTGTAGGAAAACCAGAGGAAATCTCCCAGTAGGTAGGCCGAGAATGATGTGGGAGAATAAAATTAACCATGATTTGCGGGAAGTAAATTATACAGGGGATGATTGAAAACCATTAGCTTATGATACTGGCCGATAGCGAAGAGATACTAAAGGCCAACACGCACACACTATTGAGTAACACTAAGAAATTAGGACTGGAAGTAAACATCAGTAAAAATAAATATATGGTCACACGTAGAAATTCAGTATATAATGGAAATGGACAGCTAATGACAAATAAGGGAAATTTTGAGGAAGTGGCTGAATTCAAATACCTAGGAACAATAATCACAAATAGGAATGAGATGCACAAAGAAATTAAACATAGGCTCAATTCTGGAAATGCATGCTATTATGCATTGCAGAGACTTTTGATGTCCCAACTCCTTTCAAAAAACGTTAAGCTGAAAATATATAAAACTATTATTCTACCAGTTATATTATATGGGTGCGAAACATGGACTCTTACTTTAAGGGAGGAAAGGAGATTACGAGTATTTCAGAATAAAGTTCTTAGGAAAATTTTTGGACCAAAGAGAGATGAACAGACAGGTGAATGGAGAAGAAGACTACATAACAATGAACTACATGGTCTTTATAGGAAGCCAGATATAATAAGAACAGTTAAGTCTCGTAGACTGCGATGGGCAGGACATGTTGCGCGTATGGGGAATGAAAGACGTGCATGGAAGCTTCTTGTAGGAAAGCCAGAGGGAAAACGCCCAGTTGGTAGACCAAGAATGAGGTGGGAGAACAACATTAACTATGATTTGAGCGAAGTAGATTATACAGGGAATGATTGGAAAGCATTAGCTCAGGATAGGGATGTATGGAGAGCTTATGTCCGCGCGGCCATGAACCTTCGGGTTCGATAGTGCCAGTGAGTAAGTAAGTAAGTAAGTAAGTAGAGATGTATGGAAAACTCCTTCCGCGCGACCATGCATCTACGGGTTGGATACTCCCAGTGAGTTAGTTAATTAAGTGAGTTGTTGATTTATAGGAATACTTTACAAGTTATTGGTATTGATTGCTCCATTTAAATATGAGTCTTAATGAACGTGCAAACAGGATGTACTCTATGTTTTGAAATGTGACTACTTAGAGTATATGCAGCATCTGCTGAAAATCAACACCCGCCTTTGAAGAACCGAAGTTCTGGAAAGTGTAGCAGGAAGTAGGAGGTCCGGCGAGTATTAGGCAGTAGTCGAAATCTGTGCCGCTTCCGAAGGCTTCGCGTGGAGAATCAGAGTGTGGCAGCAGGTTCCTCCCACTTCATGCTCCTGCACTAATCCATCACCGTCCTCCGACACTTTTACAGCCAACTGCAACAATAATAACAAGGCAACTCACTGCCAAATGAAAGTCCATCCAGTACCCTAGGGACCAACATTGATGTACAAAGCACTCCCCTGTTCAATTTTTTACTAGAAATTTCCTAGGAAAGGACAGTTTTGTGACCGGAAAATCGTTTCCAATAACTTCTCTTGATGGAATTTCCCCCCTAAATGTATTTCTGCACCGTTAAAGTCATCAATCTTGTGTGGTTATGTTAAATGTAAGAGTATTGTCTGAGGAATAAGGCGGGGTAGTCGAGAAGTCATTAGGATTTCTAGCATTACTTGAGGCCATCCTGGGAGGTCCTTCATGTTAGAACCACCTGTAAGTGCTATCCTAGAGGGAAGGTGTATTGAAATGGTTATAAATTGAAGACTCGTTTGGGTGGCGGAGAAAATTGGATGGACCTGTTATGTGGTATGCAGCCAATTGAAATGGGTGTTCATTCCAAACGTAATATTATCAGATATTCAAGTTATGACGTTGAAATATTGGTTCAGTAACAATACATAGTTTATTTACTGAGAATGGCTACTCAGCTGAGAGGTACAAACAATGTCATGTATATAACAGACTCCCTGTCAAGTGAAAATATATAGGTGTACATCACATACGTAACATGTCATAATCATTATAATTTTTTTTGTCAAATATCATAAAAAAATACTTCTTACAGATTAATTAAAAGGTAAGGGTGTTTTCTTTATTTTTTTAATATTTGAAACTTTCCAGTGAACTTATGACTATCCATCCATAGTAATTCTGCCCGAAGGCAGGTCCTTCACTGGAATCATAGCAGTATGAAATAATAGCTATTAGCAGTAGAAATGGATTTTTGGACGCGATCGACAAGAATTTCAAGAAGCGGTAAGGTCAGAAACAGCTAATAAGGAAAATTACGCAAGTTAAAAAAAGCATATTAGGAAAAATAGAAGAAAAACGTTTGAAATCGTATGGACACCTCTTAAGAATGGAAGAAGGGAGAATAGCAAAGAAGATCCTTATTTGGAAAGCTAATGGAAGAAGTGGAAGAGGCAGACCTAGACAACGTTGGATAGATAAAGTGAGGAGAAGTATGGAAGCTAAAGATTTGAGGGAAGAAGATGCTTTAGACAGGAACCTCTGGCGACAAATCACTTTGGGTTGAAGGAGAAACACTGTATTGTGAAATATTCCTAAAAAAATTATCAAGACTAGACTTAGATAAAATTAAAGTATTATATTAATGTACTTAATGTAAATCGGGAAGATTATAAGCCGCATAGAGGATAATGTCTGTAAGTGATAAATCTGTAATATATGACAACAAATTTTCCAATATGTTATAAAGTACGGTATTTCGGAGAATGTCTATTAAAACTGCCATACAAGAGGTAAATATCCATTCTCGGAATATCCAATACTGTTTTAAATATATAATTAAATTTTTCATCATCATCATCATCATAGTACATTCACGAATTTAGGCCATTTGTTGACCTGTTTCGGCCTCAAGAGAAACACCATCCAGAAGTCTTTTGAGTGGACGTCCTGGTCTTCTTCTTCCTGCAGGTTGATATCTTAACATTTGTTTGGGTATTCTGTGATCTTCCATTCGATGAACATGTTGCATCCATCTTGACTTATAATCAGAAATTTTGTTTTCTAAAGATTCCATGTGTAATTCTTCTAAGATGTCTTCATTTTTTTGTGATCTAGTAGTGTGTATCCTGCAGTCCTCCGAATATATCTCATTTCAGCAGATCTAAGTCTCTGTATATCCTTCTGTTTCAACGTCCATACTTCGCTACCATACAAAAGAGTTGGAAGAGCCAGTGTTTTATACACTTTCAGTCTTGAATGTTTTTGGACTAACTGTGGCTTGAAGATAGAATTTATTAACCCTAAAATTCTTAAAAATTTAGATATTTTTGCATTTACATCCTTTTCTTCTTCATATGAGATATTGCATCCTAGATATGTAAAATTATTCACCTGCTCCAAAATTTTATTGTCCAGTACAATTTTACTTCTGAAGGATCTACACCTTGAAATGCCATAAATTTTTCATATTTATTATAACAAAGTATTTGAAATACTTATTTTATGTGCAGTACCCAGTTAAAGTATTTGAACGTTTTGCTTGAAGTTTTGCGTCAATCTGGCTCCTACCAGAAATAAGAAACTCAATATTATTTGGAAACTTTTGCACATTTTTACGCCAATTACCTTTCGGAGAGAATAGTTTGAAATTCCCAAGTCAGGGATACAATTATTTGGTCTTCCGACAGGTTTAAGAATCCAAGTGTTGTAATATTTGATGGTGTAACGATATAAAGCACCTCTTTCCTAAGTTAAGGGTTCGACTATCATACGTGATGCCGTGGCACTAAGGGAGCATTCCGATTTGGATGTCAAAATCAATGTCTCTAGAGGTAGATAGAATGCTGTGTATGACCGCTGCTGTTCAAGCGGCCTAATATTAATTGTAATATTAATGTGTTTTCTTTATGTAATTGTAATGTTAATGTTTTTTTAGTGTATAATGCTATTGTGTTATTACTTAATTGTTATATTATTGTGTTTTCTTTATGTAATTTTAAGGTTAATGTTTTTAGTGTATAATGCTATTGTGTTATTATTCAATTGTAATATTATTATTGTGTTTTCTTTATGTAATTGTAATGTTATTGCTGTTTCTGTTGTTTATTTTTCTTTACACTAGTACCAATTATTACTTTATTGTAACGGACTGTCAACAGCACATACGGCTTACTGCCCGTGCGACCCATATTTGTAAATAATATTGTAAATATCTTACTTTTTGTCTAATAAAGTCCTACTACTACTAAAAATACAATCACTCTAGGTGTTAAATATACAATTTAAGGATATTTGGTAAATTTTATTACAGAAATGCGGAAGTTGTTTTTTCAGTCATACTTACTGAATTCTTCCTTCACCTTTCAGTATTACTTTCAGAAGGGTTAACATCTAGGTCACATCAAGTCTAAGACCTTTAGGAGAAGTTTATGAGCTCTTCATTTCTACTGTAATGTCTTCATGTGTTTTTTTGACGTTCTAACTAACTAACTCACTAGCACTATAGAATCCGTAGGTTCATGGCCACGTGGAGAAAAGGTCTCCATACATCCATATCCTGAGCTAATGTTTTCCAATCATTCCCTGTATAATCTACTTCCCTCAAATCATAGTTAATGTTATTCTCCCACCTCTGGTTTTCCTACAAGAAGCTTCCATGCACGTCTTTCATTCCACATTCGTGCCACATGTCCCCATCGCAGTTTACGAGACTTAACTGTTCATAGCATATCTGGCTTCCTATAAAGATCATGTAGTTCATTGTTATATTGCCTTCTCCATTCACCCGTCTGTTCATCTCTCTTTGGTCCAAACATTTTCCTAAGAACTTTACTCTGAAATACTCGTAATCTCCTTTCCTCCCTTAAAGAAAGAGTCAATGTTTCGCATCCATATAATATAACTGGACGATCACTAATTTTAATTTCGATGATGTTATGAAATGGGTTCTGGTAATCGACCAAACTCATGGCCAAGTGGTCATCGTTTCTGATTACAGTTCATGAGGTTCCGGGTTAGATTCCCCATCAGACTATAGGACTTATTTTTATTTATTTTTTCGTTAAAGGGGATTATTCTTTTGGACGCCCATGGTCTGAAATTTAGGTTAAGTTTAGGTTAAGAACTCTCCTGGCGCTTCATTATAATGTATCACCCATCACATAATCGGTGTAACGTAACTCCGCCTTCCAGTTGCAATTCCTCCAATGCCAGGGGAGAAAACCAGAAATGTCACAAAAGACAACCTGGTGGCGTTTCCAAAAAAAAAATCCATCTCAACATTTGATTTGATGATTAAAGGAAAACTAACAAAAATGAAGTCAGTGGTGTTGGTCGGCACTGGAGTTGAACTTAAGTCCCATCCGAATATGAGTCTCAAATTCTGCCACCTGAGCAAAATCGCTCAGTAAATAATTTTTATTTTATATTAACCTGATATAAAGTCTAACAAAACTACATAGAACAGTTTAACACACGTACTGTATTTCTGTAAAACAATGCATATGAATCAAACGATATTCAAGTAATATCCTCAACTCCCCCACATCTCCCCTACATCACCCACCCCACAAACTACCCCAAACCCAGGTATAGCCGAACAAATGCGAACCTGTCAAGAACAGAACTTTGATTTTAAAACAAAAAATAAAGAGAAAAAAATGAAATAGGGAACATTATTATCTGTGCAAGTTGTGTACATGTGGTTGTAGTACGTCATGCACAGGACATTTAATTCTGGAAGGCGAAGTAAGTGCAGTTTACACACATGGCGACATAATTACACATAGAGAGATGCGGGCAGGCCCCTGCTGAGCTTCTTTGAAGTCTGTATACACACACATACAGCTAAACTTTGTCTTCAGTTCCTAGAGACACAACCACTTGAACTTAACTAGTGATTATTTATTTTCACAAAAGCTTCATGTTAACATTACATTTTACTTTGTAAATACTCTGCATTGTGGTTATAGATACCCCACTACATGGTATTGTACATGTTTTATGCTGTACTAATCCCAGTTGTAGTCGCTGAATTGCGATCAAACCGATAAACTAGTTTGTTAACATTTGAATGAAAATACCAACATGAGTCCTACATGATCGGTTGGGAAAATTAATGTGAGTTAAAGTGCAATAGCCCGTAATTTTGAATTTCTGTCGTTGCTTACATGAAACGAAAGGAAAAAATACTGTGGAACAGAGTTACAAATTATTTCGAATTATGTTACAAACAACACGAATTTAAGCATAAGCATAAATAAACAGCTTTGTAAGTCATGTTTACAATTTTATTTGATAGTTTAAACGTTACACACACACACACACACACCAGGTCTAGAAGGCCTTTGGTCTATCAGCTGGCTGCCGGCCTCACATCCACACAAGTTAATAACAGAGGTAGACGATCATCCAGTCAATGTATGAGTGACATGTGGTCAGCATACAGAATCCTTCAGCCCTTATAACTGATTTTCTCAACCTGCACACACACACACACGCATTATATATATATATATATATATATATATATATCATCCATGCGAGTATTAGGCCATGTGGCCTGTTACGGTCTGAAAGAGGAATTTTCCATCCAGCGCTTTTTTGGACATCCCAACGATCTTTTGCTTTGGGGGCAATAGCGAAGTATGACTTTTGGAATTCTATGAGACGGCATTCGTTGAAGTTGAAGATGGGCATATATATATATATATATATATATATATATATATATATATATATATACATGTGTGTGTGTGATATGATAAAAAAATGAATACTTGAGTCGGGATTTGAACCCGAGTATGTAAACTCTGTACGTTTAGCGCTCTAACCAACTGAGGTACTCAAGTATTCCAACACAACATGCATTTTTCTTATATATGTAGTATTCTCAATTCACACAAGAGGTAGCGGGAATCGTTCCAACTGACATCTAGCGGCCACCATAACAGGTAAGCAATTTTTTTTAAAGAGAATATTTACTTTATAGCAGTAACGCTTGTATATTTAGATGTTATAATTATATTTTTGACATTTGGCAATGAAGGCAAATATGACATGAAAAGAAAAATGAATACTTGAGTGGGGATTTGAAACCGAATTTCTAACGTTTGTACGTTTAGCGCTCTAACCAACTGAGCTACTCAAGTATTCCAACACAAACATACATTTTTCTTATATATGTATATGCTTACCTTTTATGGTGGCCACTAGATGTCAGTCGGAACGACTTCCCGCTACCTCTTGTGTGAATTGAGAATACTACATATATACGAAAAATGTATGTTTGTGTTGGAATACTTGAGTAGCTCAGTTGGTTAGAGCGCTAAACGTACAGAGTTTAGAGACTCGGGTTCTAATCCCGACTCAAGCATTCATTTTTCTTTTCATATCATATTTGCCTTCATTGCCAAATGTCAAAAATATAGTTATAACACACACACACACACACATATATATATATATATATATATATATATATCCATCTATGCATAAATTTATATTTATTTTTCCTTTTGCTTATTCAACTAGATGCAAAAACACATTATCACTTATTTAAGTGTAGCAGTGCACGCCGAGTATTAGATAGTAAAGTAAAGTAAAGTAAAGTGATCCCACAACAGACCCGGAGGCCCTTGGGGTAGTAGGAGGTTAAGGCTCCCACTTTTTCTAGATAATCGGCACTTTATGTCAGCCGGGTTGTCAGCCCTGCGTGACGGCCGCCTTTACCCCCAGAACAAGCGTCTGGTACTCATTTCCGTTAGAGGCTGAGTCGACCCCAGGGCCATAGTGCCGCCAGAGGGTTTGGGTCAGTTTAAAAATCCTGACCCCAACGGGACTTGAACCCTCGACCCTCCGGCTTGTAGCTCAGTGCCTTAACCACTACGCTACGGCGTGCCCCGAGTATTAGCTAGTGTAAATATAAATATTATGTACCAACATTAATTAAATTTCCCTCATTTGTCATTAGCTGTACCATTATATTATAATAATAATAATAATAATTATTATTTTTTTTTTTTGCTGGCATTACAATTTGCCGATGATCAACTGGTTTTAGCGCAAGACAAATTTGACATGGAATTCATGATAAAAAGGTTGAAAAACACATTTGAATCATGGGGTCTCACAGTAAATTTACAAAAAACAGAATATATGGCAATAAATATCAATGAAAGAGAAAATTTAATATTGGAAAAAGGAATCCAAATAAAGCAAGTGAAACAAACTAAATATTTGGGAATAATTATGGATAACATCGAAGGTATAGGCAAAGAGAACATAAAACATAGAATTGAAATGAGTAGCAAAATAATATCATCGTTAAATTCCATATGGTGGGATAAGCATATTTGGAAAGACACAAAAAAATATATTGGTAAAACATTGGTGGAATTTGTTGCAATGTACGGAAGTGATGTATGGACATTCAATAAGTACTACAAGAATAGACTAATAGCTCTAGAAATGGACTATTTACGAAGAAGTGCCAGAAAGTCTAAATTAGAACATGTCACAAATAAGGAAATTAGAAACATAATGGAAGCAGAAGAAAGCATAATTGAAAGAATTGAGGAGAAGGAATTAAAGTGGTTGGGACATGTTTTAAGAATGGAAGAAGAGCGATGGCCGAAGCAACTATATGAATGGCATCCGAACAGAAAGAAGAAAAGAGGAAGAACAAGGTTAACATGGAAGGAAAACATGAAGACAGTAATGCAAGCTAGAGGGCTAAGCATCGAAGATGCCCAAGACCGTAGGCTTTGGAGGTTTGTCACGGGAAGACGGCAGCAGCTGTAAAAACCCGAAGATAGATAGATTATTATTATTATTATTATTATTATTATTATTATTATTATTAATTTCATCGAGCGGATACAATAATTTGGTTAATCTGAATAATGAACCCTCCGGTAGTTTTTAGTTTAATCTGAATTGTTTAAATGAACCAAGATTCAGATTGGTAAACTTAGGTTATGTTGTGTTGAGCCATCCCGAATTCTGATCACCACCCGTAAAGGTGGTGTCGTTATTCAAAAGTTTCGATGTAAAATATACAGTTTTGCATAATATAATATCATGTGTACTAAGATCAGTACATGCGCCGTAGTTTGCTAAAGAAAACAGTATTTTTGCTTAATCTACATTAATTATTATAGTAGGCCCAATTCTCCTTGCAATGTTATGAGTATTAAAGCAACTTTGTTGAGAATATATCTAATATATAAAAATTAATGTTTGTTTGTTTGTTTGTACTTTATGCGCGGCCATACCGTTGGACCGATTGTGATCGGGCTTTTTGTAAAACGTTCAGGAGATTCCCGGGATGAACACAGGCTATAAGAGAGTTCTGATACTCAACTCCTACACCCTTAAAATCGTCCTTTGTAGTGGAAAACGTGAAAAAAGTTGCTCTTTGGACACAAAATTAATGTACACAGAATTGAATATCTCAAAAAGCTCTACAAAAAAGTCCGCGACAGCATATGTTTATCTCTTACGGATAACTCACAATAACCATTTTTGTCTTTCAGTGATGCCAAGAAGATCGAGACAAGTAGGTAGATTCCTGTGCAAGCATAGCAGCACATTGCGGGTATTCTTTTACGGATAACTCACAATAACGAATTTTGTCTTTTAGCTCATCTATACCAAAAAGATCGAGATAAGTAGATTCCCGGGCAACACTGGGTAATCAGCACGGGGAATCTTAAAATAATTTACTTATTCAACTAATCATGAGAAGTACATTAATTTTTGTATTTCAGCACATTTATGCCAAGAAGATCGGGATGGGTAAATTCCCGGACCACGCCGGGTAAACAGCACGGGGTATCTAAAAATAATTACGATATAAATTTTTCCTTCTACTTATTTAACTAAACATAAAACACATTAATTTTCGTATTTCAGCTAATTTATGTCAAGAAGATCGGGATAAGTAGATTCCCGGGCAACGCCGAGTAATCAGCACGGGTTACCTAAAAAATATAGGCCTAATTTTATAATTATTTTTCAATTTACTTATTCAACTAAACATAAAAGCACATTAATTTTTATTTATTTAGGCGTAGCAGCGCACGCCGAATATTAGCCAATTATATATATAATATAACTAGTTGGTTATATCCTCTGCTTCTCACAGGTACAATGGTGTCTTAATTAATTAGCGAGGAAATTTGAGAGTGTAGGTACCTTTAGTCTCTCTATTTACATACATTGCAATAAATCTTGAAGCACTGGATGTCTTGTTTTTGTTGAAGTCAACTAAACTCTTTGGTTGAGATCTCAGATTTGAAAAAATGTTGTCGTGAGTCATATTGATAGAATGTCTCCTTGACAACGTAAGGTCTTACTACCCCTGTGTTTCTGATCCTAGGGTATAAGGTATTTACTCACCGACATCTGCAAAGCACTCCTAATTTAATTGGCGTCACAATTTCTTGAATAATGGCATTTAGATGGATTCTTTTTTATTATCAAAAGAAGTCTATTATGGTTCCTGTATGAGATTATTTTCTCTTTATTGTATATAAAATAAATGTTAATATTGTAAGAGAAGATGCTAATTAAATAGTCCATGAAAAAAGTATTCTTTACAATTCCTAAACAATATGAGATTTCTTGTAAAGAAAATTAATGTTTTTTTTTTCACTTTTCATCTCTAGATGTTCTTCCTCTATATCTCTTCAAGTGTTTACAAAGAATGTGAAATATTTTAGGTTCTTTCTGAAAGTGAGTCCGAATTCATTGAAAAATATTCCACTTCTAGAAAATGTTTAAATGACTCCGTTATTTTTATAAGTTTAACTATATCAAAGGAACATGTAACACATGGAGTTATGTATTGCAATATAACAGTAATTGCATATGCTGGTTTATATGTGAAAAGTTCAGAGATCATTCAAATTAGGATTGACCACAAGAATGAGAAAACAACAAACAGGTTTCTTATTCTTTCGGTTTATTGCTCTCTCTTCACCTATGAATATCCACTGCGAGGTTTCGTTGCTGGTTCTATAATTTTTATTTAAAAATCAAGTGATATACTTTCATCTTAAAAATTCAAGTCAAAATCATCATTCATTACGAAAGTAGACTATAATAGTTAAAACTGTACCGGCCAAGACAAGAAGCTGTTGCGAAGTTCCGCCTCCAAACTGGATACGATATTCTTGCTAAACATCTGTCTCGCTTTGGAATACTTCAAGCGCCCGCCTCCAATGTCTTTAATCTGGATGAAGATATGGACAGGGAACATTTAATGCGCTGCCCGGCTCTTCGCAGTACAACTGAGATCGGAAAATATTGGGAAGCCAGAACTATGATTATGAATCAGATGAACAAATGATGTTATCTCAATGTTCGAATGCCATTAGATAAAATTTTAAAAAAAATACTTAAAACTGTGAGATTATTTGTGAGAATTAAGGAAATGATGATTATTCAGGAACTTGTTGATATAAAATGAGGTTTTGTTTTCAAATATGCATATGTAATAAAATAATGAGGCATGGGCAATCAATAAGTACTACAAGAATAGACTAATCAATAAGTACTACAAGAATAGACTAATCAATAAGTACTACAAGAATAGACTAATCAATAAGTACTACAAGAATAGACTAATAGCTCTAGAAATTGATTATTTATGCACAAGTGCCAGAAAGTCAAAATTAGAACATGTCACAAATAAGGAAATTAAAAATATAATGGAGTCCCGCGCCGTAGCCGAGCGGTTAAGGCAGGAAGCCTTGGCGCAGAGCTACGGGACTTGCGCTGGTTCGAGTCACCATGGGGGAAGAAATTTTCTCATGGTATTTCGGACAGTATGGGACCGGTGCCCACTCAGCATCGTGAGGCAATTGGGTAGCTACAATAAGTAGCGGCTCCAGGTTGAGGAACCAGCTATAACGGCTGGGGGACTCGACATGCTAACCACATGTCACCCCTACACTGGCTGTTGATCATCTACCGCTGTGATTGACACATGTGGATGTGAAGGGCCAGCAGCCGGCTGGTAAAAGGGCAACCGCTGAAAAGTGGAAAGACCCTCAATCGGAAAAATATAATGGAAGCAGAAGAAAGCATAATTGAAAGAATTGAGGAGAAGGAATTAAAGTGGTTAGGTCATGTTTTAAGAATGGAAGATGAGCGATGGCCAAAGCAACTATAGCAATAGTATCCGACCAGAAGGAGGAAGAGAGAGAGACCGAAGTTAACATGGAAGGAAAACATGAAGACATTAATGCAAGCAAGAGGGCTAAGCATTGAAGATGCCCAAGATCATATGCTTTGGAGGTTTGGCACGGGAAGACGGCAGCAGCTCTAAAAACCCGAAGATAGAGATAGAGAATAAAATAAATGAAACTCTAAATAAAATTTAGAATATTAGCAAAACAAATGTATTCTTTTAGGTAAAATGTTATCACTCACCTCGTATTTTTCATCTTCTTTTAAATTTAAATTAAAAAAACAAGAAATGAGGTGAGTGATACAATTTTACCTAAATGAATAGTGTGAATTCCTAGAATAAGTAAATTTATTTTACTCATACTCAATCTTGATTCTGTAATGCATTTTATTTCTGATAAATTCCCAAACAAAAGAATTGATGAGGTTATTGCTTGAATTTAAGGATATTTTAAGGAGGCCTCTGATTTCATAGGATTACACTAATTTGAGACGAATAGTGAATCAAAGCGGAACTTTGAAATTTCTTGTAGGGATATCAGATGAAAAAAAAACATCTAGTTGTTAAGCTATGAACGAATTGGGAAAACACCATTAACATGATTTGAGGAGAGTGAATTACATGGGGAATGATTGAATAATATTAGCTCAAGATACGGATGTATGGAGAGCTTACGACCGTAAACTCCGGGTTCGATGGTATCAAACAGTTACTTAGTGAGTTAATTAGGGCAGCACTAGTTATACCAGGCATTTTTTATATTGCAATTGTTTGATATCGTCGAAATTTCAGAGATGTTCACTCACTCACTCACTCACTCACTCACTGGCACTATCGAATCCGTAGGTTCATGGCCGCGTGGACATCGATTTTCATATGATATCGTGAAAGGCTTTCAAATAAGCATTATAATTCTTCATAGAACTCATCCTTGATCTTGTCATCTTTATCTTCTGTGGGAGCATGTATATTTATGATTATAAAATTATGTCGTTTACCCTTTAGAATTACGTATAATATCCTATCACTGACAAACTTAATATCTCGGATAGCGGACAGGATCCTCCTTCGGACTAAAAAACCCGTTCCAAATTCAGGTCTTTCTGCACCCCCATAGTATAATGCAAAGCTTCCTGATTCCTGACTATCTTCTCTTGGCCACCTAACTTCCTGTAAAGGGACTGTATCAAAGGGCGATTCATCTAATTCCCGCGTTAATATCTCTAGTGCCCCGCTATTGTATAAAGTCCTAACATTCCATGTTCCTAGGAACATGTCCCTGTGTTTGAGCCATTGGCATGGGTTCCGTCAAGTAGTCCCCGCCCGGAGAACCGAATGGGGGACTATTTGACCTCCGGAAAATTTTATCCCAGTTGAACCCATGTCCGCACTTCTTGACGGTTGTATTTTTACGGCGAAACATCTTCACTCTTTCGACCAAGGTACATTTTTCGTCTGGCTTATCACATTCGACCAGTCCGGCATGGGTAACCCTATCGGCAGCAATGCTACCGCCGGCATAGCTCTGGGAATCATTTAAGCACGCAAGCCACTCCACCACGACAAGGTAAAGATACCATGGAGGGAATTTCAGAGATGTTACTTGTAAAAGATATTTTTTATATATTTTTAATATGAATTTAGTTCTATACTGCAGTAGTTTTTCCTTCAACCTAAACCGATTTTAATTTTTCAAAAAGTCATGTCTTGAACATTTTCTTCTGTAATTAATTTCTATTCCTACTCCTCCTGATCTCATCCATCGATTGTTTCTCTGGTTTTCCACTTAACCTTCTGTCTTTCGCAGTCCATTCCAGAATAATTTTCGGAATTATATTTTCTCTCATTCTTTAAGTATCCAAATCATTCAATTTCCATTACTCGATTACTTCAAGAATATTCTTCCAAAAATAATAAATTTCAAAATAGCATGTTAAACTCATCAGAGAAAATATTATGTTATAAAATGTGATTATTCAAATGAAAAATTACACTGTTTACAAGCACTTAAATGTTCTACAGGCGGTTTTAAATAGTTCCATTTCAAGAGATGGAAATATATGCTAATGTATGCATATGCACGTGCCTTTAAATACAATTTAATTGCTTTCTCTATGTTCGCAACCACTTTGCTGAAAATGAGCGAGCCATCATTTTCAATCCTATTACTCTGTTTGCACACTAACAGAAATTACTGATGGAATAAAAATATAATTTTATAGAAATTCTCAAATATATACGATGCAAGGATTAAATAGTATATTACTATACGCGGTTCCAAATCTTGGAAATTTAATAAATAATAAATAAATAAAATAAAAACAACAAATATAATATTAAAAAAATGAATGTATGTTTGTTTGTTTGTTCGTACTTTATGCGCTGCCATACCGTTGATCCGACTGTGATGGGACTTTTTGCAAAATGTTCAGGAGTTTCCTGGGATGAACATAGGCTATAAGAGAGTTGTGATACTCAACTCCTACAGTCTTAAAAATCGCCCTTTGCAGTGGAAAACGTGAAAAAAGTAGCTCTTTGGACGCTTAAATGGCTTATGCTGTCTAAACCATTACAAATACACAAAATTAATGTACACAGAATTGAATATCTCAAATAGCTACACAAAAAAGTCCACTACAGGGATGTTCATCTCTTACGGATAACTCACAATAACAATTTTTGTCTTTCATTGATGCCAAGCAGATCGAGACAAGTACGTAGATGCCTGTGCAAGCATAGCAGCATATTCTTTTACGGATAACTCACAATAACGAATTTTGTCTTTTAGCTCATTTATGCCAAGAAGATCGAGAAAAGTAGATTCTTGGGCAAAACCGGGTAATCAGCACGGGGAATGTAAAAATAATTACGATAAACATTAATAATTATTTTTCATTTTACTTATTCACTAATCATAAGAAGTACATTAATTTTTGTTTTTCAGCATATTTAAGCCAAGAAGATCGGGACGAGTAGATTCCCGGACAACGCCGGGTAAGCAGCACGGGCATCTGAAAATAATAAAGTAAAGTGTTCCCACTACAGGCCTCAGGAGGCCCTTGGGGTAGTAGGAAGTTAAGGCTCCCACTTTTTTTTAGACAATCAACACTTTATGTTAGCCGGGTTGTCAGCCCTGCGTGACGGCCGCCTTTATCCCCAGAACAAGCGTCTGGTACTCATTTCAGTTAGAGGCTGAGTCAATCCCAGGGTCATAGTGCCGCCAGAAGATTTTGGTCAGTTTAAAAATCCTGGCCCCACCGGGACTTGAACCCTCGACCTTTCGGCTTGTAGCACAGTGCCTTAACCACTACGCTAATCTCTCTCTCTATCTATCTTCGGGTTTTTACAGCTGCTGCCGTCTTCCCGTGCCAAACCTCCAAAGCCTACGGTCTTGGGCATCTTCGATGCTTAGCCCTCTAGCTTGCATTACTGTCATGTTTTCCTTCCATGTTAACCTTGGTCTTCCTCTTTTCTTCTTTCTGTTAGGATGCCATTCATATAGTTGCTTCGGCCATCGCTCATCTTCCATTCTTAAAACATGTCCTAACCACTTTAATTCCTTTTCCTCAATTCTTTCAATTATGCTTTCTTCTGCTTCCATTTTGTTTCTAATTTCCTTATTTGTGACACGTTCTAATTTAGACTTTCTGGCACTTCTTCGTAAATAATCCATTTCTAGAGCTATTAGTCTATTCTTGTAGTACTTATTGATTGTCCATACCTCACTTCCGTACATTGCAACAGATTCCACCAATGTTTTACCAATATATTTCTTTGTGTCTTTCCAAATATGCTTATCCCACCATATGGAATTTAATGATGATATTATTTTGCTACTCAATTCAATTCTATGTTTATTGTTCTCTTTGCCTATACCTTCGATGTTATCCATAATCATTCCCAAATATTTAGTTTGTTTCACTTGCTTT
Source organism: Diploptera punctata (assembly GCA_030220185.1). Taxonomy (NCBI): domain Eukaryota; kingdom Metazoa; phylum Arthropoda; class Insecta; order Blattodea; family Blaberidae; genus Diploptera; species Diploptera punctata. The sequence goes on along the minus strand of JASPKZ010007807.1, from coordinate 1,472,362 downwards.
ATTTGGATTCCATCTTCCAATACTAAGTTTTCTCTTTCATTGCTATTTATTGCCAGATATTCTGTTTTTTGTAAATTTACTGTGAGACCCCATGATTCATATGTGCTTTTCAACCTTTTTATCATGAATTCCATATCAAAATTGTCTTGCGCTAAAACCAGTTGATCATCGGCAAATTGTAATGTCAGCAAAAATCTATTGCCTATTGGGATCCCCATACCTTTGCAGCTTTGTTTCCATTTCGTTAATATAAATTCTACATAAATATTAAATAAAATTGGTGATAGACTGCATCCTTGTTTCAATCCCTTTGAGGTGTTTATAGGATTAGACATTATATTTCCCATTTTAACATAAGCGGAGTTATCTTTATAGGTTTGTTTAATAATTTCTATTAGGTTTCTGTCAATATTGTATTTCTCCAATACTTCCCATAATTTGTTCCTCGGAATTGAGTCATAAGCTTTCTCTAAATCTATCATTGTCAAGTGGGTTTCTTCACCAACTGCAGTCCGTTTTTCAATTAACTGTTGTATTGCAAATACGCTAATTACGATATAAATTTTTCCCTTTACTTATTCAACTAAACATATTAATTTTCATTCATTTAGGCGTAGCAGAGCACGCCGGGTATTAGCTAGTAATAGGCCTAAATAAATCTAACCTATCAGAGAGTTAAACTTAATATTTATTTAGGCTACTAATTCCATAGGTCAGTCTGTATTATAATTTATGTTGACCTCTGTTAATGATAGTAATACATGTGACCTTTCATTTAGAGCACACCCTTGCATTTTGCAAGGACCTCATTAACAAGCAAAGCCCAGAGGCAGAATATTGAAAAAAAGAACTAGAATGAATAAACCAAGCATTTAAAAGTCAGTTACCATGTACTTCTGAATGGTTGCTAAGCTTTCATCACATTTGTACTTACGCTTTAATATCGCACGTGAATATAAAGCATTGAAAGCCACGTGTCCAGTTTTTCAATGTCATTCGGCTATTCTGAAATTGAATACAAGTCAGAGACGCTGAAGAGGGTTGTGTGGCATGAGTTTGTGCTTCATGGCGTGTTTTGGAAAGGGGAGGTTGTAGCAATGTGTTTCCATGTGTTACTCTTAGTCTGTTCTGTATGAATTTCATCCGCCTACCGACCCAGCTACAACATGTTTCAAATTAACTGAACTCTTTAATCGAAATGCGTTCTCCCGATAATGTTTATTACAAACTGTAGGTTTAACTAGGGCTAAAAGCACCTTCGGGACTTGGAATGTTGGTAGCATGAGGTTCTAGCCGAGCGTTAGTATGTGGATGTATTAGTTATAAAGGCAAACGTGTTTTCGAACATAAATAAATGGATTCTTAATTTTATCTGTTTTATTTCTAGAGAATAATGATTACAATAGCCCTAAGTATTTCTTTTTCTTCTTCTTCCTTCCTTCCTTCCTTCCTTCCAAGTATTAGGCCAATGCCTATTACGATCCTATAGAAAATTTTCCCTCCAACGTTTCATAGGACGGCCCAGTGATCTTCGTCCTCTTGGTATATAATTATAAACAGCTTTGGAGATCCGATTTGAACTCATTCTTTGAAGATGGTGTTTCCAATTTAGTTGGTACTGTTTAATATATTCCAAAATTGGCGTAGTCTTCAATTATTTTAAGATATCGGTGTTCCTTTTCCGATCCCATCTGGAGTAACCCGCTGTTATGCGCATGAATCTCATTTCACAAGCCGTTATTCTGCTTTAATGTTGTCTTTTTAGTGTCCATGCTTCACTACCATAGGTCAAACATTGGTCTAGCCAAAGTGTTATATAAACGTAATCTGGTGTTTTTTTTTACAAGGGATGGTTTCATAACTTGATTAATAATTACCAAACTTTTATTATAACTAGTAATTTTTTCAGGGATATCCTTTCATCCCAGATAGAGAGATAATATCCAAGATATTTAAATTGATTAGATCTCTCTAAAATTTTATTCTGGAGGCAGATTTTACTTTGTATGGGGTCTTTCCCATGAAATGCCATAATTTTAGTTTTGTAAATTGATATTTCCATATTAAATTTGGCACCTATTTTTTGTAAATTATAAATTGATCGTTGCAAATCATTTTCGGAAAGTGCCAGAAGAGCTAAATCGTCTGCAAAAAGAATAGCATCGAGTTTGAGGTTCCTATTGATGGGTATATATCCTCGTTGTGTTTTCCTCCATTCGTTTATTAATTTATTCATATATATATATATATATATATATATTATATATATATGTATATATATAAATATATATATATATATATATATAAATAATGAAAAGCACCGGTGAAAGTCCACATCCCTGTCTTATTCCAGTGTTGCCCTAAGTATTTAATCTAAGCTTATATTAAGAAAACCTACATTCGAACTTTCTTGGGATTTGAGAGAGGGAGATGGGGTTTACAAATCTACCCTAATTTACATTTTAATAATTATCTGATAACTCCTACACTTAGACATATACTACTGAACTATTTAAAATACTTGACTACATTTCTAACTGTTCCTAGCGAATTTATTAAGAAAAATGGCATGCAGACTTACCCATCAGAACACTCTTCACAGACAGGAGTCCCCTACTTTTGCCAGGGTTATATACTAAGCTTTTGATCTACATCTCCAACACATTGTATTAAACATTACATTAGTCTAAATGCAGAGATTTTACAGTTAGCCTTGCAATCTTTGTCCTGCCACAATCAAAACTCTGTCCTGAAATATAATATGTCTAAGTGCTTTATTTCAACAACTGTTTTTATTTGGAATAATTAAAATAATCTATGTAATAATTAAATATCTATGTTAAATACTCTATGTATTCGTAACAATGTTGTAACCAATATTCTCGTAACATTTAATGAAATCGGTTAGTTAATTTGTCTGATGATCCGGGTCATGAAAGGGTGAAATTTTTCTTATTTCATTCGCGTAGAGTCTAGCCTTTGGGCCCATTCAGTTTCCATTAAAATACATATCGAGAAATCTGAAAGTGTAGAGCCAATATCTCTACTACTATCTCGTCCATGCTTCGCTACCATGCAAATGAGTTGGAAGAACCAGTGTTTTATACACTTTTAGTCTTGAATGTTTTTGGACTAACTGTGGCTTGAAGATAGAATTTATTAACACTAAAATTCTTTAAAATTTTAATATTTTTGCATTTACATCCTTTTCTTCTTTATATGAGATATTGCATCCTAGATATGTAAAATTATTCACCTGCTCCAAAATGTTATTGTCAAGTACAATTTTACTTCTAACAGGATCTACACATTGAATGCAATAATTTTCGTTTTCACTATAGATATCTTCAATCCATATTCTTCTGTAATTTTGTTGATTATTTTTATTAAACATAAAATTAATAATTTTGTATTTTATTTTTTGGAGTTAATAGAATTTGTTAATAGGATTCGGGACATTTGTATTCGGGTAAATGGATTTGAAAAAAAATGTATGATGAAATGAAGATGTTGCCAGCAATAGCAGGATACCAAAGGACCGATAAAAAGAAAAACGAAGATATAAGAACAGAACTTAATATATTTAATCTCTGTGAAAGAATAGAATATTATCAAAATGCTTATCTTCAGCGCGTATTACGGGTGAATGAACAGCGCAATTGAGGAGAAGGAATTAAAGTGGTTAGGACATGTTTTAAGAATTTAAGAATGGAAGATGAGCGATGGCGAAGCAACTATATGAATGGCATCCGAACAGAAAGAAGAAAAGAGGGAAACCAAAGTTAACATGGAAGTAAAACATTAACCCTTAAATTGGCAAAATACAAATTTATTCTGTTAGCTATTTGAATGTGGCGGACCGCAGTGAAAATGGAATCTTATTTAACTGTTATTATTAGGTATATTGTATAATTAGACACACATTTAAGGGGTTTCTTTTTGTTCGTTTTTTTCTGATTTATTAAAAATATTAAATTAATTGAACCAACTGATGTATCCAAAAGATTACATTACGAATTTAAGGGTTAAGACAGTAATGCAAGCTAGAGGGCTAAGCATCGAAGATGCCCAAGACCGTAGACTTTGGAGGTTTGGCACGGGAAGACGGCAGCAGCTGTAAAAACCCGAAGAAAGAAGAAGATGAACAGCGCACACCAAGAAGAATATATAATTATAAACCAAAAGGGAGAAGAATGTTGGGAAGACCATTGAAGAGATGGAAGGACCAATTGGACCTATAATGAGATCGGAACAGGCCATCGGGCTTAATCCTTGTTGTTGATGATGATGATGATGATGAAAAAATGTATTGTGGAAATAAGCTGGCATTTTCGGGGAAATAATAATTCGAGTAAATGAATATGTGATTATAAAAAGAGATCTGCCGCCACACATTTTGGTAGGCAAAGAGAGATGTGTAAGACTTATTATTTCCCTACTTGCGTAATACATTGCACGATAGGCCTAGAAGACCCTTAGCCTACTAACCAACTCCTGGCCTGTGTTTTTCACAGAGGTAGACAAATATTTCCCTATGAAGGGTAGATCCTGTCAGAAGTAAAATTGTACTGGACAATAAAATTTTGGAGCAGGTGAATAATTTTACATATCTAGGATGCAATATCTCATATGAAGAAGGAAAAGATGTCATCATCATCATCATCATCATAGTACATTCACGAATTTAGGCCATTTGTTGACCTGTTTCGGCCTCAAGAGAAACACCATCCAGAAGTCTTTTGAGTGGACGTCCTGGTCTTCTTCTTCCTGCAGGTTGATATCTTAACATTTGTTTGGGTATTCTGTGATCTTCCATTCGATGAACATGTTGCATCCATCTTGACTTATAATCAGAAATTTTGTTTTCTAAAGGTTTCGTAACCTGTCCTAAGGAACTTCAAAACTACTTTCAAGGCTCAACATGAAAAAATCCAGAAGAAAAAGATGTAAATGCAAAAATATCTAAATTTTTTAGGGTTAATAAATTCTGTCTTCAAGCCACAGTTAGTCCAAAAGTATTCTAGATTGAAAGTGTATAAAACACTGACTCTTCCAACTCTTTTGTATGGTAGCGAAGTATGGACGTTGAAACAGAAGGATATACAGAGACTTAGATCTGCTCAAATGAGATATCTTCGGAGGACTGCAGGATACACACTCCTAGATCACAAAAAAAATGAAGACATCTTGGAAGAATTACACATGGAATCTTTAGAAAACAAAATTTCTGATTATAAGTCAAGATGGATGCAACATGTTCATCGAATGGAAGATCACAGAATACCCAAACAAATGTTAAGATATCAACCTGCAGGAAGAAGAAGACCAGGACGTCCACTCAAAAGACTTTTGGATGGTGTTTCTCTTGAGGTCGAAGGTCAACACATGGCCTAAATTCGTGAATGTACTATGATGATGATGAGGTAATAAAATTAATGCAAAGTCACATAAGGAAAATCGCTTTATGTATTTTTCATCATGCTGACATTTGAAATATATAGAACTATTACAATTTACATAATAAACAAGAGACTACAAGAAACAAAACAAAAAAATACTGAAATGTTTTCCTTAATATTAACATATAATTGAATCCAAGCCAATTTTCTTGGAAATTTAATTTTATAATATAGTTCACTTGAAAAAACAAATCTTATTACGTACAGCGTGGAATTAGAATATGAGGTGAAATAAAACAAAAGAACGACAATGCATTTCCACGTTTAATTTATAGACATAATCTAATATTAAGAAAGTATACCGTGAGATGTATAGTATTTTCATCAACTAAGAACGTATCACAACAGTTTAAAAATAGCATGCATTAGAATAAACCAACGACCAGCCTCATAGCCTAGTGGTCAGAGTTTCTGACTACTGTTCATGAGGTCCTGGGTTCGATTCCCGGTCAAACCATAGGAATTTTTCCTTAAAGGGAATTATTCCTGTGGTTGCCCATGGTCTGGAATTTAGGTTAAGTTTAGGTTAAGAACTCTCCTGGCGCTTCATCATAATTTATCACCCATCATATCATCGGGGTAACGTAACTCAGCCTTCCAGGCGCCCCAAATTCAGAAATGGGTTACAATTACGCCAATGCCAGGTGAGAACACCAGAAATGTCGAAATGACAACCTGAAGCATCGAATAAAACACATTTCAATTTCTAATGCACTGTGAATAATATTTCTACTGTCTTCAGTATCTTGTTCTGCATGCACATTTAATAGCTGATTAATATAACATTTCCATCTGTTTAATTTACTCCTGGAATCTGAAATCATATCCCCATTTTCATTCCCAATTATTTTTATTATAGTCTGGAACCCTTTCTTCTCTCTTCTAATGCCCTGATATTATTCTATGATCTTCCTACTTTTTTCCATTGATTTTAATATCATTAATCTTCTCTCTCAAAAATACACTCTTTTTACGCTTTAATAACTTAGTGGTTTCCCGTCTAATGCTACCCAATTGTTCTAAATTTACTTCATTTGGCTCGTGCAATCAGTTAATTTTTGCTACCTTTCTTTTCTTTATAAAACAATCTGGTTATGTTGAAGTTAATTCGAAATAAAAAAATCAACACATCTATAAACTATAAGTTAATATTACAAAGTACACATTTCAGAATACTGTTAATAATGCTATGAAATAACCGGATGCTCTTAAGCCGCTTAAAAAAGTACTGGGATGCCATCCCTGTTGCATCTCACTCCATCTCAAGCTCCAAGCATATACACATACCTATATGTATACATGAGGCCATTGAGCAAGTGGAGAGCTTCAAATACTTGGGTTGTAGTAACATGAACTGCGGTCAAGAAGTAAAGCAGAGGATAGCAATGGCAAAAGAAGCTTTTTAACAAGAAGAGAAGCATTTTCTGCGGAACTTTGGCAAAATAATTACAGAAGAGGCTAGTGAAGTACTTTGTGTAGAGTGTAGCAATGTATGGGGCAGAGACTTGGACAGGAAAAGCGACTGGAAGCTTTTGAGATGTCGATATGGAGAAGGATGGAACATATATAATGGACAAACAAAATAAAAAATAAAGATGTGCTAGACAGAGTGAGTGAAGGAAGAAAATGCTGGAAATCACAAAGAAGAGGAAAGTAAATTGGCTAAGAAGAAACTGCCTGCTGACGGACCCTAGAAGGAATGGTCAACGAAAAGAAAGTTAGAGACAGAAAAAGACATCAGATGATAGACAATATTAAAATAAATTGTTTCTATGCGGATCAAAAAGGAAAGCTGAGTTAAGGAAAGAGTGGATAATGCTGAGTTTGCAGTGAAAGACCTGCTCTTGGGCAGAATACTTTGTATATATATATATATATATATATATATATATATACATATGGACAATGAAAGTGGGGCACGAAAACTTCTATAGGAAAATCAGAAGGAAAGGGCCCAGTATGTAGTCCAATGAGGTGAGAGAATAACATCAACTATGATTCGTTTGCTTCATTGATTCCCGTTCATCCCTCTGGGAACGTGGGTACTCCCCTAGTAGGAAGTTTCTTAACCAGACCAATTTAACAATGCTTACTTCCCTATATATGTTAATAAGTGACATGTGACTAGTACATTGCTTCCAGGAGGTGGTAAGAAAGTAATTTATTACATGGGTGAAGGAAGATCGGTTAAATTTTGCTCGGAGACCTTTTTATTTAGGCTTCAGATTCTTTTACAAGCATGAAAATCTTTAGACTCGGGTCCCACAGCTTAAGGTTCCTCCCGGAGGACATGTCCCTTGGATCTTTTCACTTACCCGGCCGGTTTTGAACCCGTGACCCTCGGGACTAGAGACAAGGAACTTCTTCACAGTAGCCTCTGCCCGTTCCTGGAATCTCCTTCCTCAAGATATCAGGTGTTGCCGCACACTTGGCACCTTTAAGTCACGCTTATACAGTTACCTGTTGTCTAATAATTAATTTTTCTCTATTTATTTAATTTTATACTATGTCATCAATCTTTTCCTCGTTTTTTTATATATACTGTACATATTATATATTAATTTAGAGTAAATCAAAATACATTTTAAATATTAATTGTATTGTATTCATAACATGTAATCGTTTATGTATGTTGTAATTTAGATGTAAAACTATTTTTTTTTGTATTTTTTTAAACCTGGTTGAGTAGTAGACAAGGCCTTAAGGCTTTAACTCTGCCAGGTAAAATAAAGCTATTATTATTATTATTATTATTATTATTATTGTGTCCCGCGCCGTAGCCGAGCGGTTAAGGTAGGAAGCCTTGGCGCAGAGCTACGGGACTTGCGCTGGTTCGAGTCTCCATGGGGGAAGAAATTTTCTCATGGTATTTCGGCCAGTATGGGACCGGTGCCCACCCAGCATCGTGAGGCAATTGAGTAGCTACAATAAGTAGCGGCTCCAGGTTGAGGAACCAGCTATAACGGCTGGGGGACTCGACATGCTAACCACATGTCACCCCTACACTGGCTGTTGATCATCTACCTCTGTGATTGACACATGTGGATGTGAAGGGCCAGCAGCCGGCTGGTAAAAGGGCAACCGCTGAAAAAGTGGAAAGACCCTCAATCGGATTATTATTATTATTATTATTATTATTATTCATCATGAACAAATTCGTTTTAGGATATGTGGCCTGTACGGTAAACCTAGCGAAGATGCTCTTGATCTTTCCACCGATGTTTTGGTCTTCCTTGGTCCCTATGTCCAGTTGGGGTATATTGGAATGCCAATTTTGGAAGTCTATTTCTTGCCATTCTCCTCAGATGATTTTTCCATTCTTGTTGGTATCTTCGTATATCTTCATTTAAACTTGTTACTCCAAGTTTTCCTCTGATAATAGTGTTCCTTTGGTGATCCAGTCTATTAACTCCTAACAATGATCGTAAGAAGCGCATTTGGCTTACTTGAAGTTTATGAGAGTTTCTTTTATTTAAAATCCAAATTTCACTTCCGTATTTTAGAGCAGCTTTTGATGTGATGTTATGTAATCTTAGTTTTGTCTCTGTCCTCATCTGTTTACCAAAATGTCTTCGTATTACCCCATTCATTTTATTATATTTTTGTAATTTTGAATCAGTGTCACTCTTATACTCTGCAAATACACTTCCTAAGTAAGAGAAATCTGACACTTGTTCTATAATTTTTCCATCAATTATTATTATTATTATTATTATTATTATTATTATTATTATTATTATTATTATTATTATTATTATTATTATTATTATTATTATTATTATTATTATTATTATTATAAATACTAGACTAATGCGGCCGAAAACCATGATTTGAGGGGATATGATTGGAAAACATTAACTCAGGGTAGGGATGTATGGAGAACTTTTGTCCGCGCGATCATGAACCTCCGGGTTCGATAGTACTAGTGAGTTAGTTTATATTTATTATTGTTATTCTTCTTAAATAATATACAATGTGAAGTGGAGAAAATATTGGTGAATATCTTGACCTTGAATATAAAAGTAGCATGCAATCTATATTGATTTTAATTTCCAAAGCTCTGTTTGGGATGGGCCCGTGGGTAAGTAAGGCATTCCTAATAAATAAATGGCAAGTTGCACGTCATTTGAGTGAAACGCAACTGTTACATCATGTCCAGTATGTTCATGTATCGATCTGATGATAAGCATATGTATTGATTTTGTAATTATCCTATAATTGACCTCAATTGATATTATATAGTTAGTGCATGGGTGAAAAACAAAACATAAAAAAAAATATATATATAGACTATATAATTACTTTTTTAAAATTAAAATGGCTACAGAACTATTGCACGTACAATGTTGTATAACAATTTTCATGACCTCTAACTTAGAGTAGAACATTCGTATTACAAGATATATATCCTTTTCTTCATCCAACCGAGTCTTAGGCCTATAGGTCTGTTACGATCTCACTGATGAATTTCGTAGGTTTCTTTGAACGGCCCAGAGATCTCTTCCCTGTTGGAAAATAACGAAGCATGGCCTTGAAATCTCTATCTGAACTCATTTGTCTCAAATATTCATCCAGTTGTTTTGGTATCTATAATATGTATGTATTCATATAGGCCTATATATGTATATGTGGGGCTATTCAGATAGAAGGAACAGACTTCAAACATTTATTTCTTCCAAACTACAAAAAATAGAAACAATTTCAATATTCCTGGAAACAGAAAAGTTCATTTTTTAATAAAAAGAATAAACAAATGGACATCAATATAGAGCTGGGCGCCCAAAAAACAGATGGCAGCATGACATAAAATATATAAGATAAATGAAAATTAAAAATTTGCCAGTCTGTATCCATAATAGATCTGAATAGAGAAAAATAGTTGAGAAGGCCCACACCTCAAAATATCAGGGATTGCCGCACACTTGGCGCTTTTAAGTCACGCTTATACAGTTACCTGTTGCCAAATAATTTTTCTCTATAGAGTTAAATTTATTCTACGTCATTAATATATTTGTTTTCGTCCTGTATGATTTATATTTCATTTGTTAAAACTATATTAATTTGAAAATATTTTGTAAATAATAATTATATATTAAACACAGTATGTAATATTTATTTTTATTGTAATTGGATGTAAGAATTATTTTTGTATTTTTTAACCTGGTTGAGTGGTAGAGAAGGCATTAAGGCCTTAACTCTGCCAGATAAAATTATAATAATAATAATAATAGCTTTATTTTACCTGGCAGAGTTAAGGCCTTAAGGCCTTGTCTACCACTCAACCAGGATGGTAAGGATGATGGCCATATGATTTCGGGGACCGTTTGGGCCTTAAAGTTTTCCTGACATTTGTCTTACAGGTGAGGAAAAACCCCGATAAAAACCTCACCCAGAAAAACTGCCCCGACCGGGGATCGAACCCGGGCCCGCTGCGTGACAAGGCAGCACGCTACCTCGAGACCACAGCGGTGGATTAAGCTATTACTAAAACTTCACTGACGTTGTAGTCTCCTACTACTAGAAGAAGAAGGTTCTTTCCGCAAACAACCCTATCCTCACACTTAATTTCAATCTAGTTGCACAGAATTCAACCTGTATGTCTAGAGAGCGTAGAGTAAGAAAGAACATGGGCAATTCCTTATTCTCTGAATATACAGAGTGTCCGAAATGTCTCTAACCATTTCTGAGAAGGAGCAGTTTAATTCAAATCAAATGTTTGTAGTATCAAAGAAGACACTGTAATTGGACGAAATCACTGTAGTTCGACATTACTGCCCTCCATATCGAAGCAGAGTTGTCATCTCTCCTCAGCGAACTAAACACACGCTGCAACATTGCTGGGGTAATTGTACGCACCGATGCCGAAAATACGCTCACGCGGGTGTTGCAAATCCCTAATCGTGACCTTGTAAACCTAACTCTTGATCTTACCCCATGCAAAGAAGTCCAAGGGCTAGATCAGGCGAGCGTGCTGCCCAGATCCATGGTGAGCCTCGTCCAATCCAGCGTCCTGGGAACGTCTGGTTGAGATAATTACGCACAATGTGCGCAAAGTGTGGCGGGGCGCCGTCTTGTTGGAACACCACCGAATCCAAAATGTTGTCGGCAAACAATTGGGGCTCTAGGAATAGCTCAAGAATGTCCAGGTACGATGTTTAATTGACTGTTGCTTCAACAAAAAAGAATGGACCGTAAATGCGCTCTTGGCTGAGGCCCAACCATACGTTCACCTTCCATGGCGATGTTTGGTGACAACGCCACTTTAGGACCAGCAGCATCAACCATCATACTGGATGTTGTAGCAAAGAGTGACCTGCTGAAGATGGAATGGATGTTCTGAAAGGCCTACAAGGCATAAAGATTACATATTTTATAAGTTGAGGACGACGGATTTTACCTAAGAAGGTATATTTTAACTTATTTTATTTTATGACTCTCCACCTCAACGGTTTTAACAATGAATTTTATTAGTATTGATTATATGAAACCCTATATGGAATATTTAAAAGAAAGGAAGCGATATGGTTCTAGAACAAAAATTAGTGCTACGTTTATGAATCAGGTTGTAGACTTGTATTACGATTACTGTTCCTCATATACGATACAGCTCAAAAGGATTTGGCTGGGATGAAGAGAAGAGGGGGTTATATTATAATACTCCCCGCATCTTTGGAGTCAGCTACCGTGCATGTGTGTAGCGGGATCAAGAGGAACCCCCGGAGAGACCCCATACACATTGTGACTCATAGAAAACATCCTCTGTATTCTGCTGCGGATATAAGCCCATGAAAAGCATTTGACGCACAATCTGATTCAAGCTCTATTTTTAACAAAGTGCATTGTTACCTAGTGCGCTTATATTTTACCTACAATACCTTTGTTTCAAAATTGCACATTTTCTTCATGTATCAAGTTAAAAAGGATTTAGTCCAAAACTTTGAGGAGTACAGAGTTAAAATTTTACAAAATGAGGCAATGCTTAACATATGCAAGAATTGGACTCTTAACTGTTCAGACAGAAGAACAATAGAAACTGCAGAAATTAAGTTCTTACGTTCAGTAGCAGGTGTAACAATTTTGGACAGAAAAAGTAATGAAGATTCTAAAAAAGACTTCAATATTTTAAATTTAACAAATAGAATTGTCAACATGAGAAACAGCTGGTACGAACTTGTTAAAAGAATACCTACAGATAGAATCCCTCAGCTGTTATTAAAGTACAAACCAATAGGACATAGAAGTGTTGGGCGCCCATTTACTAGATGGGAAGATTCATTAAATCCCACTTGATGTGAAAAAAGTCAAAAGGCATAATTTCATGAAGTAGCAGAAGAAGAAGAAGAAGAAAATAATGAATGCAGTAACTATATCATATGCAAATAAAAAAATAATGCTTGAGTCGGGATTTGAACCCGAGTCTCTAAACTCTGTACGTTTAGCGCTCTAACGACTTGAGCTACCGAAGTATCCCAATTTAAACATAGATTTTTCTTATTACCGTATGTAAGTATTCTCAATTCACACAAGAGGTAGCGGAAATTCGATCCGACTGACATGTAGTGGCAAACATAACAGTTAAGCAAATTTTTAAAGAGAATATTTACTTTATAGCAGTAATGCTTGTATATTTAGATGTTATAACTATATTTTTGACATTTTTACATTTTTGACAAATGTAAAAAATATAGTCATAACATCTAAATATACAAGCGTTACTGCTATAAAGTTAATATTCTCTTTAAAAATTCGCTTAACTGTTATGCTAGCCACTAGATGTCAGTCGGAACGAATTTCCGCTACCTCTTGTGTGAATTGAGAATACTACATATATAAGAGAAAAATGTATGCTTGAATTGGAATACTTAGGTACCTCCGGTCGTTAGAGCGCTAAACGTACAGAGTTTAGAGACTCGGGTTCAAATCCCGACTCAAGCGTTCATTTTTCTTTTAATATCATATTTGCCTTCATTGCCAATTGTCAAAAATATAATTATAACATCTATATATATACTAGAAGTCCCGGCCACGCGTTGCTGTGGCTAAGGTATACGTTAAAAATATAAATTAAATTGCTGTCTCTCAACCAGATTACTTAAAACTAATACTTACACATGAAATTAATAATATTGAAAATAAAATAAACACTGAACACACTTAAATTATGAAATAATCAATATTTGTAATTCAATTGAAATTCGCGGTTGCAACAAAAAATCACAGTCATCTGGATCTCTATTTGTTAAATAATAAACAAATTACCTTACCAAATTACCTTACACCGCCATCTGTTAGAATCATATTGAACTCACAGATAATTACACCGCCATCTGTTAGAATCGTATGGAACTCACAGATAAATATAACTCTTTGTTAAGTAATAAACAAATAATTTGGAATAAAAAATAATGCGACTATAAATTTAGTTATAAACTACCCTAAGACTCAAGTTGGATCAAACTGCACACAGTGTGCAAAATTTTATTAAAATCGGTTCAGTAGTTTAGGATTCCATCGCGGACAAACAACGTGACACGAAATTTTTATATGTTAAGATATAATCTAAAATGGAATGATGGTTTAAGTTCCTAATGAGAAAAAACATGGAAAATAAGCTAATATAATATCTATAGTCATTTGCTATTGGTATGATGTCACATTATTGGAGGACATGCACTATTTTTAATACGTCACGATTGTGTATAAACAAAGCGATATCTGAAGTGAATACAACTTTTATCCACTTAAGAGTTGCTGTAAAGCAGAATACAATGCAAAGCTAATAGAAGCCTATTTTAATTTTGAGGAAAGCTATTTGAAAGTTTGTTCAGAATAAGCCATCCGCATTGGGAACATAGTATACAGTACTTAAAGTTAGTTCGTGTTTTGAAATGATATTCAGTTCCATTATTTTAAAATATATGGCACAGTTATTCCCATGCCATTTGCGTTCTGTTAACTCTATCAATATTAATTTTATTGGTTCCCTCTTCACATCACATAGTTATTTATTCTAGAAAATAATATCAAAACTTTTTACAATAACTCAATATCTAACATCGCTAGGGAAAACTAGATTTTTAAATGTTACCATGGTAAATTGGGTACGCCGTAGAGTAGTTGGTTAAAGCAATTCGCTACAAGCCGGAAGTTTGGGGGTTCGAGTCCTGGTAGGGTCAAGATTTTTAAACTGGCTCAAATCTTCTGGCGGCAACATGACCCTGGAGTTGACTCAGTCTCTATCGGAAATAACTACCAGTCACTTGTTTTGTGGTAAAGGCAGCCATCACGTCGGCCAGGGCTGGCAACCCGGCTGCCATATCATCCCGATTCTCTAGAAAGGCGGGAGTCCTAATCTCTTATTTCCCAAAAGACTTGTTTAAGACCTATAGAGGATTACTTTACTTTTTTTTATCAAAAATATTATTATTATTTTATTATTAATATGGATATAAGTGTAATAAGAACTTCTGAAAAGAAAACCATAGGCTATATGAGCTAACAACTGACTATTGACAAATATCAATTAGATACTAGAATTGTCACAGGCATTTGGGCTTAATCCTTGTTGTTGATGATGATGATTAATATGGATATAAGCGTAATAAGAACTTCTGAAATGAAAGCCAAATATGAGCCAACAATTGACTATTACAAAGATAAATACCAATTAGATAGAACTACCATAGGATTGATGGTCGGGACATGAGGTACTATACCAGGATTCTTAGTTAAATTTAGGAATTTCTTAGATTTAGACAGAGTGTATCTTTCTAAAATTGTCATCGCTGCCATAAGAGGATCAATTTCAAGAAACCATCTTTACAAAATTTCTATTTTGTAGATTATACTTCAATTACCATTTGAAATTTTTTAATGTATTTACAAAATGTATTTCATCAATTTCGAAAATTAAATGTCTGAATTACTTTGTCCTTGTGGAAATCCTCTAATGAGGAAAGTTTTATATAATAATAAATGATAATAGTAATAATAATAATATATTATTATTATTGTTATTATTATTATTATTATTATTATTATTATTATTATTATTATTATTATTATTATTATTATTATTATTATTATTATTATTATTATTATTAGCAATTAACTTGGTATGGGCACGTACGACGAATGCAAGAAGAAAGATTACCCAGGAAAACATTGGAATGGTGTCCACCTGGGAGAAGGAGGAGAGGAAGACCTGGAAACTCGTGAATGCAGGAAATAAGAACTGGAATTAGAGCAAGAGGACTGGAGGACATGGATTGGATGTAGAAAGACGAGTGGAGAAGAAAAATAAAACTTTAGGCACAGAAAGATGTGTAAACATTAAAATTTTGTATATAAATAAATAAATTAGTTATTTAATTTTTAGTTATTTAATTTTTAATTATTTATTCGGACCGGTCGCCCACAGCACCGTGAACTGAAAGATCTATTGTGCTATCCCAGTATATATTATGGATGAATGGAATGAAGTCAATTTTCACTGTTATGCGAGTTGTAGCTTGCCTTACGAATCCAGTACATCAGGTTCTTCTCTCATGAGTCATGACTCATACCGTCATTTGTGGTTTGGCCGGGACCGCGAAAAGGGACTACAACTTTCCCGTTAGACCGTTCTGCACTTTTTTATTGCTCATATTCAGACTCATGTGCCAGCACCCTGGTGGGCACACCATTAGATCACCTATGGGTGCCAACTAAACTATTTTGTCCTGATATGAGACAATATGAAAGGTGATGTGAAATGAATGGTTGAGAAATAAAATGACGTGAATGAAAAGGAGAATGGAGAATATTGGTGAAATGAAATTCAGGAAACGGGATAAACCCGAGAAAAGTCCGAAAAAGCCCGGCACGGCCCACCATCTTTACCATTCTTGAACCACCAGGATACACACCTGTGATCCCAGTCGAGTCGAGGCAGCCGCGCCCGCTAGTCACGCTATAATAATAATTTATTTATAAACAGATTTTTAATGTTTACACATATTTCTGTGCCTACATTTTTATTTTTCTGCTCCACTTGTCTCTATTCATCCACTCCAAGTCATCCAGTCCTCTTGTTCTCATTCCAGTTCTTATTTCTTGCATCCACGAGTTTCAAGGTCTTCCTTTCCTTCTTCTTCCACGTAGACACCATTCCACTGTTTCCTGGGTAACCTTTGTTCTTGCATTCGTCGTACGTGCACATACCAATATACTATTGAATATCTAATATTCATTAATTATTAATAGTAGTAGTAGTAGTAGTAGTAGTAGTAGTAGTAGTAGTAGTATCCATCCATAGTAATTCTGCCCGAAGGCAGGTCCTTCACTGCAATCATAGCATTTTCATGCTATCCTTGCGGCTTTACTAGGGAATTGTGTAGGTGTGGTAGCTTCCCGTTGCTTTCCACACCGGTGAAGGATGATGATGATAATGATAAGGATGATGGCCATATGATTTCGGGGACCGTTTGGGTCTTAAAGTTTTCCTGACATTTGTCTTACAGGTGAGGAAAAACCCCAATAAAAACCTCACCCAGAAAAACTGCCCCGACCGGGGATCGAACCCGGGCCTCTGCGTGACAAGGCAGCACGCTACCTCGAGACCACAGCGGTGGACAGTAGTAGTATAAGGATACAAATTATAAATCAACCTCAGTCTGCGCATGCTCGGAGTCGTTGGCAATAAGATAGTCCCCTCCATCACTGTAATTAACTAACCGCTGTATTGCCATCAATCTCTCACTCTTTGCATTCCCTGGTTTAGAATGAAGACAGCGACTCAGAAGAGGGAATGAGTGAGTGACAATGTGAAGGAAGGAGACTGACCTGTTATTGTCCGGCGGCTGGTCGTGGTACATCGTAAGTACAGCATACGTCTGAAAGATTTTATTTAATCCATCTAGATGTAGTATTCCAGTAGTATTCGTTTCATCCCATTGTAGCTACAAAACACTTATACAGGGTGATTTAAAAGGTTGCGCACAAATTTCAGAAGCTTATACAGGGGTCGAAATACAACAACTTTTGATTAGTAACTTACAGCCTGGAAAGTAATCCTAGGTCAGTACAAGCCTGGGAATGTCTGGATGGATAAGAAATTATTTTGTGCACACACTTACGCAAATGTAAATTTATTCACCAATTTGGTTTTACAACACCAGGATCGATCAATCATGGCCCCTGTGACATTGAATTCTGAATAATAATGTAAATCCATAATTATAATAAAACATTCTCATATCTCAGGAAAACGTTAATTGAATTACTCAATTTTGAGGGACTTATTTGTTGTGATAATATTACCTATTTTGTAATTACTAACTCACTAACTAACTCACTGGAACTAACAAAGCCGTAGCTTCATGGCCGCACCGACATAAACTCTCAATACATCCCTATCCCGAGGTAATGTTTTCCAATCATCCTCTGTATAATCTGCTTCCCTAAAATCATAGTTAATGTTATTCTCCCACTTATTTCTTGGCCTGCCTACTGGGAGCTTTCCCTCCTGGTTTTCCTACAAGAAGCTTCCATGATCCTCTTTGATTCCCCTTTCAATGTCTACTGTATCGGAATCTTTACTAAAATCGAGAAGAACTAATGCTATAAGTTGTCTTCTGTCCATAGCTTCTGAAGTGCCCTCGACAATGTCGACAAGTAAAGTGAAGTAAAGTAAAGTGATCCCACTACAGGTCATAGGAGACCCTTGGGGTAGTAGGAGGTTAGGGCTCCCACTTTTTCTAGAAAATCGGCACTTGATGTCAGCCAGGTTGTCAGCACTGCGCGACGGCCGCCTTTAACCCCAGAACAAACGTCTGGTACTCGTTTTCGTTAGAGGCTGAGTCGACCCCAGGGTCATGGTGCCACCAGATGGTTTGGACCAGTTTAAAAATCCTGACCCCATCGGGACTTGAACCCCCGACCTTCCGGTTTGTAGCGTACTGCCT
Source organism: Diploptera punctata (assembly GCA_030220185.1). Taxonomy (NCBI): domain Eukaryota; kingdom Metazoa; phylum Arthropoda; class Insecta; order Blattodea; family Blaberidae; genus Diploptera; species Diploptera punctata. Next base: position 1,453,959 of record JASPKZ010007807.1, on the reverse strand, counting down.
TAACCACTACGCTACGGCGTGCGTCAAGTGCAATATTCAAAGTAGTAGTAGTAGTAGTAGTAGTAGTAGTAGGACTTTATTAGACAAAAAGTAAGATATTTACAATATTATTTACAAATATGGGTCGCACGGGCAGTAAGCCGTACGTGCTGTTGACAGTCCGTTACAATAAAGTAATAATTGGTACTAGTGTAAAGAAAAATAAACAACAAAAACAGCAATAACATTACAATTACATAAAGAAAACACAATAATATTATTACAATTAAATAATAACACAATAGCATTATACACTAAAACATTAACATTACAATTACATAAAGAAAACACAATAATATTGCAATTAAGTAATAACACAATAGCATTATACACTAAAAAAACATTAACATTCACTAAAAACATTAACATTACAATTACATAAAGAAAACACAATAATATTACAATTAAGTAATAACACAATAGCATTATACACTAAAAAAACATTAACATTCACTAAAAACATTAACATTACAATTACATAAAGAAAACACAATAATATTACAATTAAGTAATAACACAATAGCATTATACACTAAAAAAACATTAACATTACAATTACATAGTAGAACAGAGTCGAGTGTAGGGTGTTTGTATTTTAAGTGTTTATGAAATGTAGATCTAAACTGTTGTATGAAGTAGATGATAAAACCCGGTGCCGGCAGATACCTTACTCCAACCTAAAAGGGCTAAGAGGAAAGTGAGTATTAATGTCACCATTCGACTGACATCCGTACCATATAACTTCTCAACATATAAACATTGGAGGAAATTAAGATTTTATCTGGGCATCTGATACACATTCTAGCAATTAAAAGTTGTACATCACCATTCCTGCTACCAATGTAATTTAAAATTTTACAATTAAAATTTCCAAGCCCGCCAAGTACACTGGTCAACATGATTTTTGTCTCATGAGTACCAATAGTTGTACTTAATGCAGTTTTTTATCATGTTTTCAAATATGTATTCGGAATTTCTCCATCACCCACAGCTTTTTTATTTCAATTTCAATTAATGGATTTAAATAATTATTTTTTAATAAACGTTTTTTCGTCCATTTGTCATATACTTACTTACTTACTCACTGGAACTATCGAACCCGTAGGTTCATGTCCGCACGGACATAAGCTCTCCATACATCCCTATCCTGAGCTAATGTTTTCCAATCATTCCCTGTATAATCTACTTCCCTCAAATCATAGTTAATGTTGTTCTCCCACCTCATTCTTGGTCTACCAACTGGGCGTTTTCCTTCTGGCTTTCCTACAAGAAGTTTCCATGCACGTCTTTCATTCCCCATACGTGCAACATGTCCTGCCCATCGCAGTCTACGGGACTTAACTGTTCTTATTATATCTGGCTTCCTATAAGACCATGTAGTTCATTGTTATGTAGTCTTCTCCATTCACCTGTCTGTTCATCTCTCTTTGGTCCAAAAATTTTCCTAAGAACTTTATTCTCAAATACTCGTAATCTCCTTTCCTCCCTTAAAGTAAGAGTCCATGTTTCGCATCCATATAATATAACTGGTAGAACAATAGTTTTATATATTTTCAGCTTAACGTTTTTTGAAAGGAGTTGGGACATCAAAAGTCTCTGCAATGCATAATAGCATGCATTTCCAGAATTGAGCCTATGTTTAATTTCTTTGTGCATCTCATTCCTATTTGTGATTATTGTTCCTAGGTATTTGAATTCAGCCAATTCCTCAAAATTTCCCTCATTTGTCATTAGCTGTCCATTTCCATTATATAATGTATTTCTACGTGTGACCATATATTTAGTTTTACTGATATTTACTTCTAGTCCTAATTTCTTAGTGTTACTCAATAGTGTGTGCGTGTTGGCCTTTAGTATCTCCTCGCTATCGGCCAGTAGTACTACATCATCAGCATAAACTAACAGCTTATTAATACCATTGAGTTGTAAGCCTTCCTCATTCTCTAAAGATTTAATGGCATGCTCTAGTACAAAATTAAATAGTAGAGGAGATAGTGCATCTCCTTGCTTTAACCCATTCTGGATTTCAAAAGTGTCTGAAAACTGTTTGCCTACACGCACCCTACTCGTTGAGCCATTTAGACACATTCGAATAAGTCTAACTAACTTTTTAGGAATTCCAAACTCCAGCAGGATACTATATAACTTCTCCCTCTTAATTGAATCATATGCTTTTTTGAAGTCTACATATAGTTGATGTACAGTACCATTATATTCCCATTTCTTTTCTAAAATCTGTCTTATACTAAAAATCTGATCTGTTGTAGACCTGTTTCTTCTAAATGCACATTGATGATCTCCTAGAACGTCATCAATATAGGGAGTAAGTCTGCTTACTAATATATTTGTTAGAATTTTGTACGAAGTTGAAAGTAATGAGATGCCCCTATAGTTGTTGCAATCAGTTTTATCTCCTTTCTTATAAATTGGTACGATAATTGATTCCTTCCATTCGTCTGGAAGAGCTTCTTTTTCCCAAATCATACTAAGCAACCAGCGTATCTTGTCTATCAATTTTTCTCCCCCTGATTTTATCAGTTCTGCTGGGATCTCATCTGAACCTGATGCTTTATACATCTTCAATTTTTCAATTGCCATTTCAACCTCTAATGCACTTGGCTCTGCGACTAGCATTTCTGCTGTCTGTAACTTATCCTCCTCAATGTCCTGTTCTGTATGTACATTTAATAGCTGATTAAAATAACTTTTCCATCTATTTAATATACTCTTGGAATCTGCAATCATATCCCCATTTTCATTCCGAATTATGTTTGTTCTAGCCTGAAACCCTTTCTTCTCCATACTAATTCCCTGATATAATTCTCTAATGTTCCTATTTTTTGCATTCATTTCAAGATCATTAATCTTCTCTCTCAAATATTCCCTCTTTTTACTCTTTAGTAACTTGGTGGTTTCCCGTCTAACACTACCCAATTGCTCTAAATTTACCTCATTTGGCTCGTGTAACCATTTCATTTTTGCTAGCTTTCTTTTCTTTACAATGTCAGCACAATCCTCATCAAACCATTTCTTGTTTTGCCTCTTTTTTAAACAACCAATGCTTTCTGATGCTGACAATTTAATAGTATCTCTTATAGCCTCCATTTGTCATATTGGAAATGCATGCTATTATGCATTGCAGAGACTTTTGATGTCCCAACTCCTTTCAAAAAACGTTAAGCTGAAAATATATAAAACTATTATTCTACCAGTTATATTATATGGGTGCGAAACATGGACTCTTACTTTAAGGGAGGAAAGGAGATTACGAGTATTTGAGAATAAAGTTCTTAGGAAAATTTTTGGACCAAAGAGAGATGAACAGACAGGTGAATGGAGAAGACTACATAACAATGAACTACATGGTCTTTATAGGAAGCCAGATATAATAAGAACAGTTAAGTCCCGTAGACTGCGATGGGCAGGACATGTTGCGCGTATGGGGAATGAAAGACGTGCATGGAAACTTCTTGTAGGAAAGCCAGAAGGAAAACGCCCAGTTGGTAGACCAAGAATGAGGTGGGAGAACAACATTAACTATGATTTGAGGGAAGTAGATTATACAGGGAATGATTGGAAAGCATTAGCTCAGGATAGGGATGTATGGAGAGCTTATGTCCGCGCGGCCATGAACCTACGGGTTCGATAGTGCCAGTGAGTAAGTAAGTAAGTAAGTAAGTAAAATAAAACCAAATGAGTTAACTCAGAAGATTTCGGCTATGGAAAAGAGATATCAAGGCAAATTGAATCCTAATATGCTGGTCGATTATTGTTGGACCATCAAGAGGGATGCTCCACAAGGGAAATATAGCAAATCATCATTTCTTACGTTCTAGATGAGTCCTAATGTTCGAATATTGTGTAGTTACGAATGTAGAAATTATTAAAATATTTGAAATTATAATTTCCTGTCTCTCGGAAACCATGCGTGATGGAGAAAAACCGATATCATATTTGAAATCAGGAGAAAAAATATTATCACAATCACATATTTTTCTTTCTGAGACTAAAAAAAAAGTTTATTTTTTGTTGCCCAGTAATATCGAATAGGACATGTTAATCAGGAAGAGAAATGCTTGAGGGACTAGAGCGGCGAGGATAAAAAAAGATTAAAATATATTTAGTATCACCCGTTTAGAGGCGTGGTCTATCTTCACACGCGCGTTTGATCTAACATTAGGCAGATTACTATATTAGGAGGGTCGTAATTTTATAATTATACTATAATTATAGACATCAATTTGCTGCCATCTGACATCAGGTATCACGAATTTAGCCAACTAATATAAAATTAACAAATGTTTTATCCAGTTTACTAGGGAACGCCGTAGAGTATTGACTGGGGTGAAAGTGGTCGTCACGAAGGGCTGACACTTTGGCTGATATACCTACCTGTCTACGAAGAAGGAAGACTTAACCTCCTATAAACCACGAACTTTCTAAGGCTTATATCTTTTTTTACCCAGTTAACATTTTGAATAACAAATCACATTTTTGTTTTTCGACATCCTGATTTTTTTTTTGTAACTTACGCAGAGATATATAAAAACTCAGGAAGGCTGTTCCCGCTTGTTGGAAAGTGGAAATCAATTTCTCAGGTAGAAACACCCTTGGGCAGATTCCATTAGCCCAGTGACAGGGTGATTATGAGCCTGCAGGTCTGACATTCCTGGCGTGAATCAATTTTACACATTCGTCAGAGATAAACCTAGATTTGGTCAAGGGAAATTCTGGTCGCAGCAGTTAAAGTTATAAAATTTGTGACATTATAAACTATAAGAACAAATTATATTCGCTCCATCTAGCTAAACTATCAAGTAAAAGGCAAAAAATATGAAAAAAAATAAATAAAACAATTTTGAATGAGCTCACTCGGAACATTTGATACTCGACTTTAAATTAAATTTATTTTATCTTCAGATTGAATCAATTTCTAATCGCTATTTATAGACCCTACTAATAGAATAAAAAATAAAAAGAATTTAACGGCATGTAGTTTTAAGAAAGTAGCCCTTAAATTGGTGTTGTATCCTAATATACATTGGTTTCATTTATTAAATATTTTTAATAAAATAGTATAAAAAACGAATGAGTTAAAATTACACAAATTTGAGTTTAAATACACAGTACACAGTAACAGCTTAAAATTACACATGATTTTGTTTTCCTGCGGTCCGACACATTTAAATAAATGAACAAGACATTAGTTTTTCGCCAATTTTAGATGGAGGTGTACAATTTTACACGCTTTATATTAACTTGACCTGTATCTATGTAAAAGAATTTTTCAACACGATTTTCACCCATATAAAATCATTGGATAATTTTATTACTTGCGAAGGGCCACTGATAATACAATCATTTCATAATTTGTTTAAAAAATCCTGGCCAGAATAATCAGATAATAATAAAAAAGTGTCTGTGTAATTATGTAACGGAATATTTCAATACGATTTTCACCACTTAAAATCATTGGATCGACTTGAAACTTTGTATACTTGTAAAGGATCAATGACAATACAATAATTTCATAAATATTTTCTAAAATCCAGGCCAGAATCATCAGAAAATCAAAAAAAGTGTCTGTGTAATTATGTAACTGAATATTTCGACACGATTTTCATCCACTTAAAATCATTGGAAAGACTTGAAACTTTGTATACTTGAAAAGGACCAATAACGATACAATAATTTCATAATTGATTTCTAAAATCCTGGCCAGAATCAGCAGAAAATCAAAGTAATAAAAATCGGTATAATAGGTTGCGGACTTATCAACTTCTTACTCAATCGTTGTAAGAGCTCAGTGGTATAGCGGTGGACTGTAGTGGTATATAATTTCAGTAATCCATTTTTTTTAGTAGAGTATTACTTTTAGATCATATTACAATAGTATCGAATTTAAAGATATTTACATTTTTATCTTATTCTGTAAAATATTAAAACTAAAAAATAAAAAATAAATAATATTTAAAAAACTAAAACAACACACTTTATTATAAAACCTAACTAAAAAATGAAAAATAATTTTAATTTCCAACACGCTTGGGATAAAATTAAAGTGGTCAACAAAAAAATAATAATCAACACATCTACAATAAAACTACAGTTATCTACAAAAAAAATAGTTTTTTGTAGATAACTCTAATTTTATTCTAGATGTGATGGTTGACCACTTTCATTTTATCCCAAGCGTGTTGGAAATTAAAATTATTTTTATGTTTTAGTTCGGTTTTCTAATAAAGCGAGTTGTTTTAGTTTTTACACGCTTTATACTTAGTTTGACCTGTATCTGTCTATGTAACGCAATTTTTCAACCCGATTTATCACCCACTTAAAATCACTGGATCGACTTGAAACTTTGTATACTTGTAAAGGACCAATGACAATACAAAAATTTAATAATTGTTTTCTAAAATCATGGCCAGAATATTTAGAAAAAAAAGTGTCTGTGTAATTATGTAACGGAATCTTTCAACACGATTTTCACCCACTTAAAATCAATGGATCGACTTCAAACTTTGTATACTTGTAAAGGACCAATGACAATACAATAATTTCGTAAATGTTTTCTAAAAGCCTGGCCAGAATCATTTGAAAATAAAAAGAAATAAAAACCGGTATAATAGAATGTTTTCTCAGGATAATCCACGGAGAAAACATTCCAGCTAGGATAAATATATTTGAAGACCTTGAAATTAAAAAGGAAACAAACGACACCTCACTTCTTAATGAGAACGCACCCCAGTCAAACCTATTATACGAAATCGTCAAAAAACAAGTCAGTTGCTGCTACAAACAGTCGGAGTATACATCACCGTACACAAGAACAACGAGTAGCAGAAGCTCAACCTGCAGAAGATGGAAGATAACTTCCGAAAGCGCTCCAGTTAATTTTATATACAATATTTTAACAAAGTTGAAGACGACGGCACCTACCAACAGGTACAATTTAATTTTTAACCTTCATCATAGTATTTCTCATGTGTTCTAATTTTGCACATCTTACTGCTGTCCAATAATAATAATAATAATAATAATAATAATAATAATAATAATAATAATAATAATAATAGTAATTCCTTTATACTGGTAGAGTTCATATATAAGTCCTTCTCTTCCACTCAACCAGTGACAAACATTACATAGTCCAACATAAAAAATACACAAGATAATAAAATATATAAATATTTATCAGTAAATATTGATACATTCTTACTTACTTACTCACTGGCACTATCGAATCCGTAAGTTCATGGCCGCGCGGACGTAAGCCCTCCATACATGCCTATCCTGAGCTAATGCTTTCCAATCATTCCCTGTATAATCTACTTCCTTCAAATAATAGTTAATGTTATTCTCCCAACTCATTCTTGATCTACAAACTGGGCGTTTTCCTTCTGGCTTCCCTACAAGAAGCTTCCATGCAAGTATTTCATTCCCCATACGTGCAACATGTCCTGCCCATCGCAGTCTACGAGACTTAACTGTTCTTATTATATCTGACTTCCCATAAAGACCACGTAGTTCATTGTTATGTAGTCTTCTCCATTGACCCGTCTGATCATCTCTCTTTGGTCCAAAAATTTTCCTAAGTACTTTATTCTCGAATACTTGTAATCTCCTTTCCTCCCTTAAAGTAAGAGTCCATGTTTCGTATCCATATAATATAACTGGTAGAATAATAGTTTTATATTTTTTTAGTTTAACGTTTTTTGAAAGGAGTTGGGACATCAAGAGCCTCTGCAATGCATAATAGCACGCATTTCCAGAATTGAGCCTATATTTAGTGTCTTTGTGCATCTCATTCCTATTTGTGATCATTGTTCCTAGGTATTTGAATTCAGCTACTTCCTCAAAATTTCCCTCATTTGTCATTAGCTGTCCATTTCCATTATATAATGTATTTCTACGTGTGACCATATATTTGGTTTTATTGATATTTACTTCCAGTCCTAATTTCTTAGTGTTACTCAATAGTGCGTGCGTGTTGAAATGTTGATACAAGTTAAACAATTAAAATTAATCCAGTCAATATTATCAATACAATAGGATTAAACCCTCTCCCCTTTATATTCGTATTTTAGTTGATATTGCTTGGAAATTAATTTTCTTTACTAACTTGTCTATGCTAAACAGCTGTAAGCCCTGTAAGTCAGATTTCCGTGAAACTACAGGGGGTTCAATTGTTGACGTACACTTGGGACCACCTCCTGACCACCCTCGCTGAATGTATACTGTTTTCCCCTAGAAATGACTTTGTTTGACATCATCTATATCTGCACGTATCTCGTCCACCCTCTGTTTCATTAGTTTGATCAGTCTTAATTCAGTTTATCACATCTGTGCCCTGGTCTCTCCCCTTCAACTTTCATCAAAATGCCCGATCAATGCAACTCGTTGAACCTCTTGTCTGCCAAATTCTCTTGTTTTGCCACCGGCGTCCAGGGAGTGGGGGTTACATGTATTGGACAAGGCTTCAACAACATTTTGTCCATTAACACTGCAACTTTGTTGCATTGCCCTCACATGCCAGTTTCAAAATTATATAGTTTTTTTATTATATAAATATATAAATCCACTCATCATCTTAATATAATAGCCCAACGATTTAACATGGAAATATCAACAACAAAATCTAAAGTTATGGCCTTTCAAGGGAAATTCCCAGTAAGAAGTAAAATTTGTATTCAGAATTCAATATTAGAGCAAGTAAATTCATTTAAATACTTAAGATATAATCTAACTTATAATGAGGAATGTGATATATCCTTTAAAATACAAAACTATAATAAAGCTTTAAGAATTATCAACCAAGTTTTTAAACCATCAAAAGTGCAGAGACACACAAGAATGAAAATCTATAAAGTTCTCGCTAGACCCATAATCTGTTATGGTAGTGAAGCTTGGACCATCAGAACTCAGGATGACCGTCATATTACAGCCACGGAGATGAAATTTCTGCGACGAACTGCAGGTTATAGCCTTCTAGACCACCAAATAAATTCAACAATAGCCAGAGAGTTAAACATCGTACCTATATCTGAATACCTCCAAGAATATAGAAACAATTGGCTAGCCCATATTCAGCGCATGGATCGTCACAGAATACCAAAACAAATTCTTCACTACATTCCTCGAGGCAGAAGATCTGTGGGTCGACCTTTTCGGATATGGCGGGAGACCGTAACGGGCCACTGGGCCTAATACTTGAAGGCAGATGATGATGATGAAAATTATATAAATATGCCAGTAATATATTTGAAAAATGTGCAATCCTTCATGTGTGTTTTAATTAAAGTAACATGAAACGATTACTAAACACAAATAATGATGATCATCATCATCATCATCCAGGGATTAAGCCTGTTGGCTCGTTTCGGTTTCATGAAAGCTAGAATTGTTAAAATTGTTCAGACCATCTTCTCTGTGGGCGACCAACATTTCTCCTTCCGTGCGGTTTATTATTTAGCAATAATTTTGGAAATCTTTCTTCTGGCATTCTATCAATATGTTCTTTCCAGTCGTTCCTATATTCAGTTATTCGGTCTGTAAGTTTGAAAATATTTAGTACCTTTCTAATATCTTCATTCTTTTTCTTATCCAGCAGAGTATACCCTGCTATATTTCTTAAAAATCTCATCTCAGCTGCTTCCAATCTTTGTTCTTGTCTTTTAGTGATCGTCTAACATTCTGATCCATACATCAATACAGGAACAGCCATTACTTTATAAAATATAATTTTTGTTTCTTTTCTTGTGTTTTTAAGGGTTCTTTTAATAGTTCCACACATTAGATTAAATGTATTTATTTTGTCATTAATATCTTCAGTTTTAACATATGAAAGTATGTTTCCAAATTAAAACTTTTTTTTATTTAGCACAGTGTGCTTTATATATAAAGTACAAATTGGGGGTAGTTTTAATGGATAGACCAGTAAATCAATAATTTTGAAGTAAAAGCGGGTCAGTATTTTAGAGGAACTGTAAAAAAATAATTACATGTAAAAAAATTAATATGTGCTAAGTTTCATGTAACATTTGTCAAATTTAATAGTATGCACATGACAGTTTGTCGCTTTAAATTCGCGGTTCTTAATATATGCCATCCTACCACGAAATTGAGATGTAGTTTTCAGTATTACGACTATTATTAAATTCTTGCAAACGTAGGCCTACGATAAAATAAACACAATGGTATCGACATGAAAAACGAAGGTTAATTATTTTTACAAAATGTGTGACTAAATTTTCCTTATTCATATGTTGCCTAAACATTTAATTAATTCCTTATTCTGTCCAGTATTTTGGTCTCCCTCTACATATTCTTCTGCTGGAGTTCGCAATTCCTAAAAAGTTAGTTAGACTTATACGAATGTGTCTAAATGGCACAAAGAGTAGGGTGCGTGTAGGCAAACAGTTTTCGGATACTTTTGAAATACAGAATGGGTTGAAGCAAGGAGATGCACTATCTCCTCTACTATTTAATTTTGTACTAGAGCATGCCATTAAATCTTTAGAGAATAAGGAAGGCTTACAACTCAATGGTATTAATAAGCTGTTAGTTTATGCTGATGATGTAGTATTATTGGCCGATAGCGAGGAGATACTGAAGGACAACACGCACACACTATTAAGTAACACTAAGAAATTAGGACTGGAAGTAAATATCAATAAAACTAAATATATGGTCACACGAAGAAATTCATTATGTACTGGAAATGGACAGCTAAGGACAAATGAGGGAAATTTTGAGGAGGTGGCTGAATTCAAGTACCTAGGAACAATAATCACAAATAGGAATGAGATGCACAAAGAAATTAAACATAGGCTCAATTCTGGAAATGCCTGCTATTATGCATTGCAGAGACTCTTGATGTCCCAACTCCTTTCAAAAAAACGTTAAACTGAAAATATATAAAACTATTATTCTACCAGTTATATTATATGGGTGCGAAACATGGACTCTTACTTTAAGGGAGGAAAGGAGATTACAAGTATTTGAGAATAAAGTACTTAGGAAAATTTTTGGACCAAAGAGAGATGAACAGACAGGTGAATGGAGAAGATTACATAACAATGAACTACATGGTCTTTATAGGAAGGCAGATATAATAAGAACAGTTAAGTCTCGTAGACTGCGATGGGCAGGACATGTCGCACGTATGGGGAATGAAAGACTTGCATGGAAGCTTCTTGTAGGAAAGCCAGAGGGAAAACGCCCAGTTGGTAGACCAAGAATGAGGTGGGATAATAACATTAACTATGATTTGAGGGAAGTAGATTATACAAGGAATGATTGGAAAGCACTAGCTCAGGATAGGGATGTATGGAGAGCTTATGTCCGCGCGGCCATGAACCTACGGGTTCGATAGTGCCAGTGAGTAAGTAAGTAAGTCTACATATTCTTCCCGCTCGAATAACCTTTTGGTAACCTTTTTATCATCCATTCAGGATACGTTCGAGAAGTAAGTTTTTATTTTTTTGCAACTGATATGGACATGAAAAACGAAAGGATGATGAAACGGTTACCAAAGAGAGTTTTGGATTTTATTCGAGCGGGAAGAATATGTAGAGGTAGACCAAAAATACTTGGCTGCAGGACATAGAGAAAGAGATGAATGAAAAAGGATTACAAGCCCGGACTGGGAAGATAGAGAGTTTTGGGGAAAAAAGGGAAAGATACATTTGTCACAGAAGGATGTGATAATACATTGTAAACCTGTTCAGGAATGAATTAGTTAAACACAATATATTAAAGGTATATTTGTTTCTTATTAAGGATCAAATATATTTCGTAGTATACCACTTAATAGATTATATAATTTAGATATACTATTATTTGCAGATGACATTGTGTTTATAGCGAATTCAGAAGATGACCTACAACGTTCAGTCCACTCCTTTCATCAAATTGCAATAAACTACAACATGGAAATCTCAACAGAAAAATCTAAAGTCATGGCTTTCCTGCGAAAAGACCCAGTTCGCAGTAAAATTGTTATTAATAACAAAATATTAGAACAAACCAACACATTTAATATCTCGGATACCAACTTACCCTTTTACCAGCCGGCTGCTGGCCCTTCGCATCCACATGTGTCAATCACAGAGGTAGATGATCAACAGCCAGTGTAGGGGTAACATGTGATAAAAGGGTAACCGCTGAAAAGTGGAAAGACCCTCAATCGGAAAAATCGGACACCAAGTTACATACGTAAACGAAAAATATTTTAGTCAAAAAATTGTAAAATTTAACAGAATAACAGGAATTATAAATAATATTTTCAAGCCAAACACAGTACAGCAATACACACGAACTAGAATTTATAAAACACTGTCCAGACCCAAATTATGTTACGGCAGTGAGGCCTGGACAATTCGCAGTGTAGATGAACAAAGGCTAACTGCAGCAGAAATTAAATTTATGAGACGTACTGAAGGCTACTCAAGAACAGAGCATAAAAGGAATTCTGAGATTCTCAAAGAGTTACAAACAGAATCAGTCATGGAATATGTACAAAAACACAGAAACAACTGGAAATCTCACGTAAGAAGAATGAGCAGAACAAGAATACCACGTCAGATCTTAAATTACCAGCCACCAGGCAAGAGATCTTTGGGCAGACCCTTCAAACGTTGGATTGAGACCGTAACAGACCACTAGGTCTATCACATGAAAGGAAGAAGAAGAAGAAGATATATTTCGTGCTAAAGTTCAATTATTATGATTTTCACAAAAAAGGGACAACTCCATAAAAATGGAATGTGATATATATTTGTTTTATATTCTTTACAAAGAGATGCTTCTGTAGGCGCTTAACCGTAATATTTTCAAACTTTGCCACACGTAAGAAGATGCTATAATTTATTGCTAATAAATTGTAATAATTGTTCGTTTTTTTCTATTCTCCTAGAACATTTGCCTGCTGGATTTTGTTCTCTTTTAAAAACAAGCAATTCTGTTTTATTGATATTTTCCCCATAAAAATATTAGATTCCACTTTACCACAAAGTTAAATCCTCTACGCACATTCAATTTCTCAAAGTGTTGGTTGGTCGATGTAATAGCGTAATGTTCCTTCCGTGTCACCTTGCACCACTTCCCCACGTGCATAAAAGGATTGTGTAAATTATTAATAACTCAGGGACAGGGAAAAAATCGTAGATTGCTTCCGCAATTCAGTAGAGTTCACACTAGCATGCACGACACGTGGACTGGTGATTATGAAATCTTGTCCATCTCACTCCTTAATTGCGTTGCTTAAATATGAAAAATTATGTCGTAATATGCAACAACACAGTGTAAGTACAACAGAGTAGTAGAATTTGTACATGAAATGAGATCCAGATCCAATAATTTAGCCTAGACTGTGCCGTGTTTTTAGGATCTGCTACCTTTTTGTGCACCGTATCTTTAGAGGATTTACTCATATATTCCATTACACTCACAGTAGCATCGAGTTCATAGCTATCAGTGCTATATTTAATCCTTTGCCCGGGCCCATGAGAGGCAGAGATTGATTCATCCTTCCTATCTAGATTCATAAACATTAATTAATAATAATTCTTAAAACACACTGTAGCAATTTATGATTCTTAGTTAACCTGAATATATTATTTATAACCATGAAAGCTAGACGGGAAAAAAGGAGCTCATATAACTTTGAGAAAGCTTGTATACGGGAATTATGCTAGACAGCTGTAGCGCAGCTAACAAATACAATAATCAGACATTGATATTTACTTAAAATGAGATTTAATGTTTAAATTGCACGTCTAAAGTTGAAAAGTGAAATTAAATATAAACATAACTTGATCATTCAAATATTAAAGAACAAACAATGAGTAATAACAGAAATAACATTGTTTACACAATCAACCACTCATACATACTTTCTAGTCCTGCCTAGTGTGCCTTGCCCTGGCTTGCCGGACCAAACCCAAAATACGCAGCTCTCCTGGAGCTCGCATCCTCCAGACGACAGACAAGTGTTGCAACGAAAATCTATGATCGAATGATAGAGTTCACTACGTGTTTGGCCTATTTGAGGGTTCCGAGGTAGAGGGGAAGATGCGCACTACAAACAGAGCAAAGGGAGGGGTAGAAAGGAGAGTGGGAGTGATACAAAGAGAAATGAAATTGGCATAGTTCACGAATCTCACTGTAGAGAGAGGATAACATCACAGATGTATCGAACCGAAATAGTACTTTCGGTTCAAGACTATTTAACTCATGCTCCAAATGGGAGTCAATGACCAATCACATTTCAATGAATTATGATTTAAAACCAGTCACAGTCGTTTTGCACCTCGATTTTATCAATTTAATTTTATCATATTACAATCACGTTCCTCCTTTTTAACATTCTGAATAGGTCAGAGCATTATTCTGCAATGACTGACTCTCTAAGAAATATGTTGAATATAGCAATTTATATATTCAGATGTAAGAATCCTAGAATGCAAGTGACTCCCATATTGTATATATAGTGCACGAATGTAACTAGATACTGCTTGCGGGATATAATAGAACAACATTTGTAGCAATTGATTATACCACAAAAATGAGAAACCACTGTTTGCACTTTCTTAAACGTATTATTTCCCATGTATTTTTGTTCCAGAATAATATAATTAAACATATTAACATCATAGGGCATCAGAATTAATTAATAACCTATAATGTTTGTTATAAACAGTTTTTCTCCACTAGGGTACATTCTTACAATAATGCGATCCTTTGACAATAAATACGCGTTATATGATCTGGTTGCAGTGATGAACAAATGAAACATAATAAACGTTTCTCATTTGTTTTCAAACATCGCCGTTTACATTAAATATGTAAATATTTTAAAATAATTATATTTAAATAATGATTTGCGAGTAAACAGCTTAATTCTATTCGTTAAATAGTCCTAACAAATGCCACTCTTGATTTCCAAATTCTCATAAGTAATGCCACGAGTGGTTTCCAAATTATCGATAAATTCACGACTCACAAAGTGAGGAGAGAATTTATCTAGAGAATTTGGAAATCAAGAGTGGCATTTGTTAGGACTATTTAACGAATAAAATTAAGCTGTTTACTCTCAAATCATTATTTAAATATAGTTATTTTAAAATATTTATATATTTAATGTGAACGGCGATGTTTGAAAACATATGAGAAACGATTGGTACTCTTCATTTGCTTCCTTTGTTCATCACTGCAACCAGATCATATTATTTATTGCCAAAGGAATGAAATATTGTAAGAATGCACCCTAGTGGAGAAAAATTAAACACATTAAACTGTACATTAATTCATTTCTGATGTCGTATGATGTAAATATGACAATTATATTTTTCTGGAATGTTATTACGTGGGAAAAAATACATTTAAGATAGGGCAAACAGTGGTTTCTTTTTTTTTTCTTCTTCTTTGTGGTATAATCAATTGCTACAAATGTTTTTATATTAACTCTCGCATGCGCTGTGTGTTGACAATCATGCACTATATATACAATCTGGTAGTCGTATTTCTTAGAGAGTTAGTCACTGCAAAATAATGCTATGACCTATTCAGAATGTTAAAATGGAGGTGCTTTCTTTTTTATGATAAACTTTAGTTGGCAAATTCTAGGCGAAACATGACTGTGATTGGTTGTAAATAAAAAAATCATTGGCACGTGATTGGTCATTGACTCCCATTTGGGGCATGAGTTAAACAGTCATCATTATTTATATATTCTTGAGTATTAATTTTCCTATCGCTCGTGGTATCTTCAGTTGTACTAGCTACAAGTTCGGGTAATGTGGGCCCTTCGACTTGCGTGAACCCTGTCAATATCTTCTTTAATTGGTGCTGCCCTCGAACAGAAAATATTTTAACTTCTTCTCCTCGTTAACTTTGACGAGTTAAAGACCAGTTTCTGTTATTCTTCGCGTGAAGAAGGGTTTATTTGTGATATTTAAGAAAATACCATTTTAAAAGTGTTTTCAAATATGTATTCGGAATTTCTCGATCGCCCACAGTTTTTTTTTTATTTCAGTTTCAATTAATGGATTCAAATAATTATTTTTTTAATAAACGTTTTTTCGTCCATTTGTCCATTGAGCGATGAGCACGGGGAACACTTTCATCAGGGGATTTCAGCTATGGAAAAGAGATATCTAGGCAAATGGAATCCTAACATGCTGGCCGATTATTGTTGGACCATCAAGAGGGATGCTCTACAGACGAAATGTAGCAAAATCGAAATTTCGTACTCTCTAGGTGAATCCGAATGTTCGAAAATTGTGTAGTTAAGAATGTAGAAAATATTAAAGTGTTTGAAATTATAAATGACTGTCTCTCAGAAACCTTGCGTGATGGAAAAAACCCGATATCATATTTGAATTCAGGAGAAAAAATACTATGAGGATCACATATTTTTCTTTCTGAGACAAAAAAAAAAGTTTCTTTTTTGTTGCTCAGTGTTATCTTAACAGCGTTGTAAGTTTTGTGTTTTGCAGTATTGTTATAATATAGTATGTTAGTGTCAGTGATTAAAACGTGACAACGCCGCTTGATATGCTAAATACTTATCCATACATAATCACAAAGCAAAGCGCCTGAAAACTAAAATACTATACGAAGACTGATGAATGACAATAAGGAATGTCGGAAGACAGTATAGGATAATATGCGGTAACCCATAACTGAACTAGAGACTCTTACGTCAAAGGGCAAACGGGGTAACGGGTCATTGTGAAATAAATGAATGCTTTTATATACGGGACCAAGAGCTCTTTGGATTACTGTATATTGGATTTTAGGCAAACAGGTCGACGTCCCGACAGTGCGGAATGGAGTGATCGATAGACACGCGCGCTATTGTGAGCCCGCGTCACGGGCCGTCACCCCCCCCCCTCCACCCTCGCAGGTAGTGCTAGCCAGTCAGACCCACCTGACGCCCGGCCCAGGTCAGCGCTAGGGTAGGGGATGCGTGACGCTAACACGAGCGTGTTGAGGATTTCTCATTATACCGAAGCCGTACTATAAGTCGCTCGAAACACGGTTTAATAGTCCAACTGCAACTATAAAAAGTGGATGGAATAGTGGGGACACCTTGGTAATAGGGTGGGCATTCAATTTTGGTCATCAAACAATTCTTATTGCTGGGAATTACTATAAATTCCTACATTCCTACTTACCAGGCGTCCAGATTTGAGAAGTTATCCTCTTACCACAATACTGACACTAGGTCACAAGATAGCAGTCTGCTAACAATGCCTCTTCATAGCACTTCCTCTTATTCTACTTCCTTCACAGTAGCTAGCTTCTGCCCGCTCCTGGAATCTCCTTCCTCAAGATATCAGGGGTTGCCGCACACTTGGCACCTTTAAGTCACGCTTATAAAGTTACCTGTTGTCTAATAATTAATTTTTCTCTATTTATTTAATTTTATACTATGTCATTAATAATCTTTTTCTCGTTTTTTATATATCTTGTACATATTATATATTTAATTCGTTAAATTTAGAGTAATTCAAAATACATTATAAATATTAATTGTATTTATAACATGTAATCGTTTATGTTTATTGTAACTTTGACGTAAGACTATTTTTTTGTTGTATTTTTTAAAACCTGGTTGAGTGGCAGACAAGACCTTAAGGCCTTAACTCTGCCAGGTAAAATAAAGTTATTATTATTATTATTATTATTATTATTATTATTATTATTATTATTATTATTATTATTATTATTATTATTATTATTATTATTATTATTATTATACAACTCCTAGACAGTGAAGAAGATGCAATTTCTAGGATGATGCTGTGTACATTGACTTCTGAAAATTTCATACTCAAAACAATTTCGGCTATTCTATGTCACTGTGCCACCAGTGAATATTGTATCGGACAACAAGCGACTTTTAGCGTCGTGTTGGCCAATGTCATAATTAGGGCTGAAACAATATAGCGGTATCAGGATAATAACTAATTTCAAACATTGTTTACAAAATGCGTCTCCACTGCCTGCTCGGAGCGGAGAGTGTGTATGTCCGACTCTCCTCAGTAATAGACTTGTTTACGTGACGTGTGGTTGTGCAAAGATGAGTCACTTCCTACTGTCCTCCTTCGACGAGTATCTTGCCATTCGGTTTACTACTCTTGCAGGTAGTTTCTTTTGTTCCTACAGCCAAGTCGAAGGGAAGTATTATTCATTCACAAATATGCAGTTTTCAATTTGCGGTTTTCTGTGGCTGTGTCTTTTGTAAATAGGGCGAATGTTTTCAATATGATTGTACTTCCTTTTTGACTGGTGTCACCCAGTATCCATCTCCAACACCACATTCCTTTAAGCGCTAAACTCACGGAGGAGGACAATACACAAAGCGGACTGTACTGTAGTCGGTTCCAGATGTCTACGGAGCAGATTTAACAGTGGCTGTAACGGCGAAAAAGCGCGCTTCACAAGCGGATAAACCTTACGAGTACATCGACACGCAATTACGGTTTCATAACATATTTGTTTAGCAACAATAAAATGCAATACTGACAATAATAATGATAATAATAATAACAACATAATATAACAGTAATACTAATACTACTACTACTAATAATAATAATAATAATAATAATAATAAATAATGCTAATATTAATAATGAATACCAATAATAATACTAATAATAAAATAAAACTAAATAATACTAATATTAATAATAAATACCAATAATAAATAATCTCTAATCGCCGTGTGAGGGTTCTCCTTCAATAACGTTTTATAAACATTTATAATTGTCTGTATTTCTCCCGAACGAAATCCTTTCCTCTGTTTATGTTTCTTCACAGCAGACATTCTGGAAGGACCTGGCATAGAATTATCGGACATCTTTCAGAAAGGGATACTGCACTTATTAAAAAAACACTTGCACACGCTAGCTAAATATATCACATTCACTACTGTAGGCTCAACACTTATTTAATTTTACTGAACATAACGCTTCATCAATACTTGAGCACATAAGTGATACTGAGGGAAAAAAACAAGAACTTGTGTTGTAATAACTAACTAACCTACTGGCACAATCGAAACCGTAGATTCATGGCCGTGCGGACATAAGCCCTCCATATATCCCTATCCTGAGCTAATGTTTTCCAATCATTCCCTGTATAATCTACTTCCCTCAAATCATAGTTAATGTTATTCTCCCACCTCAATCTTGGCCTACCAACTGGGTGTTTTTCCTCTGGTTTTCCTATAAGAAGTTTCCATGCACCTCTTTCATTCCCCATTCGTGACACATGTCCTGCCCATCGCAGTCTACGATACTTAACTGTCATTATATCTGGCTTCCTATAAAGACCATGTAGTTCACTGTTATGTAGTGTTCTCCATTCAACTGTCTGTTCATCTCTCTTTGGTCCAAAAATTTTCCTAAGAACTTTATTCTCAAATACTCGTAATCTCCTATCTTCTCTTAAAGTAAGAGTCCATGTTTCGCACCCATATAATATAACTGGTAGAATAATAATTTTATATATTTTTATGTTTTTTTAAAGGAGTTGGGACGACAAGAGTCCCTGACTTATATCGTAATATTGTGAATAATGCTGATGTGGGATTTCCCACCAGACACTTGCAACGCAACCAATGCCGCGCCAGCATTTTAAATGAAGGGGAGGGCTGGCTTACTCCTTTGCTCCGATGACGTCTGGAATTTGGTATAGAAGTCTGTCCCAAGTGGGCGTGTCAACGTGCAGTTTGTAAACACAGCGGTCTAAGTACGATGCAGCCCTGACTATCACCAATACTTTGTTTCAACTCTACTTATAATACGTGTTTCCATTAGAGCTAATTGCCAACATGTTTGCTCTCATATAAGGGAATCCTATCCCAATAGTCCACCTACTTTAGTGGGTAAATTAGGGTGAAAAATGGACAACTAAGCGTTAGATGGGTAAGTTAGTGTTAGTTTGGGGAAGTCAGGGTAAGAAAATAGGCGAGTTAGTAAACCAGATTTTTAAAAAGAATTATGTTGGTGACATGTAAAATTTATTTTATGGGACTATTTAACTCATGCCCCAAATGGGAGTCAATAACCAATCACATTTCAATGATTTTTTATTTACAACCAATCACAGTCGTGTTTCGCCTAAAATTTACCAACTGAAGTTTATCCTAATAAAGAAAGCACCTCCTTATTAACATTGTGAATAGGTCATAGCATTATTTTGCAGTGACTGACCCTTAAGAAATACGACTACCAGACTGTATATATAGTACATGAATGTCAGCAGAAAGCGCATGCGATAGATAATATAAAAAAATTATCACAATTGATTATACCACAAAAAAAGAAAACGCTGCCTGCACTTTCTGAAATTAATTATTTTCCAGGAAATTACGTTCCAGAAAAATATAATTGACATATTTACATCATAGGACATCAAATTAATTAATACCTATAACGTTGGTTATAAATTTCTCCACTAGGGTGCATTCTTACAACATTGCGATCCTTTGGCAATAAATAATATTATGATCTGGTTGCAGTGATGAACAAAGGAAGGAAATGAAGCGTGCCAATTGTTTCTCATTTGTTTTCAAACATCGCCGTTTACATTAAATATATAAATATTTTAAAATAACTATAGTTAAATAATGATTTGTGAGTAAACAGCTTAATTTTATTCGTTAAATAGTCCTAACAAATGCCACTCTTGATTTCCAAATTCTCATAAGTAATGCCACGAGTGATTTCCAAATTATCGATAAATTCACGACTAACGAAGTGAGGAGTGAATTTATCTAGAGAATTTGGAAATCAAGAGTGGCATTTGTTAGGACTATTTAACGAATAAAATTAAGCTGTTTACTCACAAATCATTATTTAACTATAGTTATTTTAAAATATTTATATATTTAATGTAAACGGCGATGTTTGAAAACAAATGAGAAACGATAGGTACGCTTCATCTGCTCCTTTTGTTTATCACTGCAACCAGATCATACTATTTATTGCCAAAGGAACGCAATATTGTAAGAATGCTCTCTAGTGGAGAAAAAATGAAACACATCAAACTGTATATTAATTCATTTCTGATGTCGTATGATGTAAATATGACAATTATATTTTTCTGGATTGTTACCTGGGAAAAAATACATTTAAGAAAGTACAAACAGTGGTTTCTTTTTTTGGTGGTATAATCAATTGCTACAAATGTTTTTATATTAACTCCCACATGCGGCATGTGTTGACATTCATGCACTATATATACAATCTGGTAGCCGTATTTCTCATAGGCTCAGTCACTGCAAAATAATGGTCAGACCTGTTCAGAATATTAAAAAGGATGAGCTTTCTTTAATATGATAATTATAACACTGATAAATATTTCGTGAAACACGACTCTGATTGGTTGTAAAACAGAAATCATTGAAACGTGATTGGTCATTGACTCCCATTTGGGGCATGAGTTAAATAGTCTAGATAAATTCACTCCTCACTTCGTGAGTTGTGAATTTATCGATAATTTGCAAATCACTCGTGGCATTACTTACAATAAACCTTAGAGTATCTACATTCTTTCAAATAACTTTTGGATGAAGAATTTTCTAATATTAAAAAAATATACGTTTTAAAATCTTATTAATTTGGCCGCGGTGGACTAGTGGTTATGCTCCTTGCCTCTGGTCCCGAGGGTCGCGTGTTCAAACCCGGTCGGGGTCGATGGATTTCTCATTATACCGGAGCGATGCTATATAAGTCTGAAAACTAATAAAACTTTACAACACTAACACGGTTTAAAGTCCCTCTCGGAGGACTTACTTCTTGGTCCTCAAATTCGGCAATTAATGAAAGATGCAAATTTTATCATAGATATGACTGTTCCGGAAAGTAAAGCTTGGATGGGTTTTGTATTGGTAGTAGAAAATTTCCTAGATAACTATAAAGCACCAGATTATAAAGAAATTGTGCAAAACATGTTGACAAGCTTCAAGATTCTGAGGGCAAATATGAGTATAAAGTTACGCTTTCTCCACAGTCACCTGGATAGATTTCTAGATAATTTAGGAAATTATATCGACGATCAGGAAGTGCGCTTTCACTAGGATCTAAAAGTAATGGAGGAAAGGTATCAGGGTAGATTGGACCGTCACATGATGGCAGATTACTGCTGGTCTTTAAAAATATATTACCCCTAAAAATTATAGAAGAAAATCTTATAAAAGGCGTTTCACTGAAGTATAACATGGGTTTTCGTTATTTTTCTTTCTATTTACATCAGTGCATACTAATTTTTCAAAAACCAATTTACATTATATATGTGTGATATTTTTTTCATATTTTCCGATTTTGTAGTGTAAAATTAAAATAAAGATTAAAGAAAAACCAGATCAAATCTTCCAAAATCATTGATAGTTTCACGAATTGTGAGCATAAATATATCAGAAATTAATCTTATATCAAGGGCAACAAAACCACTGTTGACCAGTGTAATTAATTTACGTAAAGACGCTTTTAATAAGTCAGATCAGTATTTTCGCAATTCAAATCTGGAGTGGAATGATCTGCAAAGTTTTCTCCGAGTCAGACTTCAGATTCATCTACGACATCGATTCCCTAGCTTTATTTTATTTCCAAAGGAAGCCATAATCAAAATGTTCACTTCGTGAAAAAAATCAATTTCCACATCAAATTGCAACCTGTCCGCCTCTATATATCTGACGGTCACGGCCATCTGTACGTTTATTTTTCCTAAAGGAAACACCACTTCTAATACTTACTTACTTACTTACTGGCACTATCGAACCCGTAGGTTCATGGCCGCGCTGACATAAGCTCTCCATACATCCCTATCCTGAGCTAATGCTTTCAATCATTCCCTGTATAATCTACTTCCCTCAAATCATAGTTAATGTTGTTCTCCCACCTCATTCTTGGTCTACCAACTGGGCGTTTTCCTTCTGGCTTTCCTACAAGAAGCTTCCATGCACGTCTTTCATTCCCAATACGGGCAACATGTCCTGCCCATCGCAGTCTACGAGACTTAACTGTTCTTATTATATCTGGCTTCCTATAAAGACCACGTAGTTCATTGTTATGTAGTCTTCTCCATTCACCTGTCTGTTCATCTCTCTTTGGTCCAAAAATTTTCCTAAGTACTTTATTCTCAAATACTCGTAATCTCCTTTCCTCCCTTAAAGTAAGAGTCCATGTTTCGCACCCATATAATATAACTGGTAGAATAATAGTTTTATATATTTTCAGTTTAACGTTTTTTGAAAGGAGTTGGGACATCAAGAGTCTCTGCCTACACGCACCTCTAATGGAGTTCTAAATTAACTATTATTATTAAAGATTAAGATTAAGATTAATTTTATCATTGATATAACAGTCATATAGACATTTTATTAAGCTGTGGAAATGTTTATAATAATTTTTCAATTTTCTAATTCTCACAAATGTTACTGTCATCTGTTTTGATTTATTTTATTTGAGTCATATTCATCTACCAGGAAAGACTTAACTGCAGTAAACTTGGTTTCTAGAAGCTGCAATCTGGGTCACTTTTAAGAAACATTTTCTAGCTTGTAAGTCTGTTTCTTTATAAAATTACCTACTGTTTTTCTTGCTAGTGACATTTCATTGATTGACGCTACCTGTTTTTATACATAGCGACCGCAGAGAGTCAATATCAAAATTATAAATTATTTTCAATGGGAAAAGTTGACATCAATAATTATACAGCATTATTTTTTGATCTGATCCCAACACCTTTACCATAAGAATAATTTATATATTCTAAGGAAGTTTCTAATTCTTAAAAAGTTAGTTAGACTTATACGAATGTGTCTAAATGGCACAAAGAGTAGGGTGCGTGTAGGCAAAGAATTTTCGGACACTTTTGAAATCCAGAATGGGTTGAAGCAAGGAGATGCACTATCTCCTCTACTATTTAATTTTGTACTAGAGCATGCCATTAAATCTTTAGAGAATGAGGAAGGCTTACAACTCAATGGTATTAATACGCTGTTAGTTTATGCTGATGATGTAGCACTATTGGCCGATAGCGAGGAGATACTAAAAGGACAACACGCACACACTATTGAGTAACACTAAGAAATTAGGACTGGAAGTAAATATCAATAAAACTAAATATATGGTCACACGTAGAAATACATTGTATAATGGAAATGGACAGCTAATGACAAATGAGGGACATTTTGAGGAAGTGGCTGAATTCAAATACCTAGGAACAATAATCACAAATAGGAATGAGATGCACAAAGAAATTAAACATAGACTCGATTCTGGAAATGCATGCTATTATGCATTGCAGAGACTCTTGATGTCCCAACTCCTTTCAAAAAACGTTAAGCTGAAAATATATAGCTAAAACTATTATTCTACCAGTTATATTATATGGGTGCGAAACATGGACTCTTACTTTAAGGGAGGAAAGGAGATTACGAGTATTTGAGAATAAAGTACTTAGGAAAATTTTTGGACCAAAGAGAGATGAACAGACAGGTGAATGGAGAAGACTACATAATAATGAACTACGTGGTCTTTATAGGAAGCCAGATATAATAAGAACAGTTAAGTCTCGTAGACTGCGATGGGCAGGACATGTTGCACGTATGGGGAATGAAAGATTTGCATGGAAGCTTCTTGTAGAAAAGCCAGAGGGAAAACGCCCAGTTGGTAGACCAAGAATGAGGTGGGAGAATAACATTAACTATGATTTGAGGGAAGTAGATTATACAGGGAATGATTGGAAAGCATTAGCTCAGGATAGGGTTGTGTGGAGAGCTTATGTCCGCGCGGCCATAAACCTACGGGTTCGATAGTGCCAGTGAGTAAGTAAGTAAGAAAGTTTCTAACTTACTACTTTTGTCAAGAACTTTCTCACATATTATTTTTAACCATTACATTGGTCGACAAGGTTTTCTTCACAAGAAATCTGATTAGTGAATCTAGTGCATTTTTTCATACTGATTTCAGATACGTAGTCAGGATTTTTCCATCAGGCACAGTTTTTTGTGGCAGCTACTTTTTAAAAATTGATTTCAGCATTTTCTTTGACCTTTACCTTAGGCCTATATGAAGAGTTCTCTGTACCAGTACATGCAGATATGACCTTAACTCATAGCTCTGATTCTGAACTAGTTCAAACTGAAAATGATTGAGATGGAAATAGAAATGCTATTACGTGAAATATGTCCGAAAATTACTATCTACCACTTTCTAGGTAAGTCCAAATGAATTCGAGTTACATGGATTTTATTAAAAATTATAAAAATTGTAAATGAATATCACAGAAAACTCTTGCCTGCAGGGAAAAAACTGAAATGATATTTAAATTCAGGATGGAAAATACTTATAAAATCTCATATTTTTATTCATGTCAAAGAAAAAAGTTCATTTTTGTCGACCAGTGTTATTTATTTCTTCTGTTATAATAGTCCTCCCTTGATACATATATCAAATTCTACTATTAACCCTTAAATCGTCAATACAATATTTTCTCGAGCCAGTTATGTAAATGTTCCGGACTGCAAGGAAAATAAATTCATGTTCAACTGTGTTATTATTATAAATTATTGCGTAATTTGACATAAATTTAAGTAATGTTTACTCGTTTGTTTTTCTATGGATCTAAAAACAATTAAATAAATGAAATCAATGTATCCAATAAGATACATTTTTAATTTAAGGGTTAACCTATATGTGCAGAATAAAATTAAAACGTTGTAATATTTCAAATTATAGAGTATATTATATTTATAGCACCTACAATTGCAATGAACGCATTAAAATGCCTACAATTATAGGATCAAACTGAACCTTTATAAAAGGTTAAACTTCTGTAACATTAATATACCTGATACATTTTAAAATGCAATTTTTAAATTCAGTTTTTTTTCTCTCGTAAGTTGTTGATTTGTTTCACAGGTCACACGGTATGAATAAATAAGAGCTTTTAGTTGTAGTTGTGATGGTGTGGTGTAACCATATTGATTTTAGCAGCTACTGAAATATTAAAGCAGTGTACCGGATCAGAAATTTTTATTATAGGTTAATAATAAATAGATCTGAATTGGGGGCCGTTGGTTTCCGGTGCTAGATAATACAGGGGTAGCTTAGCTCTCCGACAGTTATTTATTAATACAATCGATAGATTTCTACTGCAAAACTGAATTCTAGTGCGCAGACGCGATTGAAAATGTGCAAACTGACTGGATTGTAGTATGTACAATACTTTAACTACTAATTACGTGCGGTGTGACATCTTAATTTGTTACTCCTGGTATTCTTTCATAAACATCAATGTGACGATACTTAGATACGTAGATAAAGTTAACAGAAATAAATTGTGGAATGTAATCAGAAAAGCGCACCTCAGCACTTAATAATAATAATAATAAATAATAATAATAATAATAATAATAATAATAATAATAATAATAATAATAATGTTTTATTTATTCTGGCAGAGTTAAGGCCATAAGGCCTTCTCTTCCACTCAACCAGCACAAATACAAATAAATATTTGACAAATATAGAAATACACTATACTAAGTATAAACAGTTAAAGATACATTAAATGTAGCAATGTATATATCATGTACTCACACTCACTCACTCACTGGCACTATCGAACCCGTAGGTTCATGGCCGCGCGGACATAAGCTCTCCATACATCCCTATCCTGAGCTAATGCTTTCCAATCATTCCCTGTATAATCTACTTCCCTTAAATCATAGTTAATGTTGTTCTCCCACCTCATTCTTGGTCTACCAACTGGGCGTTTTCCCTCTGGCTTTCCTACAAGAAGCTTCCACGCACGTCTTTCATTCCCCATACGTGCAACATGTCCTGCCCATCGCTGTCTACGAGACTTAACTGTTTTTATTATATCTGGCTTCCTATAAAGACCATGTACTTCATTGTTATGTAGTCTTCTCCATTCACCTGTCTGTTCATCTCTCTTTGGTCCAAAAATTTTCCTAAGAACTTTGTTCTCAAATACTCGTAATCTCCTTTCCTCCCTTAAAGTAAGAGTCCATGTTTCGCACCCATATAATATAACTGGTAGAATAATAGTTTTAGCTATATATTTTCAGCTTAACGTTTTTTGAAAGGAGTTGGGACATCAAAAGTCTCTGCAATGCATAATAGCATGCATTTCCAGAATTGAGCCTATGTTTAATTCTTTGTGCGTCTCATTCCTATTTGTGATTATTGTTCCTAGGTATTTGAATTCAGTCACTTCCTCAAAATTTCCCTCATTTGTCATTAGCTGTCCATTTCCATTATATACTGAATTTCTACCTGTGACCACATATTTAGTTTTACTGATATTTACTTCCAGTCCCAATTTCTTAGTGTTACTCAATAGTGTGTGCGTGTTGGCCTTTAGTATCTCCTCGCTATCGGCCAATAGTACACATCATCAGCATAAACTAACAGCTTATTAATACCATTCGGTTGTAAGCCTTCCTCATTCTCTAAAGATTTAATGGCATGCTCTAGTACAAAATTAAATAGTAGAGGAGATAGTGCATCTCCTTGCTTTAACCCATTCTGGATTTCAAAAGTGTCTGAAAACTGTTTGCCTACACGCACCCTACTATTTGAGCCATTTAGACACATTCGTATAAGACTAACTAACTTTTTAGGAATTCCGAACTCCAGCAGGATACTATATAACTTCTCCCTCTTAATTGAATCATATGCTTTTTTGAAGTCTATATATAGTTGATGTACAGTGCCATTATATTCCCATTTCTTTTCTAAAATCTGTCTTATACTAAAAATCTGATCTGTTGTAGACCTGTTTCTTCTAAATGCACTTGATGATCTCCTAGAATGTCATCAATGTAGGGAGTAAGTCTGCTTACTAATATATTTGTAAGAATTTTGTATGAAGTTGAAAGTAATGAGATGCCCCTGTAGTTGTTGCAATCAGTTTTATCTCCTTTCTTATAAATTGGTACGATAATTGATTCCTTCCATTCATCTGGAAGAGCTTCTTTTTCCCAAATCATACTAAGCAACCAGCGTATCTTGTCCATCAATTTTTCTCCCCTGATTTTATCAGTTCTGCTGGGATCTCATCTGAACCTGATGCTTTATACATCTTCATTTTTCAATCCCCATTTCAACCTCTAATGCACTTGGCTCTGCGACTAGCATTTCTGCTGTCTGTAACTTATCCTCCTCAATGTCCTGTTCTGTATGTACATTTAATAGCTGATTAAAGTAACTTTTCCATCTATTTAATATACTCCTGGAATCATGTACAAACAAACATTTTATACGATAATAACAATAATAATACTTACGAATATGATAATAATAATAATAATAATAATAATAATAATAATAATAATAATAATGATAATAATATAATAATAATGATGATAATAATAATATAATATGAACATGATAAATTATACGAGAAACACCAATTAATATATATACCTTACACTGTGTAATGAAGTCGAGGTTAGAGCAAATATAAATTTAGATTTCTTTTAAAAGTTGCCAATGTCCGGCAGCCCCTTATTTCTTGTGGTAGGGAATTCCAGTTGCGAGAAGTGAAGATAGTATATGACATGGAGTGATGTGATGTCCTATGTTGCGGTATATTAAGCAAGATACTACCTTTATATAACTGCAATAAAAAGTCTATGTGTAGAAAATAAAATAACAATAGAAACTGAAGTAATTTATAAAAAATATAAGAGCAACAGTAAATAGAGGTTTAAGACAGGGATGTCCACTTTCATCCTCCCTTTTTAATATTTATATTGACGATATCATATATAATTGGCAGATACATTCGGACTCGCATTTCAAAATAATAAATAAGATCTTAGACACCTTACTTTTTACAGACGACCAAGTTCTGATATCTAGCTCAGAGTATGGTCTACAGAAATCACTCTTTCAATTAAATACCATTATACAGAATTATAATTTCTAAATATCAGTAAGTAAAACGAAAATCTTAGCTTTTAAAGGATCACATACCGTAAGAGCTAAAATAATTCTGGAGGGAAAACCCCTTGAACAAGTGAACCATTTTACATACCTGGGTTATGAAATCTCCTATTTTAAAAATGAAGATATTTTTAATAAACTTAATAAATTCAATTTTACAGGGTGTAACAGAACATCACCGACAAAATGATAAATAAGCGTAACTAAATTAACTTGATTAAGAAACTCCCACCATGGAGCAGCCGTGTCCTCAAGCGGGACGTATGGGGGATATATACACTGCTCAAAACAATTAGAGGAACACTATGAAATATGCAAATATCTTTTCATTGGATAAAGGTACAGACATGAAATTAATAAAGTATAATATTTGTGGTTATTTATTTATTTATTTATTGCTCGTGTCAGTAAAAACAAATGAATAACGCTGACAATTAACTTTTCAAATAATTCCGCTACGTAAGCAATTGAATCTTGTGCTTATTTTTCAAAGTTAAACACTCGTTATATAGAGTTAGTATCGTGTATGGCCTCCACGACATTCGATGACAGTTTGGCACCTTCGTGGCATGCTCCCAATAAGATTCTGGATTTCTTCTTGCGGGATATTCTCCCATTCCTCCTTTAGAGCATCTCCAAGTTGCTGCAGAGTTTGTGGAGCTTGATTTCGGTTCCTGACCTTCCTGTCTAGAAGATCCCACAAGTGTTCAATAGGGTTGAGGTCTGGGCTGACCGCTGGCCACTCCATTACCTCAATTTCATTCCTCCTCAGGAAATCCCTGGTGACAGCCGCAGAATGTGCCCTAGCATTATTCTGCATAAACAGAAAGCCAGGGCCTACTCCAATGGCAGCAGGTACTACATGCTCTTCCAGAACGTGCTCGATATACCGGACAGCATTCAGTCGCTGGGGAACAAGTACAAGGTCCGTACGATTGTTGTACATAACTCCGGCCCACACCATTATGGAACCTCCTCCGAATCTATCAATTTCCTATACAGCCTCTGCAGAAAATCTCCTGGCCGTCCCCACACTCTCAGTCGACCCTCACAACGTGTAAGACGATACCTGGATTCGTCCGAGAAGAGCACAGACTCCCACTGGCTCAGGTTCCAATCACCATGGTTTTCAGCATACGTACATCTTGTTGCCTTATGCCCATTTGTTAAGCGTGGTTTTTTAACGGGCCTTTTTGGTCGAATATTCTCTTTCCTTAATCTGTTCCTTATGGTTTGGTCTGAAACCCGGATTCCGGAAGCCATATGAAGGTCATTCTGCAGGTCTTTTGCAGCTTTTGTACGCTGTCGAAGAGCAGAAAGAACAACGTATCTGTCATCCTGGGGGCTTGTTTTAAATTTACGGCCCTGCCACGTCTTCTACAATACTGACCTGTATCTCTGTGCCTGTTGCGTAACCTGGACACCACGGAAGGAGAAACCCCAAGCTCTCTAGCTACTTGTCGCAGAGATTGACCTTGTCGTAAAATATGTAGAGCATGATACACTTCAAACTCATTTAAATGCCTCATTTTGCCAGAGACTTCAATAAAGAAGGCAATAATCAACATTCGTCACTATAGCAACATCAGGAAGCTTACCAATTAGAAGTGGCCAGTGCCTTCCAAAATTAAAAAATTCTCTATATTTCTTATTTGAGGTAATTTCTCTGTATTTAGGCCATGGATCTTTAAAATTTGTATCCAATGATAAAATTAATAATTCAATTTACATATTGTCCAACTTTCAGCACCACAGCTTTAAAAAACAATTACTAACTCAATTTATTACAAGTGTTCCTCTAATTGTTTTGAGCAGTGTATATATACGATCTTGAGAGAGTCATCAAATGTTACCTTATTTTGGAATAATATCGTTATTACTGTTTTTGTTGACTTATTAGCATAGTATATGTAATTAAGGTCACGCTATTTACTATTGCTTTGATATGAGAGTTTTATACAATAATAAACCTGCCAACCGGGGGTGATTAATCGCTGTGTAAGCTTTTACAGTTTTTATCAAGGAATCGTGCCTCGAGGTCGTTCAACAGTCACGTCATTTTTTTGTTCTTTTGTTTTTAATTTATAATCAGTACATAAATTAATTTATTTTAATTTATTTTCAACCCATGACTGTTTTATAAATTCTAATAATGAGAAATACATTAATATAACCACGACTCACTGCCGTAGGTATGCCTCTCGTGACATAAGTTCTCCATACATCCATATCTCAGCCAATTTATCCAATCATTCCCTGTATAATCAACTTCTCTGAAATAATGGTTAAAGTTATTCTCCCACCAAATGATTGGCCTGCCTACTGGGCCATTTCCCTCTTGTTTTCCTACAAATAGTTTCCATGCCTCTCTTTAATTCTCCGTTCGTATCACAAGTCATCCCATCGCAGTCAACTAGACTTAAGTATTCGGCCGCGGTAGTCTAGTGGTTATGCTCCTTGCCTCTGGTCCCGAGAGTCGCGGGTTCAAACCCGGCCGTGGTCGATGGATTTTTTAGGACGGAAAAATCCAAGGAGCAAGTCCTCCGGGAGGGACTTTAAGCCGTGGGTCCCGAGTCTGAAGATTTTCAGGCTCGTAAAAAATCCTTAAGCCTGAATGAAAAGGCCTCTAAGCAAAATTTATCGAATTTTCCCACCCTAGTACTACCTTGGTTTCCTAGATGTCAGTATGAGGCGGAACGCTGACCACGGACTACTCAAAGTGACATCTGTACGAGAACAAGTGTAACTAAATTAGTATGGTTCAAATTCTTCCCTGTAGGGGGAGAGCGCCTAAATCTCTGTAAAGGGAAAACATAAGCTTACAATACAATACAAATATTTGCTTTTCCATAAAGATAATGTAGTTCAGTGTTATGTAGTCTTCTCCATTCGACTCTCTGTTCATCTCTCTCTGGTCCAATAAATAATTTTTCTAAGAATTTTATTCTCAGATACTCGTAATCTGTTCTCCTCTTTTTAAGTGTTACCGAATATAAAACAAATGTGAATTCTGTTAATTTTTTTAATGATGAATACTTGATGATGTCGGAATGTTTACACTTGATAATGATAAAATGATTCTAATTATCCCACCCCGATGCAATTGAAAGCCATCGGAGATCACCTCCCATCAAATCGTGCCCACTGCCGCGACCGAATTTATAAATAGACGGTCAAAAAACCTGCCCAAAGCCCTTCTCCTGTTCCAAGAAATAGTGATATTTTTGCTTTAAATTCCACTACTGTCCCGAAGTGTGGGAAGATGCAGAATGTATCACTATTTCTAAACCAGAAAAAATCCAACCAACCCAGGCAATCTGCAACCTATCATTTTTTTACCAGTGTTGAGAAAAATGCTGGAAACACTTAATTTGGTAGATCTAAAAACTTTAGTTTCAGAAAGAGACATTATTCCTAATGAAATCATCAATATTTAGCTTTTGAAAATCACATGACACTTCGCTCCACCTTGCTAGATTGGTTCACCAAATAGTTACGGAAATAAATTCCAAGAGAAGTACAATTACAGTATTCCTTTATATTGACTATTTAACTCATGCCCCAAATGGTAGTCAATGACCAATCACGTTTCAGTGAATTTTGTTTACAACCAATGAGAGACTTATTTCATCTCGCTCTTTATCGGTTTCTCTTTATCAGCTCCTGCTTTTGTGATAAAGAAAGCTCCTCCTTTTTAATATTCTGAACAGCTCAGAGCATTATTTTCCCCCAACAAATACATTGAATATAGCAAATAATGAACAGATTCCTTGATTTTACTGAGTTGTTTACTAAAAAAATTAATTAATAACATATAATGTTGATTATAATATACAGTTTGATTTGTTTAATTATTTCTCCACTAGGATGCATTCTTACAATATGGCGTTTCTATTTGTCATTAAATAATATAATCAATTGAGTTGGTGTTTACTTGATGAAAATTCATATTTATTAACTAAATAAAAATAAAACTCAGTTTTATATTATTTTCATATTTATTAAGATATAATTCAGTGTACCGAAATTTGTTAACAAGTCTGAAGAAGGTACAGTGTACCGAAACAGCTGTCACTGAATTTTATCGTAATAAATATGAAAATCAAATAAAACTAAGTTTTGTTTAATTAATAAATAAATGATATGATCAAGTTGCAATTAATATACGTAACCTAGCATTTCTGATTTGTTTTCAAACATCGCCGTTTACATTAAATAAATAAATATTTTAAAATGACTATATTTAAATAATGATTTGTGAGTAAACTGCTTTTATTCTTTAAATATCTTAATAAATGCCACTCTTGATTTCCAAATCCTCTAGATAATTTAGAAATCACTCGTGGCATTACTTATGAGAAAGATTTTGACGCAACTTGGATAAATGCATTGCTCTATAAATTAACAAAATTTAACATTTTTGCAGTCTAGTTAAACGTATTGCAAAATACCTCACTAACCGACAATTTTATATGTCGGTTAATTGGTTTGATCTAACTGCAAGCCCCTCCTGGTAGGAGTTCTATAAGGTGCAGTTCTGTTACCAATTCTTTACACCGTATATGTGTCTCGCTTTCCTTTTTTTGCCACATCATACTCCATCCTTTGCTGATGACTACGGTTAGAATTTTTAGCTGCAAATTTAATACGAGAAAAGTAAGGGGAAAGCTGCTAAAATAAGGTGAAAAAAAGGGACAAAAAAGGTGCTGTTATACTCTACTAATTCAACAAATCCTTTCTCCTCTTCTAGTTTATTGGGTTACAAATAAGTGCATAAAATCATCACTCATCAGAAAAAGTAAAAGACATGAAAATGTTGTACTGCAATACATTAAGCATCTCTACATTATTAAAAATACATCTGTTTGTATCAGCAGATGAAACATATTAGTAGATACTAAAGTGCTTCTTTTGACATCCACAGAAACCATTAGAACAAACTTCATATTCACTGAGAATGGCAATTCTATAGATATAGCAAATTCCTCAACATCCTGATTCTTCTGA
This sequence comes from Diploptera punctata, assembly GCA_030220185.1. Classification (NCBI taxonomy): domain Eukaryota; kingdom Metazoa; phylum Arthropoda; class Insecta; order Blattodea; family Blaberidae; genus Diploptera; species Diploptera punctata. Next base: position 1,419,916 of record JASPKZ010007807.1, on the reverse strand, counting down.
AGACTAGGCTCAAGTTTATCTTTGGCAAAGCCATCTAACTGTTTCCTCACAGAAGTAAAATTATCCCATCGTTTTCCCTTTTCGAGACCTTGTTCTTCTTATCGTTTAATGGTTGCAAATTATGTATTTACTCATTTTGTATTTGCAGAATATTAATGACCGTTTACTGCACAATTTATTTTTCGCTGATGACCAGATTATAACAGGACAAGATAAAGAAGATATAAAATATATGATTAGAAAGTTGGTAGATGCATTTTAGGTAGGTGGACTGAAGATAAATTATATTAAAACAGAATATATGGTAATCGGAGGAAATTCAGAAGTACTACAAATAAATAATATGATAATTAAACGTGTTGAATAATTTAAATATCTTGGATCTATAATAGATAAATCTGGTACTTGTGAAAAATGTATTATTAACAGAGTAAATTGAGCAAGGAAGGCGATTAGAGCCCTGAATGGTCTTTTATGAAATAGAAATTTGACCACAAAAACAAAAAAAGAGATAATCAATTGAGTTGGTGTTTACTTGATGAAAATCCATATTTATTAATTAAATAAAAATAAAACGTAGTTTTATTTGATTTTCATATTTATTATATAATTCAGTGACAGCTGTTTCGGTACACTGTACCTTCTTCAGACATGTTAACAAATTATGAATTGTGTTCCAACTGATCTAAGCAACAATACAACAATATTTATTTAAATTTTTTAATTTAACAAAGGGGATTCATTCAAATCAAGTTGAGAATTTAACAGTTTTTTACTACTTTTAAATTTATTAATTTCTACAGCCTCCAAAAGATCTAACTTCTTACTCTTATCACAAATATGTAAAATTTTCCTCCAAATTTTCCAAATTTTGAAATTTTACATATTTGTGATAAGAGTAAGAAGTTAGATCTTTTGGAGGCTGTAGAAATTAATAAATTTAAAAGTAGTAAAAAACTGTTAAATTCTCAACTTGATTTGAATGAATCCCCTTTGTTAAATTAAAAAATTTAAATAAATATTGTTGTATTGTTGCTTAGATCAGTTGGAACACAATTCATAATTTGTTAACATGTCTGAAGAAGGTACAGTGTACCGAAACAGCTGTCACTGAATTATATAATAAATATGAAAATCAAATAAAACTACGTTTTATTTTTATTTAATTAATAAAAAAAGAGATTATACAGACAATAATAGAAAGTATGCTTACATATGGATCAGAAAGCTGGACAATAAATTAAAGGATGCAGAAGAGAATCTTGGCGACAGAAATGTATGGATTACGGAGAAGTATGAGAATATCCAGGCTACAACATATTCGAAATACATATATCAGACATGAAATGGATGTACTAGAAACTGTTATCGAAAGGATAACAAAGAGAGCTTTACAGTGGTATGGACATGTACAACGGATGTCGGAGGACCAATGGCCTAAACATGTGTTAGATTGGATGGTACCTGGCAGAAGGAAGAGGGGGAGAAGTAGAAGAACGTGGTATGAGGGAATATATGATGCCAAGATGAAGAGGGGTATGGAAGAAGCAGAATGGGAAGAGAGTATTTCTGAAAAGCATATCATGTATATTTTTTTATTATTTTAAGATTCCCCGTGCTGATTATTCGGCGTTGCCCGGGTATCTACTTATCTCGATCTTCTTGGAATAAATGAGCTAAAAAACAAATTCGTTATGTGCTGCTAAGCTTGTAGAAGAATCTACGTACTTGTCTCGATCTTCTTGGCATCAATGAAAGACAAAAATGGTTATTGTGAGTTATCCGTAAGAGATAAACATATGATGTTGCAGACTTTTTGTAGAGCTTTTTGAGATATTAAGTTCTGTGTACATTACTTTTGTATATTTGTTATGGTTTAGGCAGCGTAAGCCATTTAAGCGTCCAAAGAGCTTCATTTTTTCACGTTTTCCACTACAAAGGGCGATTTTTAAGTTTGTAGGAGTTGAGTATCACAACTCTCTTATAGCCTATGTTCATCCTGGGAATCTTCTGAAGATTTTGCAAAAAGCCCCATCACAATCGGATCAACAGTATGGCCGCGCATTAAGTACGAACAAATAAACAAACAAACATTTGCATATATTAAATATAGAAGTAAAAAAATAATATTTTATGGGAATGTTGAACGTAAAATTAATGCATATTTTACAGTAATATAGTTTTAAACATCTGGACAATAATTATTGCACTGGAAAGTTAGGCACATTTGGTTGATTTACAATTTTACCTACTTGAATTTGATTTTAACTGTACTGACCATTCGGGTTACGAACTGGCTGCTGATGTAACGGTTTCAAGTTTAACTTTACGCATGAATTCCAAATGTATCTGCTCAATTTGCAAACGCACTGAACGGAAATGGTCTATCGATCAAAGCCTCATATTACAATCTACACATGTTGGATCACTTTAATGTCAAAACTGACGTTTAAATGTTTTTTCGAAAAAAAAATACACAAAATCAGGAGGTGGTCTATATAACCGTGGATTTCAGTATAAAATCAACATTAAAAGCTATAACCGTGCTTTAAATTATTTGCAGAATTTAAGCTATTCTAAATTTTGTTTGTACTAATACATTTTTCCAGTATATATCCTCAAACCATAACTTAACACAAGATCACAACATAGTCTCTTGCTTAATATACCGCAACATAGGACATCACATCACTCCATGTCATATACCATCTTCACTTCTCGCAACTGGAATTCCCTACCACAAGAAATAAGGGGCTGCCGGACATTATATCTTATTCTTATTATATCTGGCTTCCTATTAAGACCATGTAGCTCACTGTTATGCAGTCTTCTCCATTCACCGGTCTGTTCATCTCGCTTTGGTGCAAACATTTTCCTAAGAACTTTATTCTCAAATACTCATAATCTCCTTTCCTCCCTTAAAGTAAGAGTCCGTGTTTCACATCCATATAATAATAATAATAATAATAATAATAATAATAATAATAATAATAATGCTTTATTTTAGCTAGCAGAGTTAAGGCCACAAGGCCTTCTCTTCTACTCAACCAGCGAATAGTAGAAATATACAAAAATTACACACTTATTACAATTTTAAGATATTATTAAAATACAGACTAAACAAAATACAATGATGATGTGATCTAATACTAGGTAATACTAACAAAAACATAGATTATAATAAAATTAAAATGATATAAAATAAAGTAAGTAGCTTCCTAGATGATTATTAATGGAATGCTCTATATAGTTGGCATCTTTTAAAAGAAATCTAAATTTATATTTGCTCTAACCTCGACTTCATTATTACCCAGTGTAAGGAATATAATTATATTAATTGGTGCTTCTCGTATAATTTATCATATTTATATTATTATTATTCTTATTATCATTATTAATATAATAATAATAATTATTATTATTATTATTATTATATTATCATTATTATTATTATTATCGTAAGTATTATTATTGTTATTATCGTATAAAATGTTGTTTGTACATGAAATTTACATTGCTATATTTAATTTATCTTTAACTGTTTATAATTAGTATAGTTATCTATATTTGTCAAATATTTATTTGTATTTGTGCTGGTTGAGTGTAAGAGAAGGCCTTATGGCCTTAACTCTGCCAGAATAAATGAAGCATTATTATTATTTTTTTTCTTCCTTGCAATTTCTTCTATTACGTGTCCTAAAATGAAGTCAAATAAAATTACATAATGTAAATAGAATACATAATGAGATATTGAAATGGATACCTCCTGGAAAAGGAAAACGTGGTAGACCAAAGCCAACGTGGATAAAGGGAATCCAAGACAACATGAAGAAGAGAAATATGACAGAAACAGACACACAAGACCGGGAAGTGTGGAAGAAAATAAATTGTATATTTTGGTTGAGAATACCAGTGTAAATAACAGAAATAATCCTAAAATAAAATAAAAAGAACAGAATAAAAGTATGATTATTTTATTTGGACTACCGTTCTTGTTAAGTGCGATTATCTATATATGTCATTGATTTTCTGTTTTGTCCACACAATTATTTGTTCAATTGGTTAATGAATTTGTTTTCACTAATTATGTTTACATTTGCCCAAGCTAAAAATAAGCTGCTATTTAATTTCGTCCTTGACCGCCCTGAAACTGTGTCATTCATATTGTACAGGCAAATTTTCATAGCTTACTAAAGTCGCTAAAAGTTTATGAATTTATAAGATACAATATGGAGTTGATAAACATTTTTCATAAGTAATGCCACGAGTGATTTCCAAATTATCGATAAATTCACGACTCACGAAGTGAGGAGTGAATTTATCTAGAGAATTTGGAAATCAAGAGTGGCATTTGTTAGGACTATTTAACGAATAAAATTAAGCTGTTTACTCACAAATCATTATTTAACTATAGTTATTTTAAAATATTTATATATTTAATGTAAACGGCGATGTTTGAAAACAAATGAGAAACGATAGGCACGCTTCTACTGCTTCTTTTGTTTATCACTGCAACCAGATCATACTATTTATTGCCAAAGGAACGCAATATTGTAAGGAGGAGCTTTCTTTAATATGGTAATTATAACACTGATAAATATTTGGTGAAACACGACTCTGATTGGTTGTAAAACAGAAATCATTGAAACGTGATTGGTCATTGACTCCCATTTGGGGCATGAGTTAAATAGTCACTATAATATTTGTGTTTTTCTAGGCCGCGGTGGACTTGTGGTAACGTTCCTTGTCTCTAGTTCCCAGGGACGTGAGTTCAAACCCGGCCGAGACGGGACGGGATTCGAATCCGGAACTCTGGGTCTGTACCCCAGCGTGTTATCCATTTCACCACCAGGCGAATCCAATTCAAACACTTATTTTTCTTATATATGTATTATATACTCCATTATTACTAGATGTCGCGAGAACTCGGTCTTCACTGCCATCTAGTAGCTGACTGTAACAAGTAAGCAGATTAAAGAGAATTATTATTATTTTTTTGCTTTATAGCAGTGACGCTTTATCGATGTTATAATTAAATGTTTAACATTGAGCAATGCAAGCTTAATACCTACACCTACAAACCACATGGGAAAAGATCTTTGGGACGGCCAAGGAAACGATGGACTTGAGACCGGAACAGGTCGCATTGACCTAATCCTGGAAAAGAAGAAGAGAATATATATATATATATAATATATATATATATATATATATATATATTATACACACACATTTTTACGGCTTCTGTGTTCGTGTTATATCCCTCGCGAATATGGAGCTTTCACTATATTTTAATAGTACCGCGTTTCCACGGAGGTCCATGGTAAGTTGACGCAAATATTCGGGTCCTAAGTGTTCATTGATTAGATCTCTACTGGCCGGTAACGAACCCGAGTCGTCCAGTCTTACCGTGTGGTATGACCTATTCTAATAACTGATTATGACTTCAAATAGACCTATTTGAAAATTGAAAATAATTTTCGTCAGTGATTCTGGTTCATATAAAGAGAACAATTGAAACTGAACTCTCGAGATAACTTGAATTCTTTCAGTCCGTTTAACAAACCGTATAACACTTCTGCACTCAACGACACAAGTTCTTACTAAAACATTTTGTCAGCTGTAGTGAATTGCACTTCTTGCTCGAGTAAAAGTAGGTCTATCCTATTTTTCATCTGTTACAGAAATCTTCTTCAATTTTCTTCGTCTCTGGCATTTTTCCAAGAAGATAATTGAAGAGGTAGCAATAAGAAAAGCGTGTAATATACAATACAGGTCGTGTGAAATCTATTCCAGACGTTTCTAAGTCCTCAAATGTTATGAAAAATAGAATAAATGCAAATAAGAACTAACTTATTTTCAATATTTTTTGTATTGTAGGCCTATGTTTTCCCTTTACAGAGATTTAGCCGCTCTCCCCCTACAGGGAAGAATTTGAACCATACTAATTAATATATGTTGGCAGACCACTTGGAAAACAGCAATTGTGAAGAATATATTCAAAAGAGGAGACCGGAGAAATTGTGAGAATTACAGAGGGATTAGCTTAATGAATACTGGCTACAAGATAGGCTATATACGAAAATAATAAATAATAGATTGAGAAACATAACAGAAGTAATAATGAGTGAAAATCAAAGTGGATTCAGAAAGGGAAGGTCATGTATAGACAATGTATTTACACTGAAACAACTCATAGAAAAGAGAAGAGAACATAACTTAGAAACTCACATAGGATTTATAGATTTGGATAAGGCCTTCGATCGAGTAAACAGACAAAAATTATGGGAAATATTACGAATGAAAGGATACCCGCTGTGCCTTGTTGAAACTAATTTAGTAACACTTGTTTTCGTATAGATGCCATTTTTTAGTGATCCGTGGTCAGCGTTCCGCCTCATACTGACATCTAGGAAACCAAGGTAGTACTAGGACGGGGAAATTCGGTAAATTTTGCCTAGAGGCCTTTTCATTCAGGCTTAAGGACTTTTAACGAGCCTGAAAATCTTCAGACTCGAGACCCACGGCTTAAAGTCCCTCCCGGAGGACTTGCTCCTTGGATTTTTCCGTCCTAAAAAGTCCATTGACCCCGGCCGGGTTTGAACCCGCGACCCTCGGGACCAGAGGCGAGGAGCATAACCACTAGTCCACCGCGGCCGACTATTTTTTAAATTAAATATGTTTCCCTTCTTCTTCTTCTTCATAATTTGTTGAATTTTCATCCTGTTTATTTCCAAAAAATCACTCCTCGGAGGAAGACGTATTGGATGTGCATTCGCTGTCTATCCATCTCTTGGCTGTGCTGGTCTATTAATTTCGTCTATTAGGTAAAGGAGTCGTAAAGAAGGAATTGCAATAAAGATTAAAATGATAGCAGGGGCATAGACGAAGTGAATAACATACAGTCAGCCCTCTAGGGAAAAAAATAAAAAAAAAACAAAAATATTTAATAATCAATTGAGTTGGAGTTTACTTGATGAAAATCCATATTTATTAATTAAATGCCTTAATGAAAAATAAAACTTTACAAGGATTATAAAACCAACTGGAGCCTAAATAAGTTTTATAGTCCTATTATCTAAACTATGGGAACATTTTAGTCTTCCTCTTGTTCTTCTCCCGTCCATTGGTCTATCTTCTTTAGTTCCTTTTGCAAGTCGGATATCTGTCGGTAGCCTGTCCCAAGCCAGGTTGAAAAAAGGGAGAAGGGGAGGAGTAACACCTCATAAAAAAAACCTTGGTTCAGCTTGCCCAGCTAATAGTACCTCGTGAGGGTTCCTTGTCAAGGTTACGGTGAAGGCCTCAACGGCAGATACAGCGGAGGAGTCCTTCGATACGGTGTACCTGGCGGAAGATACAACTATACATCTACTGCCTTGTAGATTGACGAACGGGCGGAAGGGGTTCATATGTCCTGCAAGACAACCCATCTAGGAGAGATATATCCGAAATAAAACGGGGCAGGTTGAGCTCTGGAGCTGGGTGAAGGCAATCGGCCTAGGGAGGAAACCCCGAATAATAAACCCGCCATGAAAACGGGCTAGCAACCCACTTCAAGGTGTATCTTATACATTGCTCGCAGTCCCAAGAATCAAGCCTCGGACCAAAGACGAAAAAAATACCACAAACACTGGGAAAAGAACTACGATTTGGAAAAATAAAAACTTTTTTTTTCCAAGTAATAAAAAATGACAATTCTTACAATTATATTTATGGTATTTAATGAGTGTAAACGTGGTCTCTTACTTCATGAGAGAAGAAAAAATTAGTAATAACTTATTTGAGATTAGAGTTGTTAACAATTTTCGAATCAAAGGGAGACGAACAGACAAATAAAAGAGAAAAGAACGTAACAATGAGTTACATTTTCTTCATGGAAAACCAGATGTAATAGAACCCAGTTACATGTCGTAGGCTGGGATGAGTAGGAAATGAGCTACAAGTAGGGAATGAAATAAGGACATGAAAAGAACAGACAAATAAAAGAGAAAAGAAAGTAACAATGAGTTACATTTTCTTCATGGAAAACCAGATGTAATAGAACCCAGTTACATGTCGTAGGCTGGGATGAGTAGGAAATGAGCTACAAGTAGGGAATGAAATAAGGACATGAAAAGAACAGACAAATAAAAGAGAAACGAACGTAACAATGAGTTACATTTTCTTCATGGAAAACCAGATGCAATAGAACCCAGTTACATGTCGTAGGCTGGGATGAGTAGGAAATGAGCTACAAGTAGGGAATGAAATAAGGACATGAAAACTTACAGGAAAACCTGTGGGAATTGACTCAGTAGGCAGGCCAAGAATGAGGTGTGGTGTCAGTAGGTAGGCCAAGAATAAAGTTGGATAATATTATTGACTATGATTTGACGTAATTAATTACACTGGTCAACATGATTTTTGTCTCATGAGTACCAATAGTTGTACTTAATGCAGTTTTTTATCGTGTTTTCAAATATGTATTCGGAATTTCTCCATCACCCACAGTTTTTTTTATTTCAATTTCAATTAATGGATTTAAATAATTATGTTTTAATAAACTTTTTTTTTCGTCCATTTGTCCATTGTAAAATAAAACCAAATGAGCTAACTCAAATGATTTCAGCTATGGAAAAGATATATCAAGGCAAATGGAATCATAATATGCTGGCCGATTATTGTTGGACCATCAAGAGGGATGCTCCACAGCAGAAAATCGGCATTTCTTACTTTCTAGGCGAGTCCGGATGTTCGAATATTGTGTAGTTATGAATGTAGAAAATATTAAAGTGTTTGGAATTATAAATTCTTGCCTCTCGGAAAGCTTACGTGATGGAGAAATACCGATATCATATTTGAATTCAGGAAAATAAAAACTATCAGAATCACATACTTTTCTTTCTGAGAAAAAAATATTTTTTGTTGCTCAGTGTTATTTAGGGAAATATTGATAAATACTATCTTAGGATAGGAATATATATGGTGAGGTTATGCCCGCGTGACCATGAACCAGTTGGTTAAAGAAGGAATATCTGCAACATTAATTATGTGAATACGAATTAAGTTGTGTTTTTCTGTCCCTCTTTCTTCTTTAATTTGTAATTATGAGTTTTTTCTTAAAAATACGAAATTAAATAAGATATTGTGGGATAAATAAGAACATTTAAGCTTTGTTAATATCCAATTTCTAATAGTGGAATGCAGGCTTTCACGGCCGGTAATCATGGTAATAAAAGATTCCGGGCTATGTGGCCGTGGTCTATAACTGGCGTTTCTTCCAGACGTTTCTCCCTCAACTGCGGAGGGCATCTTCAGTGGCGAGCGCTTCCAGCTGTTGTTTCCCTGTCGCAGTCGAGTCTACGACAGGGAAAAAACAGCTGGAAGCGCTCGCCACTGAAGATGCCCTCCGCAGTTGAGGGAGAAACGTCTGGAAGAAACGCCAGTTATAGACCACGGCCACATAGCCCGGAATCTTTTATTACCATCCAATTTCTAAGTTCCATTTTTCTGCAATTCCCAGTTGTCTAGTAGTTACCTTCGGATTCGATATTCACGAGTTCAAACCGAATTGGGGGGCTATTGATTTTTTTCAGGACGTAAAAATCTTAAATATGGGTTCCCTACGAATGGAAGTAAAGTCCTGATTTCCGTGTCGTAGATTTACGGCACGTGAAAGAACCTCAAGTCTGAAAAAATATGCCACCGAATAATAATTGTCGGTCTTTACGCTCAACTTTGAATTTCAATGCTAATGACATGGTGTATTATTAAGGGGCGTCTTTAAATGAAATACTGTCAATACCACTACCGGTATATAGTGGAAAAAGCTGTGTATCTACTAATGTTTCTGCTTATAAAAGTAATATAATTACTTTTTTTGCGTGATAGTACGTCTTGTCGTACATACAGCAATGGCGACCATGATTGAAAGTTCAACTTCCTACATTTCTGGGTTGCCAACCTAAATAACTATACTGTAATATTAAATATTACAAAACAGGTGTGGGAAGTATAACCTAGTAATTAGGGACATAGAGCAGACCCGGGGATAAGGGCATTATGCCCGAGGTAACCCGGGGGTGGTGGTGGGGCTCTAAATAAAAAAAATAATGTGGGAAGTATAACCACTGCCCTCTATGTATGTATACTACATACAATGTATATACAAAAATATACAAAAAGGTAGTGTTAATATACATTATACGTAACAAATCACTGCACCTTAAATGAACTGAACTTTATTTGAAACAATATAAAACAATAAGTACGAACTTGACGCCTTTTTATCACTAATTGATCTCACGACCTTCTGTAGCTTTAACTAATAAACATTGCCCACACTGTTAACGTTAGTCAATTGTTTATAATAAACGCAAATATTTCCATGAAAGATGTTATTATTTTACTATTATTTATTATTTTGAAAACACCATCGCGCAAGAAATAATGTACAACGCACGTTTGTGCAGTGTTTTACAGAATCTCGGAAATTAAAAACCTCACTATCGTTCGGTTTTTTAAACATTTTCCTCGATTCTGTAAAAACCACTTCCCAACCTCACAGCGTAATATTTTTTTTTGTCTCTTCTATTGCCCCTCATACGTTTTTAAACGACCTAATGAAACATGCCCCTGAATTCAGAAATAATGAGATATTTTAATGTGAATTATTAACAATGTTTCAAATTAAAATATAATGGTTGTGATATGACAGGGAACGCAATATAAAGTTATTGCTCATACCCAGAAATTCACGGAAAATTCACGTGTTAAATAATAACTACAAATTAATGTCCGAAACACTTGTAATAATAATGTTGATAATTTTTATGTTCTGACATGAAATTTCCGAGTATAATAATGGTGTAACTGTCAGAGTGAAAACTGCGGGGCTCTGATAATCCGTCACTCAACTGTTACAATACAAATTATTTAATAATCCTACCAACAAAATAAAAATGAGCTAGTATTTTGTAACAATAATTTGAAACCATTCAAATATGAACTGATTGAATTACAAAAGCTATTATAAGCTACTGTTTAACTGGTATAAAAATATGTAAAAGTAATGCAAAATGAATTAAATTCCGGATAGACTTTCTAACTTTTTTAATTCCATTATGTACGCCTATATTGACTGCCTCTGTTGTGAAATGGTTAGTGCGTCTGACCTACATCCCACGATTCCTGGCTTCTATTCTCAGTTATACCATGTAAATTATCGAGTACAATATAAACTCTCGAATGGGTCCAGATGGCTCAGTGAAGACTATTTAACTCATGCTCCAAATGGGAGTCAATGACCAATCACATTTCTATGATTTTTTATTTACAATCAATCACAGTCGTGTTTTGTCTCGAATCTATCAACTCAAGTTTATCATATTAAAGAAAGCTCCTTCTTTTTTTAAAATTCTGAATAGGTCATAGCATTATTTTTCAGTCACTGACCCTCAAAGAAATACGGCTACCAGATTGTATATATAGTGCTTGAATGTCAGCAGAGAGCGCATGCGAGAGATAATATAAAAACATTTGTAGCAATTGATTATACCACCAAAAAAAAAAAAAAAAAAAACACTGTTTGCACTTTCTTAAACGAATTATTTTCCAGGAAATGACGTTGCAGAAAAATGTAATTGACATATTTACATCATAGGACATCAGAAATTAATTAATACCTATAATGTTGGTTATAAATTTCTCCACTAGGGTGCATTTTTACAATATTGCGATCCTTTGGCAATAAATAATATGATCTGGATTCAATGATAAACAAAAGAAGCAAATGAAGCGTACCAATCGTGTCTCATTTGTTTTCAAACATCGCCGTTTACATTAAATATATAAATATTTTAAAATAACTATAGTTAAATAATGATTTGTGAGTAAACAGCTTAATTTTATTCGTTAAATAGTCCTAACAAACGCCACTCTTGATTCCCAAATTCTCTAGATAAATTGGAAATCACTCGTGGCATTACTTACGATAAATGAGTATCATCGCCTCACTATAATGGTTGTCCAGCGGCTCGCTTTGTTACCCCGCAGCTGTTATATATAATTAAATATAATTACATACAAATATGCCGACTACCGCCACTATAATAATTCCGCATCTTAATAATTGTCCAGCATTGTCGCGCGGCACCCACTTTTATATAAACGGTCAGCCATCATAGTGAGGCAATAATAACAACCTAATATGAGAATTAGAAAAGATGGCTAAGAGAATTGAAACTAAGGTTGAGAGATTGTGTCATACTAATAACGCGATTCTTTATACTATCATGTCCTAAATAATGAGTAGGCCTATACGATTTCTGTCGGTGTTGGTTTTTCCTAGCCGTTGTACCACGTACTATTTGTCTACGCTCTTACACAAACTCAGAGATGGCAATGCGGCAGGTTTTTGATTTTATAATTTAATATAGTGTATTTTGTACATAAATAATAATTGCAAATTCAGAAGATAATCTTCAGAAAGGTCTGTATGAACTTAACAAAATTACAGAAGAATATGGATTGAAAATATCTACAGAGAAAACAAAAGTTATGGCATTTCATGGTGTAGATCCTGTCAGAAGTAAAATTGTACTTAGCAATAACATTTTGGAGCCGGTGAATAATTTTACATATCTAGGATTCAATATCTCATATGAAGACGAAAAGGTTGTAAATGCAAAAATATATAAATTTTTAAGAATTTTAGGGTTAATAAATTCTATCTTGAAGCCACAGTTAGTCCAAAAACATTCAGGACTAAAAGTGAATAAAACACTGGCTCTTCCAACTCTTTTGTATGGTAGCGAAGCATGGACGTTGAAACAGAAGGATATACAGATACTTAGATCTGCTGAAATGATACCTTCGGAGGACTGCAGGATACACACTACTATATCAGAAAAAAAATGAAGATATCTTAGAAGAATTACACATGGAATCTTTAGAAAACAAAATTTCTGATTATAAATCAAGATGGATGCAACATGTTCATCGAATGGAAGATCACAGGATACCCAAACAAATGTTAAGATATCAACCTGCAGGAAGAAGACCAGGACGTCCACTCAAAATACTTCTGGATGGTGTTTCTCTTGAGACCGAAACAGGTCAATAAATTTGCATAAATTCGTGAATGTACTATGATGATGATGATGATGATGTTATTTTGTACATTCAGAACTTATTTCATTAGGCCTATATTTCGTACATTTATAATTTTAATTCAATGTATTTCGTAGAACTATATGATTTTATATAATAGTAAGCTTGTTTTACGTCGAGGATATTGCGAACCTTATAGGCCTACTTTGATAATATTGTTCATGGGTTGTGTTCATAAGATTTATTTTGATTAGCAAATATTACGTATGGACGTTAAAAGTATGGAGATTAATACACTGGCCAACATGATTTTTGTCTCACGAGTACCAATCGTACTTAATGCAGTTTTTTTTATCGTGTTTTCAAATATGTATTAGGAATTTCTCCATCGCTCACAGTTTTTTATTTTAATTTCAATTAATAAATTTAAAATATATTTTTTTAATAATCGTTTTTCGTCCATTTGTCCAATGAGCGATGAGCAAGAGGAACACTTTCATCAGGAAATTTCAGCTATGTAAAAGAGATATCAAGGCAAATGGAATCCTAATATGCTGGCCGATTATTGTTGGACCATCAAGATGGATGCTCCACAGGCGAAAAATAGCAGAAAATCGTGATTTCTTACTTTCTAGGTGAGTCCGAATGTTTGAACGTTGTGCAGTTACGAATGTAGAAAATATTTAAGTGTTTGAAATTATAAAAACCCGTCTCTCGAAAACCATGTGCGATGGAGAAAAACCGATATCATATTTGTATTCAGGAGAAAAATTCTATCAGAATCACATATTTTTCTTTCTGAGGCAAAAGACATTTTATTTTTTGTTGCTCAGTGTTATTGGGATTATTGAATTTTTGTTGACCTGTTGATTGATTGTCATGAAAGATGATGCAGTTCATTGCCAGCAAATGTCGTCCCTTTTGCCTTATTTCAGTGCTGAACGAAAGTAGTGTTCCAAAATATTACAGTAGTACGCGACATTTGTCCTTTGTCCTTCAGGTACAGCATGGTGCATTACAATCTCATGAATGTCACAAAGTCGCTCCAGTTTTGAAATCGTGTAGTTCGAAAAACATCATAATGGTACTGAATAATAAACAACTGTCTCCACTCATGCGCAATCTCGTCCAATGTTCTAGTTTCATCTCCACACACATTTGGCTAAAAGGAGATCGCTGTGTGCTGGTAGTGTTGCCACTACTTTTTTTTTTTTTTTCCAACCCTTGTAAATTAAGTAAATTAGTACCTAAATAATTAAGTTTGCAAGTACAAGGATTTCCTTTACTTTACTAATATATATATATATATATATATATATGAACCGAAAGTGCATTTTTCGGCTCATTACTGCAGCGTCGTTATCCTCCCTAGACTGTAAGATTCATGAACTATGCCAATATTCCTTTCTCTATGCATCTACCCCCACTTTCCCTCTTTACCTCTCCTGGTGCGCTGTTCCTACGGCGCATCTCCCCTCTACCTCGGAACCTTCAAATACGTTATGCACAGCGAGAACGTTATCATTCATTCATCTATCCATTCCGGGATGGGATCGGACTTTTAAGTGGACAAGGTCGTCTGGAGCCGCGAGTGGCGGAGTTTATGTTGGTCCTGAAGACCGGGGAAGAAGCCGCCCTGGCTTGGACTCTAGCATGGATGTGGTATGTGGTATGATGTGGTTCTTTGTCATGTAAGAGTATTATTTATTTATTCACTTTCTTTTTCTTTTTGAATGATCAAATGTTTATCTTGGTTATGTTTTTACTTCAGACTTCTTGTTTACATTAAATATCATTTTTATACTTAATGTTCAAAGTGATTTATGTGCATGTAGCTGTTTATATTCCTATACAGAAACTCACTCAGTTAAGAGATCATTCCAGCTCCCTTTATTTTTCTGTCTAGCTTTCCTGATTGATAATTATAGTGAAAACACTCATTTTAAGTCACTCTGTTGTTTTGAGAACTATTATTGAGTTATGCTAAAACGCTTAGGAAAGAAAGATGGATCAATCCTTGCCTCCTATGGGCCCGGGGCAAGTAGCTTTGTGATTAATAACCTTGGAGGTAATCAGATCTACGCTAGTAGAAGCAACAGAAACAAAAGACGATCCCGAACGGCACAAAAGGTAGCGAGTAGCGAGGTTGATCGACCGCACAAAATGGTTGCGCAGAGCGTGGTTTATTAATAGTAGTTATCTCGCCCCGTATATATATATATATATATATATATATATGTCTTTTCACGTCATATTTGGCCTTCATTGTTAAATGTCAAAAATATAGTTATAACATCTAAATATACAAGCGTTACTGTTATAAAGTAAATATCATCTTTTAAAATACTTACTTGTTTATAATAATAATAATAATAATAATAATATTGATTTATTTTAGCGGCAGAGTTAAGGCCATAATGCCTTCTCTTCCACTCAAACAGCGAATAGTAAAATTATACAAAAATTACATACATATTACAATTTTAGGATATTAAAATAAAGACTAAACAAAATATAATGATGATGTAATCTAATACTAGCTAATACTAACAAAAACATAGAATAAAATTAAAATGATATAAAATAAAGTAAGTAGCTTCCTACATGATTATTAATGGAATGCTCTATATAGTTGTTATGCAGTTAATGTTTTCATTGTGTCGAACTTAAGATATCAGTTAATTTGGATTTAAATAATGATAACGATTGACAGTCCCTGACATGACTTAGTAGCTACTAGATGGCAGTTGGAAAGATATCCCGCTATCTCTCGTGTAAATTGAGAATTATACATATATATAAGAAAAATAAACGTTTATGTTAGCATTTCTGAGTAGCTCAGTTGATTAGAACGCTAAACGTATAAAGTAACAAACTCGGGTTCAAATCCCGGTTCAGGCTTTTCTTTTTCTTTTCATATAATATATATATATATATATCATATACAGTTACATGTTGCCAAATAATTCATTTTTCTCTAGAGTTAAATTTATTCTATTCATTGATAATACTGTATTTTATTTCCCATATTTTCTATATTGTATATTTTATTATTTATTATTATTATATTAATATTACTATTACTATTATTATTAGTACTATTATTACTATTATTACTGTTATTATCATTATTACTGTTATTATTATTACTATTATATTATTATTATTATTATTATTATTATTATTATTGTTATTATTATTACACAGAATGTGTGCGATAAATGCTATGAGAAGACACTGATGGTAGAATGTAAAAAAGTAGAGAAATTATAATAAATTTATCTTGACGTTTGTTGTGTCTCAGATCAAGAAATGTTATTTGTAAACCTACGTTTTAAGACAAGAATGTGAGGTCATTATTTAGCTTGGATTGATGTCCTTATTCCCAGTCCAGGGCAACAAACCACAACTATAAATCATAAAAACGGTTTATTGTACAAACTGAAACATTTTCAGGGAAAAAAACTGTTAAGAAATGAAATTGACTTGCCATCTTGTAGAATAATGACAAGTTTACAATTTGATGACATTATAACCCTCCTGTCAGGCATGCAATCCTTTAGAAATGATTATTTGAACAGAAAATGCAGAATTATAAATATACCTATAATGTGATTCAGAAATATGGCTATACGTTTGATCGCATTTTGTAGCGAAAATATTATTAATAAAGGAAATATGATGTTATCATTGGAAAGGGAATCCTTCGCATTACAAAAATAGAACAAAACAAATATCTTACAACAGTAAACAAGTCACTTTATTGCATCAAACTGTTCGCCGTTTACATCCAAGCATAATTGGCAACGCTTTGGGAAATCTTTCATTGCGTTATGATACATGTTTAGAGGAATAGCTCTAATTTCCCGTTTCCAGCAGTCGTTTTCTCCACTTCCCCACAGTCAACGCCCATGCAGCAATTGTAATTTGCTGTTGCATATTCAACGCCATTTTGACTAATGACGTAAGTTCTACACTGTTTTGTTTTATTCCATTGTTGTAATTTGAATAATTGCCTTTCCAACGGTAATTTCATTGTAATGGTAATATTTTCATCACACAACGCGATCAAACGTATAGCCATATTTATGATTCACCCCGTACATTGATTTATGGGAGAATGGTATATTCCATGATTTTATTTAGTATTCATAAAGATTTAATTCAAGGTAGTACAATTTAGATTGAAATAAACCTGTTGTAATTTAAGAGATTCTAATTTTATTTTCCAGTAAAAATATCATGAATGACTTGAAACTTGATACTACAGAGTTCCAGTAGATGGCAGTATCTCTCAAATTAGTCTTATGTCCATTATAAGATATGCCATTTGACAGATTACGAAAACCTTGAAAATAATTTTAAAAAATATTATTCATGCATTTAGTACATAATAGACTCCGGAAAGTATTTATTTTATTTAATAAAAAAACAGATTCTCTTGACAAGGAAAGTTTTGTCAAATATTCTCCTATTTTGCCATATATTTATTTTTAAACTGAAATTTCTTCTTCTTCTTCTTCTTCTTCTTCACGGTTTAGGCTTATTTACTAGCCTGTTCCGGCTCCAAATTGCTGCTCTTTCCATCTTTTCCTTGGTCTTCCCAAACTTTTTCTTCGTGGTGAATAGTTGTATGCTTCTTCTTCTTCTTCTTCTGCTTCATGAAATTAGGCCTTTTGACCTGTTTTCACATCAAGTGGGATTTAACGAATCCTCCCATCTAGTAAATGGGCGTCCAACATTGTATGCTGCTTTTGGTATTCTATTCTCAGTCATCCTTGCCAAGTGTTCTTTCCAGTTTTTTCTGTATTTCTCTATTGTTGTGTTTAATTCCTCTACTTTTAGTTGTTGTCTTATTTCTGTGTTATGTTTTTTGTCTGTTCTAAACTGAAATATAATAATGGAATTTACAATTTACATCCTTTATAAATTTTAAGAACGCACACAGAAAATATACATCTTAAAAAATCTTCTAATCCGTTTGATGTTTCCATTCTGTTACTGTTGCATAACTATGCCTCGGCAAAATGAACTATATAAAACTAGAGTCATCGGTTGTAAATAAAGTTAGTGATAACGTAGTTGTAGAGAGAAAAAAATTACATATATTTCAGTTAACGTACTGATATATAGTTTATCTCATATATAGATTGTGTAAAATTTCGTCAAACTAAAATCTATATTTGTTTTTATGCTTAAATATTTACAAACATGAAAAACAATGTGTGGTATTTCGTTTCCAAGCCCCTGCTGAGAGAATTATTGATAAAAATAAGTATTTATCGTTAAAAGTCACCTTTACGTGTTGTAATACCTGCGTAAGATATAAAAAAATTCAAATACAATGGTATCATAACCTCTTGAATAAATAATGAAACTGGCAGGTTTTGTTTTATTTCTCTCAATGACTCCAACAAACTGATTTCCATTCCCATAATAGCATATAGGAATTATAATATTAGTCCACCGCTGTGGTCTCGAGGTAGCGTGCTGCCTTGTCACGCAGCGGGCCCGGGATCGATCCCGGTCGTGACAGTTTTTCTGGGTGAGTTTTTATCGGGGTTTTTCCTCATCTGTAAGACAAATGTCAGGAAAACTTTAAGGCCACAAGGTTCCCCGAAATCATATGGCCATCGCAATCATCATCATTCATATTCATCTTAGATTAAGCTTAGGATTAAGGACTCTCCTGGCGCACCATTATCATTATCATACATCATATCATCGGGGCAACGTAACTCCGCCTACGAGGCACCCCAACCTCGGAAGTGGGTTAAAAGTAGGCTACGCCATGCCAGGAGGGAACACCAGCAATGACGAAATACAACCTGAGGTATTTGCAAAAAAATATATATATATATATATATATATGTATATTACTGTAACTGATGTTAACTATATGGCACAAAATCCTTAAGCGGCCCCTACACGATCAATATTTACGTCAATATATTGCACAATATTTTGTACAATAGTATTACTTCGCCAACCCACACGGTGCAATATTATTGCTCAATAAATTAGTTCCCGGATGATACTTGTGCAGTCAACATGTGGAATAATAAGAAGACAGAAAACAGAACTGAACTAGTATTGCGCAATATTGCCAATAGACGACTTAATATTTACTAGATTGCACAATAATAAATAATAGTTTTAAAAAACTGAAACAACACGCTTTATTAGAAAACCGAACTAAAAAATGAAAATAATTTCCAATGCGCTTGGGATAAAATTAAAGTGGTCAACAAAATAATCATCTCCAACACATCTAGAATAAAACTAGAGTTATCTACAAAAAAATAATGTTACCATCAAAAGCGTGGGGTGCTCTTTATCAATTAATATATTTGATAATAAACAGATATTGGTAAAAGTAAAGTATCTAAGGAAAAAAAAAACGTAAAAACCATAAAAAGCACCCCACGCTTTTGATGGTTTTTTTTTTTGTAGATAACTCTAGTTTTATTCTAGATGTGTTGGAGATAATTTGTTTTGGTGACCACTTTAATTTTATCCCAAGCGTGATGGAAATTAAAATTATTTTTCAGTTTTTACTTCGGTTTTCTAATGAAGCGTGTTGTTTTATTTTTTAAATTATTATTTATTTTTATTTTTTAGTTTGGTTTTCTAATAAAGCGTGTTGTTTTAGTTTTTTAAACTATTATATATTTTTTTAAATTTAGTTTAATTGATTGCCATTAACCGGGAGCATATGGAAATTCAATTGCTTACGATATTTTTAGTGTCTAGGCACGAATATAATTATTGTTTAAAATTATTATTATCTAACATTATTATAGTATTTTTTGAATATTTTAATATAGATAAATAGTTACAGTTAATCGTATCCTTCTCATATTTTTTGGATAAATTACATTGTGATAAGTTTAAAAAATTGTCATTAATATAATACAGAATAAGATAAAAATGTAAATATCTTTAAATTCGATACTATTGTAGTATGAGCTAAAAGTAATACTCTTCTAAAGTAAAATCCTCCGGGCCGGATTTGAATCAGCGACCTATGGAGTACTGAAATTATATACCACTACAGTTCACCGCTCTACTAACTGAGGTACCAGAGGATATAATATTAATTTCTTACAACGATGGACTAAAATGTCGATAAGTCCGCAACTTATTATACCGGTCTTTATTTTTTGATGTCCTGATGATCCTGGCCGAGATCTTACAAAGGAAATATGCAATTATTGTATTGTCATTGGTCCTTTACAAGTAGGCCTACACAAAGTTTCAAGTCGATCCAATGTTTTTAAGTGGGTGAAAATCGTATAGAAAGGTTCCGTTACATAGATAGACAGATACAGGTAAAGCTAACATAAAGCGTGTAAAAAATGTAAGTACATATTGCATAAAGTAATTAGTTAATGAGATCAGACAAACGTATACCCATGATGCTCTTTTATTTGTTTATTATTGATTCCTTGCTGCCTTATTTATTTATTTATTAATGCTCAAGATTAGATTTTATTTTCATACCATAAATAACGACGAAGAATAAGTTCCTTTCTTTACGATCTAACAGAAAATGTTCTAAGAAAGACGAAAAAAAAAAAAGTAAAATTCCACTGCAGTTCTTTAAGTAGAAACAAGATAATTTAAAATCAGTATGTGAGAAACTCAGCCACCGAGATGACTGGAGATGTGTAATTTTATATACCCACACACGTGTAATCGGTCGCTTTACATTTGAATCCATTATTGACAGAGTTCGATGATTTTAAAAGTGTTAGAATAGATTACCTCCATGAAAGTGTTAGCCCATATATCTTCGATGTTATGAGAAACTCTTCTGTCTACACATGAATTTAGATGAGAGGCGATATTAGCATCTAAAAGCAATTTTCATCAGTTTCCTTTTTTTCCTTTTCAATACGTTTATCTTGTTGTGTTTGTTTTATTTGTGGTCAGTAATGTATTTTCAAGCTGGAAGATTGAAGAAAGAGAAAACCTTGAGCATTCACTGATATGTCTTCTTCTCGTTTTAGATAGAAGTTATTTTGGAAGGTGAAGATAGAAGAAAAGTATAAAATATCCATTATCTCCTTTCTAGTTTGCTCAGAGCATGTACCATTTTCTGTTTTTTGTTCTTATTTCGAATTGGTTTAAAACCCTGGAGTTTTAAATAATTCTAATGCGGAATAGCAAAGAAAATACTTTTACCTTTTCTTCTGAAGTTAGTTTTCCTCAACAAAATAGTGTACAAAAATTTACGAATTTTATTCTATTCTAGTTATAATAAATTACACCATTTGGGAATATGTTAAATCAATTTTGATATAATAAGTTTAAAAGTATAATTTTGAAGTAGGATATAACTATATAAAATATTTGGCGTCAAACTAACAGTAATAGTAGCTTCTGATGATGTCACACTCCATTCGCCTTCTAAAGAGTTCCGATCGCTAAGGTAGGATTAAAAAAATTGAATGAGATCAAATCAGGATGTCATAAATAGAGTCCGGATGATAGGCACTTAAAAATTTAAAAAAGGCAGCCAAAAAGGCACTAAAAATCATTAATATAGGCACTAAAAATTCAAAATAGGCTCTTACAAAAAATGGACTCAACATAACTTTTTACAGTCTTGCGTTAAGAATATAAACATATGCTATCAATAGCATGCCAAGATATCAAAGATGCTTTTGGAATTTGTTTTGCCATTTTACAAAGAGCAGAACCCTCTTTGTCACTCAGCAATGTTTGTATTTGAAAAGAAGCAAATAACTTTTCTCTAAACTTTAGAGCCGGAGCATAATACAATGGGACATAACATAGGACTATTTCGCTTAACGGGAATGCATGAGGTGGAAAAATACAATATTTACCTAACGGGGTGAATTGAGGGGAAAACCATCTACCTGCTAGCTTATTGGGTTATTGCCACCCTTACCCTAAAATATTCTAAGAGAATTTATAAAAAGAACACTTGAAAACTTCTATGAAATGATTTGTGCCACGAAGTTTGTCCATTTCTATTGAGTTCACTGAAATACTGAGTTAATATCGAGAAAAACTTCGAAAATTGCGATTGGTAGAGCGAGTAAGTTATAAGATTGTACAGGATTTCAGATGCGGCGAGTGTTGAGCCGTTATCTATTAAGTTCTTAAATCATTATGTGTAGGAGTTCACCTGAAACGAAAATTTAAAAATTAAATTGTACCTGTTGGTAGGTGCCGTCGTCCTCAACTTTGTTAATATATTGTATATAAAATTCAACAACAAGGGAGTCTACAAATCAACATGTAAAGATTGTAATAAATTTTATATTGGCAGGACAAGCAGAAGTTTCAATACAAGATATAAATAACACCTAAAAGATTTCATACACGCGGGTGATAAAACAAGCTGTGCTAAACTTCTCATTAACGCAGGTCATCGAATGGACACAATTGAAAACACTCTCACGATAATCCACCGAGAAAGTATTCCAGCTAGGATAAATATATTTGAAGACCCCGAAATTAAAAAGAAACAAACAACACCCCACTTCTCAATTAAAACGCATCCCAGTCAACCCCATTATACGAGATCGTCAAAAACAAGTCAGTTGCTGCTACAAACAGTTGGAGTATACATCACCGTACACAACAACAACAAGTAACGAAAACTCAACCTGCAGATGATGGAAGGTAACTTCCGAAAGCGCTCCAGTTAATTCTATATACAATATATTAACAAAGTTGAAGACGATGGCACCTACCAACAGGTACAATTTAATTTTTAACTTTCATTATATAGCAATAGGAAAACAAATGGGTAGAAATAACAGTTGCATTATATTGCATAATAATGTACATTAATAACATAAGAGTTTTACATGATTTTGTTTTCTTTGCGGTCCGGAACATTTAAATATCTGGCAGGAGAAATCATTGTTTCGCCAATTTAAGGTTAGAGCAATTGTGCATCCACTGGCTCTATAAAATGAATAAGACTGTGATGGTTTTGTTAGAATTAGCACTTATTATCAGCAAGTCCCAAACAGTAAAATTTGCATTGCTTCAATAACTGGCTAATTTATGGTCTCCTGTTTAAAGGGACTATATAAACAAAATAATATCCAGGAAGATGGAAATAAAAGGATACAAAATGCTGAGAAATGTTATTTTTCAATAAATAAAGTATTTAAATTCAAAATATCCGACACGTGAAACAAAAACCAGATTGTTTACGATAAAACACTACCTAACATCCGGCATGCGCTGCTACGCCGAAAAAAATAAATTAATATGTTTATATGTTTAGTTGAATAAGTGAAAAGAAAAATAATTATCCATTTATATCGAAATTATTTTTAGATACCCCGTGCCGATTACCCGTTGTTGCCCGGGAATCTATTATTCCGTACCGCTTGGTATAAATGGGCTGAAAGACGAAATTAAATGTGTTTTACGTATAGTTGAATAAGCAAAATTTTATATCTTAATTATTTTTAGATATCCCATGGTAACAACCCGGCTTTACCCAGGAATCTATTTATCCTGAACTTCATGACATAAATGATCTAAAAGACGAAAATAAATGTGTTTTTATATTTAGTTGGATAATTGAAAAGAAACATTTATATCGTAATTATTTTTAGATACCCATGCTGATT
Organism: Diploptera punctata; assembly: GCA_030220185.1. NCBI lineage: Eukaryota > Metazoa > Arthropoda > Insecta > Blattodea > Blaberidae > Diploptera > Diploptera punctata. The sequence goes on along the minus strand of JASPKZ010007807.1, from coordinate 1,396,202 downwards.
CACTACTGGGTAACACTAAGAAATTGGGACTGCAACTAAATATCAATAAAACTAGATATATGGTCACACATAAAAATACATTATATAATGGAAACGGACAGCTAATGACAAATGAGGGAAATTTTGAGGAAATGGCTGAATTCAAATACCTAGGAACAATAATCACAAATAGGAATGAGATGCACAAAGAAATTAAACATAGGCTCAATTCTGGAAATGCATGCTATTATGCATTGCAGAGACTCTTGATGTCCCAACTCCTTTCAAAAAACGTTAAACTGAAAATATATAAAACTATTATTCTACCAGTTATATTATATGGGTCCACCACTGTGGTCTCGAGGTAGCGTGCTGCCTTGTCACGCAGCGGGACCGGGTTCGATCCCTGGGTCGGGGTAGTTTTTCTGGGTGAGATTTTTATCGGGGTTTTTCCTCACCTGTAAGACAAATGTCAGGAAAACTTTAAGGCCCAAACGGTCCCCGAAATCATATGGCCATCATCATCATCATCCTTATCATTATCATAATCATCATCATCCTTCACCGGTGTGGAAAGCAACGGGAAGCTACCACACCTACCATTCCCTAGTAAAAGCTGCAAGAATAGCATAAAAATGCTATGATTGCAGTGAAGGACCTGCCTTCGGGCAGAATTACTATAGATGGATATTATATGGATGCGAAACATGGACTCTTACTTCAAGGGAGGAAAGGAGATTACGAGTATTTGAGAATAAAGTACTTAGGAAAAATTTTGGACCAAAGAGAGATGAACAGACAGGTGAATAGAGAAGACTGCATAACAGTGAATTACATGGTCTTTATAGGAAGCCAGATATAATGAGAACAGTTAAGTCTAGTAGACAGCGATGGGTAGGACATGTGGCACGAATGGGAAATGAAAGACGTGCATGGAACCTTCTTGTAGGAAAACCAGAAGGAAAATGCCCAGTTGGTAGACCAAGAATGAGGTGGGAGAATAACATTAAGAATGATTTGAGGAAAGTAGATTATACAGGGAATGATTGGAAAACATTGGCTCAGGATAGGGATATACGGAGAGCTTATGACCGCGCGGCCATGAACCTGCGGGTTCGATAGTGCCAGTGAGTTAGTTAGTTACCCGTGCTGATTATCCGGCGTTGTCCGGGAATCTACTTATCCCGATCATATTGTCATAAATGAGCTTGAACCGAAAGTGTGATTTTCGGTTCACTACTGTAGTGTCGTAATCCTCCCTGGACAGTAAGATTCGTGAACTATGCCAATATCCTTTCTCTATGCATCTACCCCCACTCTCCCTCTTTACCTCTCCTGGTGCGCTGTTTCTACGGCGCATCTCCCTTTCTACCTCGGAACGCTCAAATACGTTATGCACAGCGAGAACGTTATCATTCATTCATTCATTGATTCACAATGTGGTTTTGGATCGGAACTTTAAGTTGACAAGGTCGTCTGGAGTCGCGAGAGGCGGAGTTTATGTTGGTCCTGAAGACCGGGGAAAGCCACCCTGGCTTGGACTCTAGGATGAATGTGGGTGTGAGGTATGATGTGGTTTTTTGTCCTGTAAAAGCATTATTATTTATTTACTTTTGTTGAATGATCAAGTGTTTATCTTTGTTATGTTTTTACTTCAGACTTCTTGTTTACATTAAATATCATTTTTTATACTTATCCAATCTAATTTTCAAGTGATTTATGTGCATGTGGCTGTTTGATATTCCTGTACGGAAACTCACTTATTTAGGAGATCATTCCAGCTCCCTTTATTTTTCTGTCTAGCTTTCCTGATTAATAATTATAGTGAAAACATTCATTTTAGGTTACTCTGGTATTTTGAGAACTATTATTGATTTATGCTTAAGTGCTTAGGAAAGAAAGATGAATCAATCTTTGCCTCCTATGGGCCCGGGGCAAAATCTTTGTGATTAATAACCTTGGATGTAACAAAATCTACGCTAGTAGAAGCAACGGAAACAAAAGACGATCCACTCTGCACCTAAAAGGTAGCAGGCAGCGAGGTTGCAACCCGCACAAATGGTTGCGCAGAGCGTGGTTTATCGGTAGTTGTTATACAACCCGCACAAATGGTAACTGAGAGCGAGGTTGCAACCCGCACAAGCTGAAAGACGAAAATTAATCTGTTTTTATGTTTAGTTGCATAATTAATAGGACAAATTTCGTGCTAATTACAAGGCGTTGCCCGGGAATCTACTAATTCCAATATTCCTTGCATAAATGAACTGAAAGACGAAAATTACCGTAACGTGTTTTTATGTTTGGTTGAATAAGTAGACGAAAAAAAATATTAATTTACATCGTAATTATTTTAAGATACCCCGTGCTGATTATCCGGCGTTGCCCGGTAATCTGCTTATCCTGATCTTCTTGGCATAAATGAGCTGAAAGACAAAATTCGTTATTGTGAGTTATCCGTAAAAGAATTACCCGCCGTGTGCTGCTACGCTTGTCCGGGAGTGTACTTATCCCTATCTTTTTGGCAAACACAGAAATGGTTATTGTGAGTTATCCGTAAAAGATACACATAAGCTGTCGCAGCCTTTTTTTTTGTAGAGGTTTTTGAGATATTCAATTCTGTGTACATTAATTATTGTTTTGTATTTGTTATGATTTAGGCAGCTTAAGCCATTTTAAGCGTCCAAAAAAGCGACTATTACAAAGAGTGATTTTTAAGGGTGTATGAGTATCACAACTCTGTTATAGCCTATAACCATCCCGGGAAACTCCTGAACATTTTGCAAAAAGCCCCATCACAATCGGATGAACGGCATGGCAGCGCATAAAATATGAACAAACATGCATTTATATATATATATATATATATATATATATATATATATATATGGTATGATAAGAAAATAAATGCCTGGACGGGATTCGAACCCGGATCTCTGAGTCTGTACCTCAGTGTGATATCCATTACACCACCAGGCGAATCCAATTCAAACATTTATTTTTCTTATATATGTATTATATTCTCCATTATTATATATATATATATATATATATATATTAGAATGATGTGCATTTCAAGTGCCCTGCATTAAATAAATATATTAGATTATATAATGGAAATGGACAGTTAATTATATATTTTTAAGAAGTGGCCGAATTATAAAAGCGAGGAACAAACAATAACTACTAACGCAAATGAGATTCAGAAAGCAAATATGCATGAGTTCATTTCAGGAAATGCTTACTATTACGCATTACAGGGATTTTGATATCCCAACTTCTCCCTAAAAGAATAAATAAAAATATAAAACTCTTATTCTCCCAGTTATATTATATAACACTTTAGCTAGACCAGTGTTGACCTATGGTAGTGAAGCATGGACACTAAGAAAACAACATGAAAGCAGAATAACGGCTTGTGAAATGAGATTCATGCGAAGAACAGCGGGTTACACCAGATGGGATCGGAAAAGGAACACCGATATCTTAAAAGAATTGAAGACTACGCCAATTTTGGAATATATTAAACAGTACCAACTAAATTGGAAACACCATCTTGAAAGAATGAGTTCAAATCGAATCCCCAAAGCTGTTTATAATTATATACCAAGAGGACGAAGATCACTGGGCCGTCCTATGAAACGCTGGAGGGAACATTTTCTATAGGATCGTAACAGGCCTTGGCCTAATACTTGGAAGGAAGAAGAAGAAGATATTATATAGAAGCGAAACATTATCCATTACTTTAAAGGAGGAAACAGATTGTGAATATTTGAAAATGAAATGGTTACAAATATATAATAATAATAAAATAATAATAATAATAATAATAACTTTATTTTACCTGGCAGAGTTAAGGTCTTATCTACCACTCAACCAGGTTTTAAAAAATACAAAGGAAATAGTTTTACATCTGAATTACAATATATATAAACGATTACATGTTATAAATACAATACAATTAATATTTATATTGTATTTTGATTTACTCTAGATTTAACGAATTAAATATATAATATGTACAAGATATATAAAAGAACGAGAAAAATTATTAATGAGATAGTATACATTTAAATAAATAGAAAAAAATAATTATTAGACAACAGGTAACTGTATAAGCGTGACTTAAAAGTGCCAAGTGTGCGGCAACCCCTGATATCTTGAGGAAGGAAATTCCAGGTGCGGTCAGAGGCTACTGTGAAGGAAGTAGAATAAGAGAAAGTGCTATGAAGAGGAATTGTTAGCAGACTGTTATCTTGTGACCTGGTGTCAGTATTGTGGTAAGAGGATAACTTCTCAAATCTGGACGTCAGGTAAGTAAGAGTGTAGGAATTCAGAAGCTTGAAAAGAAGTGAAAGAGAGTGAAATTTACGTCTGTCATTAAGACGGAGCCAAGAGAGGTTATTAAAGTGTTCGGAAATATGGTCATAACGACGGATATTGAAAATGAATCGAACGCAAGCTTATATAGAGAAGTTCGGGCAATGTGAATCCTTCTGTTTCAGTGGACCCTGTTAATATCTTCTTTAATTGGTGCTGCTATCGAACAGAAAATATTTGTAACCTCTTCCCCTCATCAACTTTGACGGGTTCAAGGCTAGTTTATTGTATTCTTTGTGCGAAGAAGGGTTTATTTCTGATATTTATAAAAATGACTAGTTAAAAGTTTTTCAACTAGGAATGAATTCATATTTTCTGCTATTGAATATTATAAATGTTAAAATCTCGCCACTGGAATGGACTACTGGAGACGTGCTGCAAGAATATCCAGGAAGGATAAAATCAGAAATTCATATATAAAAGAAAAAAATTCAGGTACAATATTCAATATTAGATTTTATAAAGAAGATTTTATAAAGAAGAAACAATTAATTGTCCCGTGCCGTAGCCGAGCGGTTAAGGTAGGAAGCCTTGGCGTAGAGCTACGGGACTTGCGCTGGTTCGAGTCTCCATGGGGGAAGAAATTTTCTCATCGTATTTCGGCCAGTATGGGACCGGTGCCCACCCAGCATCGTGAGGCAATTGGGTAGCTACAATAAGTAGCGGCTCCAGGTTGAGGAACCAGCTATAACGGCTGGGGGACTCGACATGCTAACCACATATCACCCCTACACTGGCTGTTGATCATCTACCTCTGTGATTGACACATGTGGATGCGAAGGGCCAGCAGCCGGCTGGTAAAAGGGTAACCGCTGAAAAGTGGAAAGACCCTCAATCGGAATCGGAACAATTAAATTGGTACGGACACATTAGAAGAATGCAAGAAGGAAGACTACCTAAGATAACCATGGATTGGGAATCACAGGGAAGGAAAAAGAAGGGTAGACCAACTATTACGTGGATTCAGGGAATCAATGAATCTAAGAGGGAATGGGAAATAGAAGAAGATATATGGATGAACAGACAGGAATGGAAAAATGTGTTGAAACAAATGTGTAGTTAACTGTGAACATGGGTACCGGAAAAATGTACGAGTATATTCATTGTAAAAGCCGGAATAATAAAAAAAAAGACTCCTAAATATAATATATTATGTAGATGTTTTAATATACTGACGTGTCTGGTTTGATATTATGTGATATAGTGGCTGTATAAAATAATTAAACATAACAAAGGAATTCGGTTAATGTGGGCTATCCACGAGGACCTGGGTCCACTTTACAAGAATACGTATATTTTATCAATGAGGATGCTATTTGTAAAAACCATTCACTTAATTAATTTTATTTAATATCCTTTAATTTTACTGAACCCAAAGACCCTCGCTTTCTGCAGTTGAATGACGTGTGAATGTTATAATCAACAACAATTTTTCAAAATATGAAATAAATATTAACGCTTTTTAATTATGATCGGTCATAAATATTTTCAGATTAATCTGTGCCTGTCTGTATAAATTAATAGAGTAAATAACAGACAAAAGCTAAGGTGGAATCTGGGGTCCACTTTATCCGAATATGGAGATTAAAGTGAACCTTTCTTGCAATGTAAAAAAGTTTATAAATTATGAAGATGTTTCAATATTAGAATAATCTAACAATGATATTTCATAGTTACAACACTAATGATAATCACTGCAATTAAACAAAATTCAAATCCCTTAATTAAAAGAAGAACAACAACAAATTTGAAATAGGGTTCCAAGTTACCCGAAGTTCCTCTATGTATATATATATATATATATATATCCATACATAGTAATTCTGCCCGAAGGCAGGTCCTTCACAGCGATCACAGCATTTTCATGCTATGCTTGCAGCTTTACTAGGGAATTGTAGGTGTGGTAGCTTCGCATTGCTTTCCACACCGGTGAAGGATGATGATGATGATGATGGCCATATGATTTCGGGGACCGTTTGGGCCTTAAAGGTTTCCTGACATTTGTCTTACAGGTGAGGAAAAACCGCGATAAAAACCTCACCCAGAAAAACTGCCCCGACCCGGGGACCGAACGCGGTTCCATTGCGTGACAAGGCAGCAGGCTACCTCGAGACCACAGCGGTGGACACACACACACACATATATATATATATATATATATATTTTTTTTTTTTGACATTTGACAATGAAGGCAAATATGATATGAAAAGAAAAATTAATGCTTGAGTCGGGATTTGAACTAAAGACTCGAGTTCAAATCCCGACTCAAGCATTCATTTTTCTTTTCATATCATATATATATATATATATATATATATATATATATATATATTACAAAAAATTAAGACAATTTAGAAGAATTACACATAGAACCTTTAGAAAACAAAATTTCTGATTATAAGTCAAGATGAATGCAACATGTTCGTCGAATGGAAGAACACAGGATACCCAAACAAATGTTAAGCTATTAACCTGCATAAAGAAGAAGGCCTGGACGTCCACTCAAAGGACTTTTGGCTGTGTTTCTCTTGAAGCCTAAACAGGTCAACAAATGGTCTAAATTCGTGAGTGTGCTACGATGATAATGATATACGTATTCTTCGGTAGTTTTTCATATAGACTGCTACAATAATATTGTGCGTTTTTTGTTTTTTTAATTTTAATTATGTAGATAGAAAATAAACTATTTTGAAGTTTTACAAAGTATTGGCAGTTCCATGTCTTATCTACGGATGTGAAACCTGGACATTAACAAAGGCAGATAGTAAACAAATAGAGGCTGCTGAAATGAAGATGTTGAGAGCAATAGCAGGATACCAAAGGACCGATAAAAAGAAAAACGAAGATATAAGAACAGAACTTAATATATTTAATCTCTGTGAAAGAATAAAATATTATCAAAATGCTTACCTTCAGCACGTACGACCAATGAATGAACAGCGCATACCAAGAATGATGTATAATTATAAACCAAAAGGGAGAAGAATGTTGGGAAGACCATTGAAGAGATGGAAGGACCAATTCGACCTATAATGAGATCGGAACAGGCCATTGGGCTTAATCCTTGTTGTTGATGATGAATTATGCAGGTGCACTCTTGGCATAGAATCCCCGATATTATACACTGTGTATTATATATAAACATATTATTATTATTATTATTATTATTATTATTATTATTATTAGTCATTAGTTATGGAAGTTTGCTGGCCGGCACGGCAGAGGGCAGGCGACCTGTAAGGGTCGGAGTAGTAAAGACATGCGCACTGACATACTGAGAAAGAAAGAGATAGAGGCACAGTGTTGTCCGCGCAGGCAAAGTACCCGGTTAGGGGCCGGCTTCTTTTGCACGGCACGAGTCTCCGGCTGTCCCACAGTTGGTTCGGTTGATGTGCGCTGAGCAGGCTGGAGTTACGGAAGCTCCGGATTAGCTTTTATTGTCGGGAACTTTTCACGATCGAAGCAAGAAGTGACAGTGACTTTTTTCACCTCGTGATGTAAAAAATATTTCTCACACCTTTCATAACACCTAATTATTGACTATAATACTGTACATCCTATGCTATGTGTTTGTTTCCTCGGTTGTTTTGAAAAAATAGCACAATCTGACTTATTTCAGAACTGAAATTAAGTGTTTGCGTATATATTTACATCAAATGAGAAATATAACTTTAGAAGTAGCGACAAATTCTAATTAGCACTTCGTCAGTGTTGTTCTTAAAGGTTTAATTAATTTAACAAAACCAGTGAACGAAAAATAAATTTCATAGTGTGTGTTTTAATGTTGCATTCAAATGAGATAATAAAAATTATTACATAGTGGTGTCAATATACATTATAATCGTCGCCATATCTTCCATCAACAAAGTTCAAAACAAATTCTGTGCAGTTAGTGAAAAACAGACAGCTATTATTACATTACATACATCTTTCAAGATTCGGATTAGTGTTATACAAGTTTTAAAAGCAACAAAACAAAGCGAAGGTAAGTTTGTTTTTAAATGGTTGAGTGTAGTGATGTAAAATTGATTTTTTGCCGACTCTGTCTCGTATATTTGACGCGCGTGCAGGTCTACGGTGCCATGTCGTGACTCGATTTGTTTCGGAAGGTGGATGGATCGAATTGGGTAACCGGCTAATAATACTTTTCATTGTAACTTTTCTTTACTTGCCTCGCTAATTTATACATTTGCAGTCGTAATTTTTAATGTAATATTAATATTGAAATAAGCCGCGCTTTTACCTTGCTTATTACGTACTTGTCTGTCGGTACAACGATTCATATCAGATGCTATAAAAAGTATAAACATTTGCACTGGTTTCGTTTCATATCGTATATTCAAAGTTAAAAGTGTTTTAAAACAACATCGAGTTAACAATTTGTTTTTATTTGGTGCTTGCAAAAATTTTCATATTACGCGGGAAGTATTTTATTATACTAGAGGTCGCCCAGAGGTCGAAATTCGACCACAATTCATTAATTTTCTATGTTTGTTACAAATACGTCATAATGCATTATTCTAAAAATGCAAACAATAGGAAATAAGTGGTATAACTTGGCTAAGCTATATTTAAAATAAATAATAGTTTAAAAAACTAAAAGAACACGATTTATTAGAAAACTAAAAAATGAAAAATAATTTTAATTTCCAGTACGCTTGGGATAAATTAAAGTGGTGAACAAAAAAATCGTCTCCAACATATATAGAACAAAATTAGAGTTATCAACAAAAAGAAAATAAGTTTACCATCAAAAGCGTGGGGTGCTCTATATCAATTAATATATTTGATTATAAACAGCTATTGGTAAAAGTAAGCTCTCTAAGAAGAAAATGTAGAAATCATAAAAATCGCCCCACGCTTTTGATGGTAAAATTATTTTATTTTTGTTGATAACTCTAATTTTATTCTATATATGTTGGAGACGATTTTTTTGTTCACCACTTTAATTTATCTGAAGCGTACTGGAAATTAAAATTATTTTTCATTTTTTAGTTTTCTAATAAAGCGTGTTCTTTTAGTTTTTTTTAAACTATTATTTATTTTTTTATTTTTTAGTTTTAATATTTTACAGAATAAGATAAAAATGTAAATATCTTTAAATTCGATACTATTGTAGTATGAGCTAAAAGTAATACTCTTCTATACAAAAAACCCTCCCACCCGGATTTGAACCAGCGACGTACGGATTACTGAAACTATATACCACTAAGAGTACACTGCTCTACCAATTGGGCTCTTACAACGATTGACTAAAGACTCGACAAGTCCCCAACCTATTATACCAGTTTTCATTTTTTTTGATTTTCTGATGATTCTGGCCAGGATTTTAGAAACAAAATATGAAATTATTGTATTCTCATGGATCCCTTACAAGTACACAAAGTTTCAAGTCGATCCAATGTTTCTAAGTGGGTGAAAATCGTGTTCAAAAATCCCGTTACATAGATACAAAGGCACTTTTTTTTTATTTTCTGATGATTCTGGCCAGGATTTTAGAAAATAAATATGAATTAATTGTATTGTCACGGATCCTTTACACGTATACAAAGTTTCAAGTCGATCCAATGTTTTTAAATGGGTGAAAATCGTATTAAAAAATTCCGTTACATAGCTACAAAGACACTTTTTTTGATTTTCTGATGATTCTGGCCATGATTTTAGAAACAAAATATGAAATTATTGTATTCTCATGGATCCCTTACAAGTACACAAAGTTTCAAGTCGATCCAATGTTTCTAAGTGGGTGAAAATCGTGTTCAAAAATCCCGTTACATAGATACAAAGGCACTTTTTTTTTATTTTCTGATGATTCTGGCCAAGATTTTAGAAAATAAATATGAATTTATTGTATTGTCACGGATCCTTTACACGTATACAAAGTTTCAAGTCGATCCAATGTTTTTAAGTGGGTGAAAATCGTATTAAAAAATTCCGTTACATAGCTACAAAGACACTTTTTTTGATTTTCTGATGATTCTGGCCATGATTTTAGAAACAAAATATGAAATTATTGTATTGTCACGGGTCTTTTACAAGTATACAAAGTTTCTAGTCGATCCAATGATTTTAAGTGGGCGAAAATCGCGTTAAAAGATTCAGTTACATAGATAGATAGATAGATACAGGTCAAGTTAATATAAAGCGTGTAAAAACAATAACGCCTCATTTGACATTGAATACTATTTCATCATCACCATCCAGGGATTAAGCTTGTTGGCTCGTTCCGGTTTCATGAGAGCTAGAATTGTTAAAATTTTTCAAACCATCTTCTGTGTAGGGGTCCAATATTTTTCCTTCCGTGCGGTTTGTAATTTAGCAATAATTTTGGAAATCCTCCTTCTGGCACTCTGTTAATATGTTCTTTCCAGTCGTTCCTACATTTAATTATTCGATCTGTAAGTTTGACTCACCTTTTTTAAACCACAAATAATAAATACGCGAGAGTAAGTCAATTCACATTGCTGCTGCACAGTTTTCTTTTTCAACAATGCACTTTCAGTATGAACGTAAACAAATGAATGAGCACACAAATGAATGACTAATACACATAAATTCCTTACAGACAATTTATTTTATTTCGTTAGATTTATTTGTAGCACATATTATATGTAACTTTTATTTTTCTGCAGTCCTTCTCTATATGAACTTTAATTATGCCAAATTACACACTCCTCCGTGCGCGCAATGTGCCTAAAAGGGAGTAAAAAGTTTTTTCTTCACGTATGAATATATGTAGGTATTCCGCATAAATATGAGATACGGTACCAATTAAATGAGAAAATGAGAAGCATTACAAATTGAATATTTCGATACATGGGCGCTCTTAGAGGGAACACTTGTGCGTCTTTTGATTTCTTCTTCACGTTATGAGTAGGTTGGGATTTTCTACAAATTAAAAAAAAAATAATGAAAATATTGTTTTTGTATTCAACAATCGGGTAATATCCGTTCTACTATTAGAATTTACCCAATAAATTTGAAAATAAAATGTTTCTACTCTCTATGTAGTAAGTGAGACTGTATTTCCAACTTAGCTTCAAGTTCTTATTTAACAACGACGCCAATAAAATCTCAAAAGGTTTTCAAGACAGCAACAATAATATGTTATGACCAGCCTCATGGGCTAGTGGTCAGCGTTTGTGACTACTTACATGAGGTCCAAGGTTCGATTGCCGGTAAAACCATAGGAATTTTTCCTTAAAAGGGAATTATTCCTGTGGTTGCCCATGATCTGGAATTTTGGTTAAGTTTAGATAAAGAACTCTCTTGGCGCTTCATTATCATTTATCACCCATCATATTATCGGGAAGTGGGTTACAATTAAGCCAATGCTAGGAGAGAACACCAGAAATGTCGAAATGACAACCTGGGGCATTGAATGAAAAATATGTAATCTCGATGTTAAAACTGTTAATTGGTGCAATGTGATTTTATGTTGTTATTTGTAACAAATTATCGTTCGTAACAAAATGTCTGACTTTTAGGTAGAATATTTAATTTATTCAGAATTCAACGTGCCAAATATTAAACAAATGTTCAAACATGCATTGCTTACTTATTTTCATAAAAATAAAAACGAATTTTAAAGAGCACAATCGAAGTTTTTACAGCACCAGACAAAATACTACTTCTTTGCTACATGTTCCAGAATTTTACACAACTGCTGGATCTAAACATAGTAGGTATCTAGGACCCAAATTATACAATGAATTAATTAGATCCAGTCCGAAGCTAAGTAAACTAAACACAGCTAGTTTTAAAAAAGCAATTAAATTAATTACTTTAAATTAATTATGTGAAAAAAATCAATCGTTTGAACATTTCATCATCATCATAGTACATTCACGAATTTAGGCCATTTGTTGACCTGTTTCGGCTTCAAGAGAAACACCATCCAGAAGTCTTTTGAGTGGACATCCTGGTCTTCTTCTTCCTGCAGGTTGATATCTTTGAACATTTTAAAATAATAAATATGAAGCATATATGTTTGCTTATTATTATTATAACCTAATATATAACTAATTACTTTATTCTGTATTATTGGTTTTAATCCATCGCATTATATGGTTTATATCATTTTATGTATATCATTCTCCATTGCATTAATCTTTTTGCCAGAATTAGTTTTACTCTCAATACATTATTCTTTTTTTATTTGTATGTGTCAATTTATGTAAACATGAAACTGGCCCCTAACTTTGTCTATTTGCATTATTCGTGTAACTGAACTGCTCCCGAGCACGAGCATTTGCTCCTTCGGGTGTCAATACTGTATATAACATTTATTTGTAAATAAAATTGATTCTTATTCTTATACGGAAAAATTATTGCTTCCCTTACAATAAAATATGTTGGTACCTTGCTTCGATATGTAAAATTGTACAAAGTCAGGTCTATGCGCAACATGCATAAAATTAATCAATTCTTTCTTGGTGAAAATAATTTAAGATCAGAATTTCTCACACTATTTTCCATTAATTCCTTTCATGGTATTTTTGTGTGTAAAGTTAAGTTTTAAATATGTTAATTTAGCGCTATTACTCATTCGTCAATAAAAACACAATTTCCTTAAAAAAATAGCGTTCTTAAGTCCATTCCAGTATTAGAAACTACTTATTGCAAGGCATCTGATAAGCCCTCCAATGGTATTGGTCCTGGTTGGTTTACGGGCACCGCGTCCAACGTAAGACCCAAGTTTTGTGTATTCGATACCGGTCAAAGTCGATTCAATTTTTTGGGTGCTGAAATTTCGAGGACTCGGCTTTTCTCGGAGAAGTTAAAATAGTTTGTTCTCCAGTAAACAAAATTCCCGGCGTCACGAATAACCTCGTAACAGAAGAAGTTGACATTAAATACATATTTAAATGGCGGCTATTCGTAATCTTCATACCAAATATGTTTTTACTGCGGATTCATTATTTAATAAATAATAGTTTTAAAAAACAAAACAACACGCTTTATTAGAAAACCGAACTAAAAAAATGAAAAATAATTTTAATTTCCAACACGCTTGGGATAAATAATTTTGCCATCAAAAGCGTGGGGTACTCTTTATAAATTGGGGCACGCCGTAGCGTAGTGGTTAAGGCACTGAGCTACAAGCCGGAGGGTCGAGGGTTCAAGTCCCGTTGGGGGGTCAGGATTTTTAAACTGACCCAAACACTCTGGCGGCACTGTGGCCCTGGGGTCGACTCAGCCTCTAACGGAAATGAGTACCAGACGCTTGTTCTGGGGGTAAAGGCGGCCGTCACGCAGGGCTGACAACCCGGCTGACATAAAGTGCCGATTGTCTAGAAAAAGTGGGAGCCTTAACCTCCTACTACCCCAAGGGCCTCCGGGCCTGTTGTGGGATCACTTTACTTTACTTTTACTCTTTATAAATTAATATATTTGATAATAAACAGATATTGGTAAAAGTAAAATCTCTAAGAAGAAAATGTAAAAATCACAAAAAGCACCCCACGCTTTTGATGGCAAAATTATTTATCCCAAGCGTGTTGGAAATTAAAATTGTTTTTCATCTCTTTTAGTTCGGTTTTCTAATAAAGCGTGGTGTTTTAGTTTTTTAAAACTATTATTTATTCTTCATTTTTTATTTTTAATATTCTACAGAATAAGATAAAAATGTAAATATATTTAAATTCGATACTATTGTAGTATGCGCTAAAAGTAATACTCTTCTAAAAAAAATATTCAGTTGTACGTGTGTGTTTATGTAAATTGTTAAAATTGTTCTATGAGAGAAATGCTTATCATATTAAATACAATAATTGTAATTATTTATCGAAGACTTTTTGGGATCTGATATACACAGATGTTGTAGGAATCCAAACAGAGAATTTTGAAATAATAAACAATTGGCTGGAAATGCCACAAGATCTGGAATGAATAAGTGTGACGAACACTTATGTAGTTATTTTTTTTTTTACAATCAGAATTCTGTCATACAACAAATTTGATAGAGTCACTGGTCAGAAATCACATTAGAAACTCAAGACTATTAATGGGGATCGTCCAGGTGCGGCCGAGACGAAAAGTTGAGTAGACAAACACGTGCAAGAACGGGCCGGGATATTTTATTATATGGTCCATGTACATACAGCCTGTTCTAGACACATGTGCTTACCCAAATGTGACGCCACTCTTCGCCACTGACTATTACAGCGTCAGTGATCACGTTGACGGTCAAAATTAAAGAAGTCACCGCCCGATTGACGGTCAATCGGATTTAATTAGCGGTTTCTTTTGAGATTAACCTTTAATAATAATAATAATAATAATAATAATAATAATTAATAATAATAATAATAATAATAATAATAATAATAATAATAATAATAATAATTGTATTGTAAGCCTATGTTTTCCCTTTACAGAGATATAGGCGCTTCTCCTCCTATAGGGAAGAAATTGAACTAATTTAGTTACACTTGTTTTCGTATAGATGTCATTTTGAGTGGTACGTGGTCAGCGTTCCGCCTCATACTGACATCTAGGAAACCAAGGTAGGTAGTACTAGGACGAGAAAATTCGGTAAATTTTGCTTAGAGGCCTTTTCATTCAGGCTTAAGGATTTCTTACGAGTCTGAAAATCTTCAGACTCGGGACCCACGGCTTAAAGTCCCTCCCGAAGGACTTGCTCCTTGGATTTTTCCGTCCTAAAAAATCCATCGACCCCGGCCGGGTTTGAACCCGCGAACCTCGGGACCAGAGGCAAGGAGCATAACCACTAGTCCACCGCGACCGGTAATACTACTACTACTACTACTACTACTACTACTACTACTACTACTACTACTACTACTACTACTAATAATAATAATAATAATAATAATAATAATGTTTTATTTTAGCTGGCAGAGTTAAGGCCACAAGGCCTTCTCTTCCACTCAACCATCAAATAGTAGAATTATCATAAGTAATGCCACGAGTGATTTCCAAATTATCGATAAATTCACGACTCACGAAGTGAGGAGTGAATTTATCTAGAGAATTTGGAAATCAAGAGTGGCATTTGTTAGGACTATTTAACGAATAAAATAAAGCTGTTTACTCACAAATCATTATTTAACTACAGTTATTTAAAAATATTTTTATATTTAAAGTAAACGGTGATGTTTGAAAACTAATGAGAAACGATAGGTAGCCTACGCTTCTACTGCTTCTTTTGTTTATCACTGCAACCAGATCATACTATTTATTGCCAAAGGAACGCAATATTGTAAGAATGCTCTCTAGTGGAGAAAAAATGAAAACACATCAATCTGTATATTAATTCATTTTTGATGTCGTATACATTTAAGAAAGTGCAAACAGTGGTTTCTTTTTTTGGTGGTATAATCAATTGCTACAAATGTTGACATGTAAGCACTATTATATACAATCTGGTAGCCGTATTTGTTATAGGCTCAGTCACTGCAAAATAACGGTCAGACCTGTTCAGAATATTAAAAAGGAGGAGCTTTGCTTAATATATGATAATCCTAACGTTGATAATTATTTCGTGAAACACGTCTCTGATTGGTTGTAATACAGAAATCATTGAAACGTGATTGGTCATTGACTCCCATTTGGGGCATGAGTTAAATAGTCAAAAAAATTACGTACTTATCACAATTTTAAGATGTTATTGAAATACCGACTAAAAAATGCAATTATGATTTGATCTAATACTAGCTAATACCAACAAAAACATGGCATTATAATAACATTAGAATGAGGTACATAAAGTACAGTATACTTCCATAGATGATGTATTTATAGAATGCGTGTATATAGTTTGTTATGCAGTTTCATGTTTTCATTGTGTGTAAATTCAGACATTAGTTAATTTGTATTTATAATTAAAACATAAAATTATGGAATATTCACCTGAAAGGTCCGTCTCCTCAACTTAATTAATTATTTAACTGTAGCGTTTTCGGGACTTGTCCCATCATCGATCGGCAGGATTCAAAACTGGTCTTTCACTGAAGATCTGGTAGAGGGGAGTTACATGTATTGGGTTCGTTTTCGTTTATCAGATTGTCGTTGTTGTGAGCTGCTTACATGATTTTCATCTCTTCGAGTACGTTTATCTTCGCTGGATTATTTATTAATTAAGTTGAGGAGACGGACCTTTCAGGTAAATATTCCATAATTTTATATTTTAATTTTGAATAATACCACAACGGAACACATCAAGAATCTTATGAAAGTTAATTTGTATTTAATGTATACTTAATATTGGAAACATTATTAGCAGAGAAAAAGCAAGCCGCCTGTCATTACTATCAGTGACACTGTAATACTTGTCTCGTGGGGCAGAACACACCCTCATGGTTGCTTATATCGTTGTTAGTTACCGTCGTGCATGTCATCGAGGGCCTTGATGTGATGAAATGTGTAAAGGGGGACAGATATTTAAGGATTAATATTTGGGTCCGGGTTTGATTTCCGGTCGGGACTAGCTTCCTAGGTGAGTTTTTTTTGGGGTTTTTCCTCACTTGTGAGATACATTTTTGGTAGCTTTAACCCATCAACTTCAGGTTTAAATGCCCAATGCATTTGCCAGAAACCGGATTTGAGTTACTGTAAATTATATGACATTCAAAACAAACAAAATATAACGGCATTTGAGATCACAATAAGAGCGAAGACCAAAATACATTCCTGTACTGTTCATAAATATTAACAAAAGATTACCCTGCTAAGGGATGTACAAAATATTGCAAAATATATAACAGGGGGAGTTAAGCGAGTGTACCTCGTCTTCTTAGGCGAGTGGGTTAAGGCTCAAAAGGTCTCCGAACATCATCATCATTATTAACTTTCACCGGCGTGGAAAGCAACGGGAAGCTATCACACCTATAATTCCATAGTAAAGCTGCAAAACATAGCATGAAATGGTATGATTGCAGTAAAAGACCTGCCCTCGGATAGAACACTTAAAAAATTGTCGATCTTGAACATAAAAAGTTGTACAGTGATCTTTTTAAACTTATATTTGTCGGTCTTAAATTTAAGAGCTAACAAGAAGTCACCATAACCTAACAAAAATAAATCACCCTTACCTTACATATTTAACATATGTGAATTATATAGAGCCTACTTATATTTAGAAATGCATTTTTTCACCCATTCACTTCAGGTTTAAATGCTCAATAGATTTTCCCATAAACCGAATTTAAACTACCGTAAATTATATAGTATGTTTTCAGACATTCATAACGAACAAAATATAACGGCACTTGAGATTTAAATGAGGGTTAAGGCCAAAAAAACATTCCTCTGCTATTTATAAATGTTAAAAAAGATTACCCTGCCAAAGGATGTACAAAATATTTCGAAATATATAATAGAGTCATGCGAGTGTACCTCGTCTTCTGAGGCGAATGTGTTAAACATCGTTACAGACAATCTAAAGGGGGGGAAATATTGTTTGTTTTCATAGCATAATTCAAGTAATCCCGGACCGCACATCGACGATTACTTCAAAATTCCAGGTTCACACCTCGACGAGTGACTAAAAGGTCCGTGACCACACATGGACTGGAAATTAAATTATGGCCCGCACACCAGCGATAACAAGATTAATAGTAATATTCCTCATACTTATTTAATCATTAGAGATCTTCAGGAACTTAGGTAGGTATTTCCGATCAAAGATTCCACATTCAAAGTATTTTCAGTTTGGATGCCTCTTTTACACTGGTCAACATGATTTTTGTCTCACGATTACCAATAGTTGTACTTAATGCAGTTTTTTTTATCGTGTTTTCAAATATGTATTCGGAATTTCTCCATCACCCACAGTTTTTTTTTATTTCAATTTCAATTAATGGATTTAAATAGTTATATTTTTTAATAAACTTTCTTTTTCGTCCATTTGTCCATTCTAAAATAAAACCAAATGAGCTAACTCAGGAGATTTCAGCTATGGAAATGAGATATCAAAGCAAATGGAATCCTAATATGCTGGCCGATTATTGTTGGACCATCAAGAGGCATGCTCCACAGGCAAAATATAGCAGAAAATCGTCATTTATTACTTTCTAGATGAGTCCGAAAGTTCGAATATTGTGTAGTTACGAATGTAGAAAATATTAAAGTGTTTAAAATTATAAATTCCTGTCTCTCGGAAACCTTGCGTGATGGAGAAAAACCGATATCATATTTGAATTCAGGAGAAAAAATACTATCAGAATCACATATTTTTCTTTCTGAGACAAAACAAAGTTAATTTTTTCTTCCTCAGTGTTATTTGTATTGTGATTTGACCCAAGAGGTCTCGGATACTCGTTTAACAAGTTGCTGCAAAACGTATTTTTTGGTAATTTAGAGAATAATATTAGCCTAGTGATAGTCTATGCCACTATCATTCATGTAACCTGTTACGTGTATCAATCTGATTTAAATAAATTAAATGATAGGCCTAAACAATGGAGAAAATATCACGTTTATATTCTGAAATTATTCTACGTGACCTGCATCATGCGCTAGTGGTCAGCGTTTCTGACTACTGTTCATGAGGTCCCAGGTTCGATTCCCGGCCAAACCATAGGAATTTTTCCTTCTTCTTCTTCTTCACTTCCTGGTTTAGGCAAGAGTTGCCTGTTCCGTCTTCACTAATAGATCTAAGACAATCTCTTCCGAGGACGTCCGACATCTCTTCTTCCTCTTGGAAAATAATGTAAGATTTTATTTGGTAATCTTCTTTCTTCCATTCTTTCTACATGTTCTTTCCACTGTATCTTGTTGTTAAATATCTTTTCTTTTATGGAGTAGATCTGCAGTTCTTCACGGATATCCTCGTTTCTTATCTGATCCATTCTAGTGCAGCCTTTTACTCTTCTTAAAAATTTCATCTCGGCTGCTTGAATTTTACTTTCTTGTTTGGTAGTGGTAATCCAAGATTCACTCCCATACAAAAGGACAATGGAATTTTTCCTTAAAGAGAATTATTCCTGTGGTTGCCCATGGTCTGGAATTTAGGTTAAGTTTAGTTGAAGAACTCTCCTGGCGCATTATTACACTGAGCAACAAAAAATAAACTTTTTTTGTCTCAGAAATAACAATATGTGATTGTAATAGTATTTTTTCTCCTGAATTCAAACATGATATCGGTTTTTCTCCATCACGCAAGGTTTCCGAGAGACAGGAATTTACTATTTCAAACACTTTAATATTTTCTACATTCGTAACTACACAATATTCGAACATTCGCACGCACCTAGAAAGTAAGAAATGACGATTTTCTGCTATATTTCACCTGTCGAGCATCCCTCTTGATGGTCCAACAATAATCGGCTAGCATATTAGGATTCCATTTGCCTTGATATTTCTTTTCCACAGCCGAAATCTCCTGAGTTAGCTCATTTGGTTTAATTTAACAATGGACACATGGACGAAAAAACGTTTATTACAAAATAAATATTTAAATCCATTAATTGAAATCGAAATAAAAAAAACTGTTGGTGATGGAGAAATTCCGAATACATATTTGAAAACACGATAAAAAACTGCATTAAGTACAACTATTGGTACTCATGAGACAAAAATCATGTTGACCAGAGTTTTCATTATCATCCATTTTACCATCGGGATAACGTAACTCCGCCTTCTAGGCGCCCCAACTTCAGAAGTAGGTTTCAATTAAGCCAATGCAAGGAGAGAACACCAGGAATGTCGAAATAACAACCTGGTACATTGAACAAAAAAAAATATTCTGCGTCTCAAACGTGATAAATGAGTACAGGTTGCTGGGTTCTGTAGTAATGGAACTAAAATTAAAGTATATTTAATGCGTCTGTATAAAAAAGTCAATTTATAACAAAGATATAACTTCAGACTTTGTGTGATATATAGTTCTGAGAATCAGAAATAAAAATATGTCGGAAATAACTATAAATAGTTTTGTTACTTCCGGAATCTGATCCCATCATGGCGTAGTCTAAGCATAAGATGGCGCTGCTGTAAACATACAAGAATGAGACTTCAGCTCCGGTTTCTTCAGAAATACAATCGTGCAATAGACTTAATCTAGTTCTAATGTTAGAAATGTATGTGTGTTGTTTATCACTAAGCGAAAAACATAGGCCCTATATAGCCTACTTTAACTCAAAGATCGACACCAAATGGCTCATTGAGTAGGCCATTCTGTCTTTCGCACGACTTATTTTTATCATAAATAATCCGACGAGTGATATCTAAATTATCGATAAATTCACGACTCCGAAGTGAGGAGTGAATTTATCTAGCCTATTTAACTCGTACCCCAAATGGGACTCAATGACCAATCACATTTCAATGATTTTTGATTCACAACCAATCACAGTCATTTTTCACCTCAATTTTATCAGTTTAATTTTATCACTGTAAAATAAGCTCCTCGTTTTTAACATTTTGAATAGGCCATAACAACACCCTGCAGTGACTACATGTGTATACATAGTGCACGAATGTAACCAGATCGTGGATGCGGGAGATAATATAAAAACATTTCTACGAATTGATTATACTACAAAAAAATAAACCACTGTTTGCGCTTTCTTAAACGTTTTTTTCCCAGGTAATAACCTTCCAGAAATATATAATTGTCATATTTACTTCATAGGACATCAGAAATTAATTAATATACAGTTTGATGTGTTTCATTTTTTCTCTAGTAGGGTGCATTCTTACAATATTGCGATCCTTTGGCAATAAATAATATGATCTGGTTGCAGTGATAAACAAGTGAAGTATAACGTTTCTCATTTGTTTTCAAACATCGCCGTTTACGTGAAATATATAAATATTTTAAAATAACTAAATTTAAATAATGATTTGTGAGTAAACACTTAATTTTATTCGTTAAATAGTCCTAATAAATGCCGCTCTTGATTTCCAAACTCTCTAGATAAATTTACGACTCACTTTGTGAATTTATCGATAATTTGGAAATTAATCGTTTCATTACATATGAGAATTTGAAATCAATAGTGGCATTTGTTAGGATTATGTAAGGAATAAAATTAAGCTGTTTACTCACAAATCATTATTTATATATAGTTATTATAAAATATTTATATATTTAATGTAAAGGACGATATTTGAAAACAAATGAGAAACGTTATGTTTCATGTGTTCATCACTGCAACTAGATCATATATATTTCCAAATAGAATCGCAATATTGTAAGAATGCACCCTCATGGAAAAAAAAATAAACACATCATTACAGGTTATTAATTAATTTTTGATGTCCTATGATGTAAATAAGTCAATTATATTTTTCTGCAACGTTAATTCCTGGGAAATAATACGTTTAAGAAAGTGCAAACAGTCGTTTATTTTTTTGTGGTATCATCAATTGCTACGAATGTTTTTCTATTGTATCTCGCAAGGAGAATCTGGTTAAATTCGTGCACTATATATACAATCTGGGAGCCACTTGATACAATGAAAGTGATAAAATCGAGGTGAGAAACGACTGTGATTGGTTGTAAATCAAAATTCAACGAAATGTGATTGGTCATTGACTTCCATTTGGGGCATGAGTTAAATAGTCATTGGAAGTTACTTACCATCATCAACAACAACAATCTGGGATTAAGCCCATGTGGCTTGTTCCGTTGACATAGATTCTCAATCAAAAGGTTGAATCCATCTCTTTTTCGCTCTACCAACATTCCTGTCTCCTTTTGATTTAACATTTACAATGTAAAAATAGAATACCTGGGATCTCAGTCTTGCTCAACTTAAAAAATATCGATCATTTTGGTTTGTAATAATAATAATAATAATAATAATAATAGGAATTGTGCACTCTGGTTGAGCATTAGTGGTGGTTTAGTCTTTACTGTAGTCTGTGATAGTTTTTGTTCTTTTCGCACATGTTATGATGTGGTATTTCCTACATCTTTGTCCGCATAACACACACTTGCATTCTTCGGTCGGCTCGTGGAATTTCTTGTTTAGGCATATTTTGTTATGAAACCCGTGTATTGCGAGTCGTGTTGTGACGTGTCTCTGGGGGTTGCACTCTCTGGTCCATCTGTCGTCCAGCATGGCAGTTGTGGTGTAGAAATCCATGTCTATTCCTTTCTTCTTCCTATTTCTGATTCTTATTAATTTCTGGTATGGTTCTGTGGATTGTAGATCGAATTGTGTTCTTATGTCCTCTATGAAGTAGGTCTCTCTCATGAGTTCGTAAGCAAAAACAAGATGGCGCTGTTTTTCCTATTCTCAGGATCCGTTTCATGAACATTTACTTACTTACTCACTGGCACTATCGAACCCGTAGGTTCATGGCCGCGCGGACATAAGCTCTCCATACATCCCTATCCTGAGCTAATGCTTTCCAATCATTCCCTGTATAATCTACTTCCCTCAAATCATAGTTAATGTTATTCTCCCACCTCATTCTTGGTCTACCAACTGGGCGTTTTCCCTCTGGCTTTCCTACAACAAGCTTCCATGAAAGTCTTTCATTCCCCATACGTGCAACATGTCCTGCCCATCGCAAAAGTAAAGTGATCCCACAACAGGCCTCAGGAGGCCCTTGGGGTAGTAGGAGGTTAAGGCTCCCACTTTTTCTAGACAATCGGCACTTTATGTCAGCCGGGTTGTCAGCCCTGCGTGACGGCCGCCTTTACCCCAAGAACAAGCGTCTGGTACTCATTTACGTTAGAGGCTGAGTCGACCTCAGGGCCATAGTGCCGCCAGAGGGTTTGGGTCAGTTTAAAAATCCTGACCCCAACGGGACTTGAACCCTCGACCCTCCGGCTTGTAGCTCAGTGCCTTAACCACTACGCTACGGCGTGCCCCTTTCATGAACATTGCTTTGACTTTTTCTATTCTTATCAGATCTCCGATCTTAAGTTTTCCGAAATTATCTCTATCCCATATGTTATAATTGGTGCCACTGTCGTTTTGAATAATTACATTGTGTTTTGGTACGCGTCCATCTTTCATTCTTTGAACGTTTTATCGAGTTTTTTCTAGATTATTTTATTTTATCTAAAAGTTGAAAACTATTTAGCTCATATCTAATATCTTCGCTTTCTCCTTTTATCTAGAAGCTTACAGCCAGCTACACTCTCAGAAATCTCAAGTTACTTATCTTTACTATTTTATGTTACGATTATTATAAATATTATTAATTGAATTTTTAATATATTTTATATGAGTGGAGTCCGGATGTTAGTTACTTAAAAATTCAAAATAGGCAGGCAAAAAGGCACTAAAAATCATTAATATAGGCACTCAAAATATCAAAGTAAGCTCTTACAAAAAAATGGACTACAACATAAATTTTTACGGCCTTACGTAAAGAATATAAACATATCTAATCAATAGCATACGAAGATATTAGAGATGATTTTGGAACTTGTTTTGCCGTTTTATAAAGAGAATACTTAAGTTTTGCAGTGTGTACGTGCTGCGAAAAATGACACTTCTTCGCATAATTCACTGAAATTTTACACACTTTGCAAAACAATGTTGAACCGTCAATTGAGAATATTTCCGCGCCAAATGTTTTCACGAAATTGGTCAGTTTGTCTTTTACTGTTTTAGTGTTGTCCATTCTTTAGGCATCGTGAAACAACTGTTCTAAAAAAAAAGCCACATACTTGTCGCACCACTTTGTCTTTGAAGCACCTGCCTGTGAACGAGGACTACAGACTGAATTCAGTGTTATCAACATAAAAAATAATATTGCCAGTCAATTAAAGGTTTCTATGCAATGATATGTGTCATGAAGTTTGTCCATTTCAATTAATTTAATTGAAATACTAAGTTAATTTGGAGAAAAATGGCAAATAGGCATTGTAAGCTGAAATAGGCATTTATAGGCAAAATTAACTTCATGGAAAACAACTCGTCCCGCGCCGTAGCCGAGCGGTTAAGGTAGGAAGCCTTGGCGCAGAGCTACGGGACTTGCGCTGGTTCGAGTCTCCATGGGGGAAGAAATTTTCTCATGGTATTTCGGCCAGTATGGGATCGGTGCCCCCCCCCCAGCATCGTGAGGCAATTGGGTAGCTACAATAAGTAGCGGCTCCAGGTTGAGGAACCAGCTATAACGGCTGGGGGACTCGACATGCTAACCACATGTTACCCCTACACTGGCTGTTGATCATCTACCTCTGTGATTGACACATGTGGATGTGAAGGGCCAGCAGCCGGCTGGTAAAAGGTCAACTGCTGAAAAGTGGAAAGATCCTCAATCGGAATCGGAAAACAACTCTAGTGTCATCGGTAGAACTTACATAAAGTCACTGTTACAATATCTATAATAAATAACTGTAGGCATTTTCCCTAATATCCGGTCTCTATATATGAGTGTTAATTACAAATGCCCTAATAATATCTAATTTGTATTTGCAAGCTCTTCAAACGGCGCTAGTTAATATCGTACTACAGAATTTAACTGGGAGTTGGCGTTCTTCTCTACTCTGTATATTATCCGTACAGCTCTTCCCTTAATTAAGGTTGCCGACCCCTGTCTTAGGTTAAAGAAAAAATAAAGTATAATGAACTCACTAAAACTCATTCGTTAGAAATTAAATGGTTGAAGAAGATGTTAGGTTAATTATCGCTAAAATAATTTCAACGATTAATCAGAGTATTTTAATATATATTTTTAATAATATATAATTTAAAGTTAAACTTACATTTTTGTAAACTATTATTAATATTAAACCACAATGAATCTTAAGTATGAAGTTAAACATGGCATAAATGTTTGACAAATGGGCCCTATCAAATATTCATTCATTTATTTATTTATATATATAGAATTTTAATGTTTACACATATTTCTGTGCCAAAGTTTTATTTTTCTTCTCCACTTGTCCCTATCCATGTCCTCCAGTCCTCTTGTTCTCATTCCAGTTTTTATTTCTTGCATCCACGAGTTTTTATATTACATTTATTTTACTGTTCTTTTGCCCAATGTCACCAGTTGTCTTATGACATTTCTGGCTTTCTCCCCAGGCGTTGGCGGAATTGTAATCCATTTCTTAGATTGGGGCACCTGGACGGCCGAATTACGATGATATGTTGGGTGATAAATTATAATGAAGCAGCAGGAAAGTTCTAAGCTAAACTTAACCTAAATTCCAGACCATGGGTTACCACAGGAATAATCCCCGTTAAGGAAAAATCCCTATGTCCTATGATGAATGTGTCAATTACATTTTTCTGGAAGGTATTACATGGGAAAAAATACGTTTAAGAATGCGCAACCGTGTTTTTTGTTGTATAATTAATTGCTACAATGTTTTTATATTATCTCCCGCAACCGCGATAATGTTACGTTAGTGCACAATATATATACAATCTGGTAGCCACATGCAGTCACTACAAAAATAACGTTAAAAAGGAGGAGCTTGATTTTTAGAGTGATAAAATTAAACCGATAAAATGAGGTGAAAAAGACTGTTAATGGTTGTAAATCAAAAATCATTGAAATGTGATTGGTCATTGACTCCCATTTGGGGCGAGTTAAATAGCCATAATTAATGCCACAAGTGATTTCCAAATCATCGATAAATTCACGAGTCACGAAGTAACTCACTTTGCTCTCTGTTATATATTCTTCTCTAATCACCTGTCTGTTCATCTCTCTTTGGTCCAGAAAAATTTCATAAGAACTTTATTCTCAAATACTCGTAATCTTTCCTTATTCCTTAAAGTAAGAATCCATGTTTCGCATCCATATAATGTAACAGGGAGAATAACATATTGCGTAGACTAAATACGTTGTAATTCTATCTGGTTTTGGTAACGTGAAGATGTACAACATACAGTACTTATCCTGTAAGTAAAATGTATGTAATAAGTTCTTGAATTATGCACTGGAGACTACAGAGACCGCATTTGTGGGGAAGTGAGGCGACGTCTAATGCAACAGCAGATTAATATAAAGGAATTCTCTAGTCTGAGAAGAGACTACAATGTCTTACTTCATGTAGGAATGCTCCACCTCATCTGTTGCATTTTCCTCGTAAAAAATAATTTATGTAGACTGTATATTTGTTATTATTCATTTCAAGTACTTTTACTTCCTTAATGCATGCTGCATAATGCATTAAATGCAGGAGATATATATAGGTTACTGTTGGTACGTACTGTAGTAATAATCACGAGAAAACACTCTAACAGTGACGTCATGAAGTTATGTTTTTTTTACTAAAATTCATGCATTTAAAGTAGTTCAAGATTAACCTCCTGGAATCAGTGATCATTTTATCTATACTAGTAGAATAATATTCAACCCGGGGTAGGTTGCACCCTAAGATATGCGATGACTTCTTGGAAAGTACGTAAAATTAAAAAAATTACAATTAGGCCTGCGAAATGAAAATCTTAAGAAATATTCAGGGGAAAACATTATTTGATAAAATACACAACACAGAAATTAGGGACAATTGCCATATTCAAGACATAACCAAATTTATTATAGATAGACGAAAATATTGGAAGGGTCATATAGAAAGAATGGAAGAAAACCGGCTTGCAAAAAGAGCTAAAGAAGATAGACCAATGGACGGGAGAAGAACAAGAGGAAGACCTGCCAAGAGATGGATAGACAGTGAATGTACATCCAGTACGTCTTCCTCCGAGGAGTGATTTTGGAAATAAACAGGATGAAAATCCTACAAATTAAGTTTAAGAAGAAGAAGACAATTAGGCCTACACATATTCTTCTGTTTCCCTCAACATATTTGTGTGATCAGATTTCTGCACTAACCATAACCAAAATATCAACAATGTTAATAATAATAATAATAATAATAATAATAATAATAATAATAATTACACTAGTCAACATGATTTTTGTCTCATGAGTAGCAATAGTTGTAAATAAGCAGTTTTTTTTTGTCGTGTATTCAAATATGTATTCGGAATTTCTCCATCACCCACAGTTTTTTTTTATTTCAATTTTAATTAATGGATTTAAATAATTATTTTTGCGGTGGACTAGTGGTTATGCACCTTGCCTCTGGTCCCGAGGGTCGCGGATTCAAACCCGGCTGGGGTCGATGGATTTTTTAGGATGGAAAAATCCAAGGAGCAAGTCCTCCGAGAGGGACTTTAAGCCGTGTGTCCAGAGTCTGAAGATTTTCAGGCTCGTAAAAGATCCTTAAGCCTGAATGAAAAGGCCTCTAAGCAAAATTTACCGAATTTCCCCGTCCTAGTACTACCTTGGTTTCCTAGATGTCAGTATGAGGCGGAACGCTGACCACGGACCACTCAAATGACATTTATACGTAAACAAGTGTAGCTAAATTAGTATGGTTGAAATTCTTCCCTTTAAGGGTAGAGCGCCTAAATCTGTGTTAAGGGAAACAAGGGCTTACAGGAAGAAGAAGATTTTTAATAAACGTTTTTTCGTCTATTATTCCATTGTAAAATAAAACCAATTGAGCTAACTCATGAGATTTCAGCTATGGAAAAGATATATCAAGGCAAACGGAATCCTAATATGCTGGCCGATTATTGTTGGACCATTAAGAGGGATGCTCCACAGGCGAAATATAGCAGAAAATTGTCATTTCTTACTTTCAAGGTGAGTCCTAATGTTCGAATATTGTGTAGTTACGAATGTGGAAAATGTTAAAGTATTTGAAATTATGAATTCCTGTCTCTCGAAAACCTTGCGTGATGGAGAAAACCGATATCATATTTGAATTCAGGAGAAAAAATACTATCAGAATCACATATTTTTCTTTCTGATATAAAAAAGGTTTTTTTTTTGCTCAGTAGACATTCCATAATAACAGGTTTATTGTAAGCGTAATTAAAGGGTATCGGGTGTTGAATATAAAGCAGGTGTTTTTTTTAATATAAATAAATATCTACGACCTAGAATAAAATAAAATAATGTACGTTGTGAGGATTGAAAATGTATTATTAATTAGCAAAGTAAAGTGATCCCACAACAGGCCTCATGAGGCCCTTGGGGTAGTAGGAGGTTAAGGCTCCCACTTTTTCTAGACAATCGGCACTTTATGTCAGCCGGGTTATCAGCCCTGCGTGACGGCCGCCTTTACCCCCAGAACAAGCGTCTGGTACTCATTTCAGTTAGAGGCTGAGTCGACCCCAGGGCTATAGTGCCGCCAGAGGGTTTTGGGTTAGTTTAAAAATCCTGACCCCAACGGGACTTGAACCCTCGACCCTCCGACTTGTAGCTCAGTGCCTTAACCACTACGCTACTAGCGAAGTTCAAATCATCCGTAAAATCTCATTTTAAATCCATGTAGCGTAAATAATATTAGCCCCTACATTTCACTTGGTATAAAACCATATTTGTACAGTCTTCATTATGTGCTCAGTAGAATAAAATGAACAACTATTTTGCAGGTTATCTGGTTTATAGTTATACATACAATGCACTGTGAGGTGCCTTCTAGAAGTTAAAACAAAGGACATACATAAAAATTACGAATGAAGTGCTGTGCTAAATTGTATTTCAAAGAAGGCACGGTCTTTATCGCCCGCTGGAATGGAAATAACGATATTACAATAAAACGTAGTAGAGTTAATTATTATAATTAAACATTAGTCTAATATCAATAAAAATAAATGAATGGTCACACTTAGAAATACATTCCATCCATAGTAATTCTGCCCGAAGGCAGGTCTTTCACAGCAATCATAGCATTTTCATGCTATGCTTGCAGCTTTACTAGAGAATTGTAGGTGTGGTAGCTTCCCGTTGCTTTCCACACCGGTGAAGGATGATCATGATCATGATAAATATGATGGCCATATTATTTCGGGGACCGTTTGGGCCTTAAAGTTTTGCTGACATTTGTCTTACATGTGAGGAAAAACCCCGATAAAAACCTCACCCAGAAAAACTGCCCCGACCGGGGATTGAACCCGGGCCCGCTGCGTGACAAGGCAGCACACTACCTTGAGACCACAGCGATGAACTCGATTTAAATACCTAGGAACAATAATCACAAATAGCCAATAGGAATGAGATGCACAAAGAAATTAAACATGGCTCAATACTGGAAATGCGTGCTATTATGCATTACAGAGACTCTTGACGTCCCAACTCCTTTCAAAAAACGTTACACTGAAAATGTATATAACTGTTATTCTACCAGTTTTATTGTATGGATGCAAAACATGGACTCTTGCTTTAAGGAAGCAAAGTAAATTAGGAGTATTTGAGAATAAAGGTCTTAGGAAAATTTTTGGGACAAAAAGAGATGAACAGACAGGTGAATGGAGAAGACTACTTAACAATGAACTACTTGGTTTTTATAGGAAACCAGATATAATAAGAACAGTTAAGTCTGCGACAGGCAGGATGTTTGGCACGAATGGGGAATGAAAGACGTGCATGGAAGCTTCTTGCAGAAAACCAGAGGGAAAACACCAAATTGGTAGACCGAGAATGAGGTGGGAGAATAACATTAACTATGATTTGAGAGAAATAGATTATACAAGGAATGATTGGAAAGTATTAGCTCAGGATAGGGATATATGTAGAGCTTATGTCCGCGCGGCCATGAACCTACGGGTTGGATAGTGTCAGTGAGTTAGTTAGTTAGTTACCCTAATTACACATTAGTAGGATAAAATAGAATTGACCTAGCAAGGGAGACTAGGCCATACATCATGCCACATTGGCTCCAGAGCCGAGAGAAATCAAATTCACACGATCAAGTGTCATTGACACCGTTATTAATGAGGCTTGTCAACTGATGTCAATTTTTGATGTGAATCGTTCAAGTCTGTATTTGACAGTGATGCCCATCAAAGGATAAAAAAACAAACAAATAATGCCGTTAAAGTAATGAATCTCTAAATTGAAATCTGAGAATCGCTTTACAAATCGAGTTACACGAGAACAGCATCCGATGACAGATTTGTTTTGTCTTTTTTTTTCTCTTGATTGCTTCGACGGGAACATCAGCTTGTATTCCAATGTTCAAATGAGACCAATCTTTCAAGCTTCAATACGTTGTCGCCAAACGAAATGGATCACAGACTATCATTGACCTTACAAATTTCTTGAGATCGAAGTTCAATTACTCTAAGAAGCCGACTATATAAAATCGGTTTGCTCTTTTTATTGGCAGACATTTTGATGGATTATTTTACGCCTTTGTGATTGATGAAGAAATAACGTGATGTTAGTGTTCTGCAGTCTACGGCCTGCAGGCCACATAAAGGTCTGAGTATAGAAAGTAACCGAAACAACAACAACAACAATAATAATAATAATAATAATAATAATAATAATAATAATAATAATAATAATAATAATAATAATAATAATAGATAGATCATCGGTTGATTAATGTCTTTGACAACGTCCGATTCCTAATAGCCAATTTTGTCGGTCCAACCAATCTCCTGGTTGTAGATGTTTCTCCTTCAATATAAATATATTCCTTAACTCCAGGAGGTTTCAGATCTTCCTCTGCCTCGTCTTCCCTCAGGTTTCCATTCCAAAATAGATTTAGTAGTCGATCCTCTTCCATTCGCTGGACATGTCCGTACCATCTTAATTGCTGAGTTTTAATATAATCTAAAATAAGTGTCTTCAATCATCATTTTCTCCCTTATAACTGAGTTTCTAACTTTTTCTCTTCTTGAAATTCATGCTGCCCTTCGTATAAAATCCATTGCCGTTGCCAAAAGATACTTTTTTTTTTGTTAATGGCCAAAGTTCTGATCCATAAGTAATGATGTTTTTAACAATTGTATAATATATATTCATTTTATTTTCATTACTTATATTTTTCTTCTTCTCCTCCTTCCTTTCATGTGATAGACCTAGTGGTCTGTTACGGTGTCAATCCAACGTTTGAAGGGTCTGCCCAAAGATCTCTTGCCTGGTGGCTGGTAATTTAAGATCTGACGTGATATTCTTGTTCTGCTCATTCTTCGTACGTGAGATTTCGAGTTGTTTCTGTATTTTTGTACATATTCCATGACTGATTCTGTGTGTAATTCTTTGAGAATCTCAGAATTCCTTTTATGGTCTGTTCTTGAGTAGTATTTATATTTTTATCCCACAATATTCCATTGAATCAAGTAATTGCAAATTTTCCTTTATTATTTCTATTTCTTATTTTCTCTTCATAACAATAATAATAATAATAATAATAATAATAATAATAATAATAATAAATTCTACTTTTTTTCAAAATTCTAAATATAATATTCCAATTATCCTAAATTACTTCTTAATCCAGAATGTTTGCACTGAAATGCAGAATGAGTACTTACATAATATTGCTGTCTCTCTCTTCATCCGTAGCTGATCACTCAATTTGTAGGTACTTCAGGTAAATCCCCACTTGTAATGGTTGGATTACACAGATTTTCGGAAAAAACATCTACGTTGGTTTATTTTAATAGCATATACTGAGTTTAGTTGTGAAACATCGAAAAACGCGATCGCTAGAGCGATTTTTAATTTTCGTTTCAAGTGAACCTCCAAACCTAATGGTTTTGGAGAATAATAGATGGCAATTAAACACTCACCCTACTTGAAAACCAGCATCTATAAATTTTCGTAAAGATCTGTTACGTGGTTTAGAATTCTATAATTCATAAGCATACACACATTCGCTTTTATATCATAATACACACTTTAATTAAACAGCGAGCATCTAAGATATTATAGCTTTTAAAATGAATGGAGTAGACTGCATAACAGTGAACTATATGGTCTTTATGAAAAGCCAGATGTAATAAGAATAGTTAAGTCTCGTAGAATGCGATGTACAGGACATGTGGCACGAATGGGGAATGAAAGACATGCATGGAAGCTTCTTGCAGGAAAACCAGAGGGAAAAAGCGCAGTTGGTAGACCAAGAATGAGGTGGGAGAACAACATTAACTATGATTTGAGGGAAGTGGATTATACAGGGAATGATTGGAAAGCATTAGCTTAGGATAGGAATGTATGGAGAGCATAGGTCCGCGCGGCCATGAACCTACGGGTTCGATAAGTAAGTAAAATGAGTAAGGTGATCATATCCAATATCACTTGATTTCAATTGTAAGTTATTTATATAGACCTACAATATAAGAGTATGAAAATCAGTGACAGAATTTTTTAGTTCACAAAAGTTTTGGTTGCAATTAAAAATACTATAAAATGTTGATTGAGCCTCCATTAACTATGATTTGAGGGAAGTAGATTATACAGGGAATGATTGGAAAGCATTAGCTCAGGATAGGGATGTATGGAGAGCTTATGTCCGCGCGGCCATGAACCTTCGGGTTCGATAGTGCCAGTGAGTAAGTATAAAATGTTGATTACTCTGAGCAACAAAAAATAAACTTTTTTTCTCAGAAAGAATAATATGTGATTCTGATAGTATGTTTTCTCCTGAATTCAAATATGATATTGGTTTTTCTCCATCAGGCAAGGTTTCCGAGAGATTCCACCCTCTTAACCGGGAACCAAGCATTTCAGACTGGTTTTTGGATAACTTTAAATCTCGTAAGAAATCGTTAAGATCTTCTTGAGTCAATAAATGAGACTCAGATGAACAGCTTTGTTCAAAAGTTGTATCACCAAAATCTGTTTCTTCTTCTTCCTTACTTCCATCAGTATCTGAGCTCTCTTCATCTAATGCCACATGTTCTGGAGGCTTTGGTATGGGCAATTCTTCGCAGTGTGGAACTGGTCTCATTGCAGATTTGCAAGTCAGGGTACACCATTGCATGTTTTGATTTTGACGTAATCCATTTAGTGTTTGTTAAGCAGAAATAACAGTCAGAGGAATCCATTAATTGAAATCGAAATAAAAAGAACTGTGGGTGATGGAGAAATTCCGAATGCATATTTGAAAACACGATAAAAACTGCATGAAGTACAACTATTGGTACTCATGAGACAAAAATAATTTTGACCAGTGTTATTATTAATAAATATTAGTTAGGTAATTATAAATTTTAATTTAATCATTGGTTTATACAAAGTTACTTTTATCAGGCTTGAAAGCAATAGAGTGTCCCACCAACTAGTTGCTAGCAAGGAGGTGGTAAGTCCAGCGATGGGGTTGCCATCTTTAAGCATCTGGACCTGCTTCAGTACTGCATTTACTCATTATTAGTTGGAATGGTTATACCGCCATGACTCGGTTCCCAGAGCCTCGTTTTTTAAAACAGGTTGCACCACGAGAAGGTGAGGTTGAGAATTGAGTAGGAGAGGTTATATGAGACACTTCATTACTTCTTGCAACCCTGAACTACTGTCCAAATGGGAACTTGGTCGACCTATGAAAAGATGACACGAAAACCGCTTTTTCAGCCAGTAACAGTTCTTCTAGGACTAATACCAGGCAGGATTATGATGATGATGATGATGATGCAAAGTTATTGGACAGAGTAAACTGAGGTTTATTCGGAGGTCACAGATCTGACTTACTTACTTACTTACTTACTCACTGGCACTATCGAACCTGTAGGTTCATGGCCGCGCGGACATAAGCTCTCCATACATCCCTATCCTGAGCTAATGCTTTCCAATCATTCCCTGTATAATCTACTTCCCTCAAATCATAGTTAATGTTGTTCTCCCACCTCATTCTTGGTCTACCAACTGGGCGTTTTCCTTCTGGCTTTCCTACAAGAAGTTTCCATGCACGTCTTTCATTCCCCATACGCGCAACATGTCCTGCCCATCGCAGTCTACGAGACTTAACTGTTCTTATTATATCTGGCTTCCTATAAAGACCATTTAGTTCATTGTTATGTAGTCTTCTCCATTCACCTGTCTGTTCATCTCTCTTTGGTCCAAAAATTTTCCTAAGTACTTTATTCTCAAATACTCGCAATTTCCTTTCCTCCCTTAAAGTAAGAGTCCATGTTTCGCACCCATATAATATAACTGGTAGAATAATAGTTTTATATATTTTCAGCTTAACGTTTCTTGAAAGGAGTTGGGACATCAAAAGTCTCTGCAATGCACAATAGCACGCATTTCCAGAATTGAGCCTATGTTTAATTTCTTTGTGCATCTCATTCCTATTTGTGATTATTGTTCCTAGGTATTTGAATTCAGCCACTTCCTCAAAATTTTCCTCATTTGTCATTAGCTGTCCATTTCCATTATATACTGAATTTCTACGTGTGACCATACATTTAGTTTTATTGATATTTACTTCCAGTCCCAATTTCTTAGTGTTACTCAATAGTGTGTGCGTGTTGGCCTTTAGTCAGATCTGACATGGATTTTAATTCAAATTAGAAACAAAAATATGTAAAATAAATTCCAGAGTAGTACCATGTGAATTAATTAAATTATATAAGTATATATATAGTATTTCTAATGTTTCTTCGTTAACGCAAAATATTGAAACAACGTTTATAAATTGGCTTCGAATTTCTAGTTAATGTTAAAACAGAACAAAGTAGGTATAGTAAAGTGTTTCAACAGTTAAAAATAAAAATGTGATCACGAAAATAAGAAACCATTGATCGTGACCTGTTTGAGATAATATCTCGCTATTTGCTTAAACCTCGAGATTCTTTTCAGCAGACATCTTGGGGAAAGATTTCGACAATGAAATGTAATTCTTATTCGGCGCCACTTGATCGTACATAATGCATATCTAGCTGAACACTAGGATTCTGAGAATAACATTAAATTAGTTAACGCGAAATCTTGACTTAGAGACTTCAATGCGAAACTAAAACTTGTTCGGATGAAGGTGATAAAATCGAGATGAAAAACACTGTGATTGGTGTAAATCAAAATTCATTGAAATGTGATTGGTCATTGAATGCCATTTGGGGCATGAGTTATCCAACTGTCTTCTGGTAGAGTTCGTGCGTGAATAAATTTAATGCAGACTGATTTACAATTTACACAGGTTATATTCTTCGGGTGCCACCAAGTTAAGAGGTTAAAATTGCAAAAAGAAAGGAAGTAAAACACAACTTACTTACTTACTCACTGGCACTATCGAATCCGTAGGTTCATGGCCGCGCGCACATAAGCTCTCCATACATCCCTATCCTGAGCTAATAATTTCCAATCATTCCCTGTATAATCTACTTCCTCAAATCATAGTTAATGGTATTCTCCCACCTCATTCTTGGTCTACCAACTGGACGTTTTCCCTCTGGCTTTCCTACAAGAAGCTTCCATGCAAGTCTTTCATTCCCCATACGTGCAACATGTCCTGCCCATCGTAGTCTACGAGACTTAACTGT
The DNA here is from genome assembly GCA_030220185.1 of Diploptera punctata. NCBI lineage: Eukaryota > Metazoa > Arthropoda > Insecta > Blattodea > Blaberidae > Diploptera > Diploptera punctata. Next base: position 1,360,677 of record JASPKZ010007807.1, on the reverse strand, counting down.
TCTTATTATATCTGGCTTCTTATAAAGATCATGTAAGTTCATTGTTATGTAGTCTTCTCCATTCACCTGTCTGTTCATCTCTCTTTGGTCCAAAAATTTTCCTAAGTACTTTATTCTCAAATATTCGTAATCTCCTTTCCTCTCTTAAAGTAAGAGTCCATGTTTCGCATCCACATAATATAACTGGTAGAATAATAGTTTTATATATTTTCAGTTTAACGTTTTTTGAAAGGAGTTGGGACGTCAAGAGTCTCTGCAATGCATAATAGCACGCATTTCCAGAATCGAGCCTATGTTTAATTTCTTTGTGCATCTCATTCCTATTTGTGATTATTGTTCCTAGGTATTTGAATTCAGCCACTTCCTCAAAATTTCCCTCATTTGTCATTAGCTGTCCATTTCCATTATATAATGAATTTCTACGTGTGACCATATATTTAGTTTTATTGATATTTACTTCCAGTCCTAATTTCTTAGTGTTACTCAATAGTGTCCCTGGGGGTCCGTTTACGGGCCCCAGCTGTGCTCACAACAGCAACAGGGCGCGTCCCCGGGCGGCGGATAGGGGAACGGTCGGTGGTTTGCTTGCATTCCTCCCGGCTAGGTCCGGACCGGACCCGCGGGCCATTTGTGGGGTCGTCAGGACTCGAGCGACCTGACGTACTATTTAGCTCGTGCTGCGCCCACTCCAGCAGCAAAACGCGTCCCCTCGGTGGCGTAGTGGGGAAAAGGTCGGTGGATCTGCTAGTCAGTCCTCCCTTCCAAGTCCGATGGACTCGCGGACCATGAGTGGGGTCAGCAGGAGAAATTTTTATTGGTTATAGGAGCCTGCTGCCAAGCCTGAACGACCCCGGCCCACAGCGGGGGCCTGTGCCACCGTTGGTGGGGTGGTGGGAGACTAGGGGTTCGTGGCCCTATCTCCTGGTTCATTGAACCTGAGACCATCTGTGGGGGCACCATGGGAGATGAGCACCCTGGATGCCTACATTGCTCAGTGGGCTGCCTCACAGCAGCTACACGACTAGGCCTAGTCTTGCGAACGGGCTGGATGGGACAATAACCGGGCGTAATGCTGGGAATTACCACCAGGTCAATAAGCTCGGGAAAGGAGGAAGCGCGGTCTTTTGTCGTTGGGGACTTAGCGCCGACTCTGGAACCGAGTGACCCAAGGACAATCTGTGAGGTCGTCAGGAGTTGAGCGACCTGACGTACTAATGCTCAGGCTGGACCCACTTCAGCAACCAAACACGTCCCCAGCTGGTGCACTGGGGGAAAGATCGGTGGATCTGCTAGACAGTCCTCCCGGTTAAGTCCAAGGGACTCGTGAACCATTAGTGGGGTAGGCAAGAGTTGAGCGCCTTGTCGTACTAATTGCTCATCTGTTGGAGCTTGCGAGCTCCGTGCTGGCCCACAACAGCTGCAGAAGGCGTCCCTGGGGGCACACCAGGGCTCGGCTCGGACCAGTCCAGAGGAGAGCTACTGTACTGGTTCCTGGCTCGGCCTACGGGCCCGTCGACAAACTGTGGGGTCGCCAGGAGATGAGCACCTGGATGTACTAAAAGTCTCACACTGTTGGGCTTGTAGCCCTAGCCGGTCTCACAACGGCTGCAGGACACGTCCCTGGAGGCAGAACAGGGGAATGGTCGGTGGATCTGCGACAGCAGTCCTCCCGGCTAGGCTCATGGAGCCCGTGGACCAACTGTGGGGTCATCAGGATTGAGTGACCTGATGTACTATGTAGCTCATCAATTGCCCGAGAAGTGCAAAACTCCAACACTCTCTCCCTGGAGTGTTGGTTTTATAGGACCCAGAACTTTGAACGTGGACGCGAGATTTAGATTAGGGAGGACTAGAACTAGGACTTGGGAGTATGGTCATGACGACCGAGGTATCCCAAGGGGTGGATGGCAGGGCCTAGATGTTACTCAATAGTGTGTGCGTGTTGTCCTTTAGTATCTCCTCGCTATCGGCAAATAGTACTACATCATCAGCATAAACTAACGGCTTATTTATACCATTGAGTTGTAGTAAAACACAACATAAATATAAATGTTGTTCTTAGAAACAAGTGTATTATTCAATTAGGCCTGCTTTAAAGATAAACGATTTAAATTAATTATTCATAGATTTGGATTTTTCCCATGTCTATGTATTTATATATGGGCGGGACAAAGTGACTCCGATATTTTCATAGGAATATTTCCTCGGCAGGCTGTTTTGATGTTTCGTTTCATCGCTTTAACTGGATGACGCCTTAGTCATTTCCTGTGTCGGCTAAATAATTCACTTACTCTACCGGGTAATTAATTACTCTGGGTTTTACGGGATTAAAAGGAAAACCTCAAAATCTTAACCAATTTGCTGTTAATATGGCATATACGAGTAATTGTAAGATGAAGCGCTGAATCACTGCAGGAAGCTTAATCCTAAATCAGATGAATCGGACTTGCTGACAGATTAATTATTTCTTCAAAACATAGTTGAGTCACGTCTGTTCCTGAAACGCCATAATCCTAAATATACCGGTATCTACTACAATTTCGCTATGTGTGCGCAAGAACTACAAAATTTAATAAACATAGAAATATGAGCAGAATTTAAAAGTTATAAATTATGGCAGATCATGATTCAAAGCAATTTTTTTTATATTTATGTACAGATTTTTAATGTTTACACATATTTCTGGGCCTAAAATTTTATTTTTCTTCTCCACTCGTATCTATCCATCCAATTCCATGCCCTCCTGTCCTTTTGTTCTCATTTCAGTTTTTATTTCTTGCATCCACGAGATTTGAGGTCCTTGTTTCCTTCTTCTACCAGGTGGACACCATTCCAATGTTTTCCTGGGTAACCTTTCTTCTTGCATTCGTCGTACGTGCCCATACCAATTTAATTGCTTGTATCTTATAAATATAATCTACTATTGAATACACTGGTCAACATGATTTTTGTCTCATGAGTACCAATATTTGTACTTAATGCAGTTTTTTTATCGTATTTTCAAATATGTATTCGGAGTTTCTCCATCACTCATAGTTCTTTTTATTTAAATTTCAATTAATGGATTTAAATAATTATTTTTTAATAAACTATTTTCGTCCATTTGTCCATTGTAAAATAAAACCAAATGAGGTAACTCAGGAGATTTCAGCTATGAAAAAGATATATCAAGACAAATGGAATCCTAATATACTGGCCGATTATTGTTGGACCATCAAGAGAGATGCTCCACAGGCGAAATACAGCAGAAAATCGTCATTTCTTACTTTCTAGGTGAGTCCGAATGTTCGAATATTGTGTAGTTACGAATGTAGAAAATATTAAAGTGTTTGAAATTATAAATTCTTGTCTCTGGGAAACCTTGCATGATGGAGAAAAAAACCTATATCATATTTGAATTCAGGAGAAAAAAATGCTATCAGAATCATATATTTTTCTTTCTGAGACAAAAAAAAGTTTTTTTTGTTGCACAGTGATATATATTACTCATTTTTTTCTAATTGTGAACATCTTGCTGCTCTCCTCAAGAAATCCATTTCCATCGACATAAGTTTTTGTTCTAAGTTTTTGTTGAATTTCCAAACTTCACATCCATATGTGACCATATTTCTCACTATTGAATTATATATTTGTAACTTATTTTTTCTGGTTATACGCCTGTTCCATAAGACTCCTTTCATCATTGCTGTTATTGCTCTACCATTATTTATCCTGTTCTTATAATGACTTTCTTGCCTATCCTCTTTATCTACTTTTACTCCCAGATACCCAAATTCTTCACATCCTCTAACATACTCCTGTTGATATTCTAATATTAAATCTTCCGTTTCGGCTCCACATCCCATATAAAATGGTTTTTCTTCTAAATTTAAGAAAAATGAAAGCAAAATATATACTGAAATAATAATATTAATTGAAGAACTTCATGATAATAATATACCTAATTATATCCTATGTTAACATTTTAAATGAGTTACACTGAGCAACAAAAAATAAACTTTTTTTCAGTCTCAGAAAGAACAATATGTGATTCTGATAGTATTTTTTCTCCTGAATTCAAATATGATATCGATTTTTCTCCATCACGCAAGGTTTCCGAGAGACAGGCATTTATAATTTCAAACACTTTAATATTTTCTACATTCGTAACTACACAATATTCGAACATTCGGACTCACCTAGAAAGTAAGAAATGACGATTTTCTGCAATATTTCGCCTGTGGAGCATCCCTCTTGATGGTCCAACAATAATTGTCCAGCATATTAGGATTCCATTTGCCTTGATATCTCTTTTCCATAGCTGAAATCTCCTAATGAAAGTGTTCCCCGTTTTATTTTACAATGGACAAATGGACGAAAAAACGCTTATTAAAAAACAATTATTTAAATCCATTAATTGAAATTGAAATAAAAAAAAACTGTGCGTGATGGAGAAATTCCGAATACATATTTGAAAACACGATAAAAAACTGCATTAAGTACAACTATTGGTACTCATGAGACAGAAATCATGTTGGCCAGTGTAATTTAACGATATTATCTCCTTTAAAGGTTGTAGCGTATCCTCTACATTTTTTAAATATTTTTTGGTTTCTTCAGGTATTAATGAGTTGCTTTTAGACACATACGATCCTAAATTTTATTTTTTAGAATTCAACTTTATCTGTTAAATTTACCACCACTTCAGTTCAGTGGTGTGGTATGACAGTTTCAAAAGTGCTTGTTTTAAGTGTTTTGTTCGTGAGAATTGAAGCGAAGTTAAGATAGTTGTATTGAGCAATACCATATTCCATTATGTGTTCTCTTCTCTAACAGCAAGTGTTTAAGAAAAATAGAATACTAACAAGTTTTCCAGAAACGTTATCATTTTTTTTTTATATACAAAGTTACCCAATGTCGTCACTACTATCTAGAAGTGACATCGTTGCCCGTCGCATAGCGAGTTTGGGTTCGGTTTCGTGTCAGGTTGATTTCCCTGGTTAAGGTTTTTCAGGATATTCCTCAGAATTAAAGCAAATGGCAGGAAACTGGGACCACATTCATTCATAGTGTTCTGCTCAATAGCAGGTCTTTCACTGCAAACTCAGCATTCTCCACTCTTTCCTTGACTCAGCTTTCCTTTTTGTATCTGCATACAAACCATTTATTTTAATATTGTCTATCATCTGATGTCTTTTTCTGCCTCTAACTTTCTTTCCGTTGACCATTCCTTCTAGCGCATCCTTCAACAGGCAGTTTCTTCTTAGCCAGCGGCCAATCCAATTTATTTTCCTCTTCTTTATGAGTTCCATCATTGTTCTTCTTTCACCCATTCTGTCTAGCACATCTTCATTTCTTACTTTGTCTGTCCATTTTACACGTTCCATTCTTCTCCATATCCACATCTCTTTTCCTCATTCCGTCGTAATGTCCACGTCTCTGCACCATATAATGCTACACTCCACACAAAGAGATTAATAGACCAGCAGTCACATTAAAAACTATTGGTCATCAATGATATTGAAGTTATGAGTATTCAGATTTTATGGAAGTAGAATTTGATTCATACATAATTCCTCAAAATTCACTAGCCTGTTTCTTATTTTTCTTGCCATAGGTCCGCAGAAAATGCTTCTCTTCTTTTTGAAAGCTTCTTTTGCCATTGCTATCATCTGCTTTACTTCTTGACTGCAGTTCATGTTACTACTGATAGTACAACCCAAGTATTTGAAGCTCTCCACTTGCTCAATGGCCTCATCTTTAATCTTCATGTTTATCTTCCTTTGTTTCTTTCCTATAATCATGGCCTTTGTCTTATTTATATTTATCACTGGGACCACATTATTCGTAAAAATAATCGTTGTCATCGATGGAATTATTATAAATTAAGTAAAATGCTGTTACGGTTATCATTTCTAACTAGCATTGCAGGGATCCCGGATTCGATTCCCGGTTATAGACCCCAGGGCCAACATGTTTTTTTTTCGGTATATGTCTGAAACGAAGTTCAATCAGCCTAACGAGGTCAATTGAGTACTATAGCTACTTGTTTGGGAATTAACTAAATCGGTTAAGAGAACTGGAGCTAAGATTGAGGGATTGCTTCACGCTAACCACATGACTCCCTGAACTGTAGTCTAGTCAGTGATGACAATTACTTAAGTCCGTTTTGTGACTGATTTTTAATTTAAAGAGTCAAGCATCACGCAACAAATCCACATCGTCATAGTTCTATTAAGGACCTGGAGTTAACGTTTGACTGACGAGAGTTTAAATGTCCAACATAGAAATAAATATAGCGTTTGCGACTGGTTTAAGAATTCGCAAGCATAATACTCCATGGAAGATGAATAGAGAGCACCTCTCCCTGTAGTTAAAGTGTCACATCGGATATCGATACACCGAAAGAGCATTTCAGTAGCGATTCCAGATTTCTCAAGGGCAAAAGAAGAATCAGCAAAACTAAACATCGCTAAACTATTGCCACAGGATGCCATTGATCAAGCTTGCACATTGTTTTGGCGTAAGTAATAATCAACACAATGATCTTAAGATAAAAATTAAAATATATATTAATTAATAAAAAAATAAAAGTAGTTTTATTTGATTTTCATATTTATTATATAATTCAGTGACAGCTGTTTCGGTACACTGTACCTTCTTCAGACATGTTAAATTATGAATTGTGTTGCAACTGATCTAAGCAACAATACAACTATATTTATTTAATTTTTTTAATTTAACACAGGGGATTCATTCAAATCAAGTTGAGAATTTAACAGTATGTTACTACTTTTAAATTTATTAATTTCTACAGCCTCCAAAAGATCTAACTTCTTACCCTTATCACAAACATGTAAAATTTCAAAATTTTGATCGAAACAATGATTAAATTGGAATAGGTGGTTAGCATATTTTGAATATTCTAAATTTCTGTTATATGCTCTCATGTGTTCCTTTATCCGAGAGATAAAAGGTCTACCAGTTTGTCTTATATAGACATTGTCACATGTGCCACACTTCAATTTATATACACCTGATAATTTTTATTTTTTTATTTTGGGTTTTATTGTTTTTTATTATATTTTGTAAAGTTTTATTAGTTTTAAATACCACATTAATGTTCAACTTTTTAAAGTGTTTAGATATTTTATTTGATTATTTAAAATATATATGCATATATTATTTTAAATACATTGTTTTAAGAAACTTGTGGACGACGGCACTTGCCAACAGGTATTTTTATTTTATTTTTAACTTAAGATCATTGCGTTGATTATTACTTACGCCAAAACAACGTGCCAGCTTGATCAATGGCATCCTGTGGCAATAGTTAGCGATGTTTAGTTTTGCTGATTCTTCTTTTGCCCTTGAGAAACTGGAATCGCTACTGAAATGCTCTTTCGGTGTACCGATATCCGATGTGACACCTTAACTACAGGGAGAGGTGCTCTCTATTCATTTTACACAGTGTATTATGCATGTGAATTCTTAAACCAGTCGCAAACGCTATAATTATTTCTAGGTTGGACATTTAAACTCTCGTCAGACAAAAGTTAATTCCAGGTCCTTAATATAACTATGACGATGTGGATTTGTTGACTGATGCTTGATTCTTTAAATTAAAAATCAGTAAAAAACATTGTAAGATAAACAGATCAGTATCCATAACCTAGAGAAAAAAATATCGACTATTATAATTAAAACGACTATAAATAACAACAAATAAAATAATCATCCACGAGTTTACATTTTCATCGAGTGATTAGCGGTTGAAGCAGTTCGGAAAAATTCTTGCGTTACTTCTCAATACGTCATTCTAATACGGAAAAATTCTTGCGTTACTTCTCAATACGTCATTCTAATACGGAAAAATTCTTGCGTTACTTCTCAATACGTCATTCTAATACGGAAAAATTCTTGCGTTACTTCTCAATACGTCATTCTAATACGGAAAAATTCTTGCGTTACTTCTCAATACGTCATTCTAATACGGAAAAATTCTTGCGTTACTTCTCAATACGTCATTCTAATACGGAAAAATTCTTGTGTTACTTTTCAATACGTCATTCTAATACGTTTAATGTGTCTACTGACAACACATCAAGAACATCGTCGACAACGTCTTAGATAGAATAACTAGTAGCACATAGTCATCCTGCTGATGATGGAAGTCAACTTCCGAAAGGCCTCCAAGTATTATTTTAAATGTATTATTTTAAGAAACTTGAGGACGACCGCACTTGTTAACAGGTATGTATATATTTTTTAATTTTTATCTTAAGATCATTGTGTTGATTATTAATGCTGCTATTGGCCGATAGCGAGGAGATACTAAAGGACAACACGCACACACTAAGGAATTAGGACTGGAAGTAAATATCAATAATACAAAATATATGGTCACACGTAGAAATGCATTATATAATGGAAATGGACAGCTAATGACAAATGAGGGAAATTTTGAGGAAGTGGCTGAATTCAAATACCTAGGAACAATAATCACAAATAGGAATGAGATGCACAAAGAAATTAAACATAGGCTCAATTCTGGAAATGCGTGCTATTATGCATTGCAGAGACTTTTGATGTCCCAACTCGTTTCAAAAAAGGTTAAACTGAAAATATATATAACTATTATTCTTCCAGTTATATTATATGGATGTGAAACATGGACTCTTGCTTTAAGGCAGGAAATGAGATTACGAGTTTTTGAGAATAAACTTCTTGAGAAAATTTTTGGACCAAAGAGAGATGAACAGACAGGTGAATGGAGAAGACTTACATAACAATGAACTACGTGGTCTAATAAGAACAGTTAAGTCTCGTAGACTGCGATGGGCAGGACATGTTGCGCGTATGGGGAATGAAAGACGTGCATGGAAGCTTCTTGTAGGAAAGCCAGAGGGAAAACGCCCAGTTGGTAGACCAAGAGTGAGGTTGGAGAATAACATTAAGTATGATTTGAGGGAAGTAGATTATACAGGGAATGATTGGAAGGCATTAGCTCAGGATAGGGGTGTATGGAGAGCTTATGTCCGCACGGCCATGGACCTACGGGTTTGATAGTGCCAGTGAGTAAGTATTACTTACGCCAAAACAATGTGCAAGCTTGATCAATGGCATCCTGTGGCAATAGTTTAGCGATGTTTAGTTTTTGTTGATTCTGACTTCAGTCAGCGTAGATTAGTTTTCCCCCGATCTAGTTGTAAGCTCCATATGTTTGTTGATGGAATCATAACCACATAGACATTTTTTAGTATTGATTACCGTTGATTTACAGCAGTAAGTGTCGTGAAACAGAACTGGTATCTCTGCATTTAAAAACTTTACGGTCTACACAAATGTATTTTATAGGATAAGCTCGGAGCTTGGTCCATTTAGATAATAAATGTCACAATATCTCAGGCTTCGCCATATAAATATCACTTTTTTCCCCCACTCCTCCTTCCTGAACCTGATTAAACACAAGGGAGTGCACCCCCACCCCCTACAGTCGATAGAGCTGTAATGTCCGTACCTGTATGTTTGAATGTTTCAACTGGGTTGATGAATTTCAACCCCCCTCCTCTCATGTCCAGTTCTTTTCACTTTATGGGTTAGTGTCGGTTGGATAAGCGAAAAGGGGTGGATAGATACTTTTTGGAGTGTACAGTTACCGTAATTTTGAGGTCGCTAATTACGTTACCTCGCGATCCACGCCCTTTTCCCCCTCCTATCAACCCTCGATAGCCTCCTGCTATTTAAATATAGATCTAGCTAACTGGCCGCTTCCCTTTGATTGACTGGGGCTGAGATCAAATTTGACCGCTAATGTGACGGTGGAAGTGACAACCAGCGAAATAAGTTGATCACATAAATAGGTGGCAGAGTATAAACACTAGACCCATTGATGTGACATCATCACTTTGTAATAGGACTATGTGCTCTTGCTTTGCACTGCCATTTCGCTCGACGTGACAGTCTTTCTACAGTTAAGACGTCTGCTCCAATAATATAATGTATTTAGCTACTTAATTTGTTAAAATCAAACAAGACAGGATAAAATAAGAAATGAATTCCTTTGGAGAGAAATTAATGTCACCACATCGGTTGTTAAGAGGATGGAAAATCAAACGCTTAAATGGTATGGCCATGTACAAAGAATGAAAAATGGCCAAAAAAATTTATATCAGTGGTCACCCCCTGGAAGAAATAAATTGGCAGACCAAGATGGAAATAGAAAACTTACGTCAGAACTATAATGGATGATAGGAATTTGGAAGAGGGAGATTGGAACGATAGAGATAAATGGAAACTGAAGACGGCAAACCTATAAATGGGGAACGCTGAGGAAGAAGAGAAGAAGATTTGTTAAAATCTCATATTCGGCATGTCTCTGGTTCAAATCCAGAGATTTGTCTGGTTTGGTTTATTTTTATGGCTTTCCACAAACTGAAAAACAAATGTTGAGTTATGTTTTATTTACCCTGATCAGTTTATTATGTATCCGTTAATAAATAATTATTTTTAGTAGCTTAGGAAAAATTTTGGAGCAAAGAGAAATGAACAGACAGGTGAATGGAGCAGACTGTATAACAGTGAACTCCACTGAACTTATATAGGCAACACAGATCATAATAACAGCTCCACTCTCGTAAACTGCAAATGGCTGAACAGTGGTACGAAAAGGGGAATGAAAGACGTGGCATGAAAGCTTTATTGGTAGGAAAGGTAGAGGTAAACGCCCAGTTGATAGGTAAAGAATGAAATATTGGGGAGAATTATATTAACCATGAGTTCAGGCGAAGTATGCTTTATATCCAGGAATGATTGTACAACAGCCTCAGGATAGGGACTTTATGGAAAGCTTATGTCCGCGCGGTCCATGAACCTGCGATTCTCTTTGCAGGTAGTACCACTGTCAGTTGCGTGTTATCTTACAGATAGGAATATCTACTAAATCTACTATTATAACTGAAAATTTAAGAAACAAGAAGGTTCTTCTAAAAGTTAATAAACATCCTATTGAATTTTTCAGTCTAGAAGAGACCCAGTAAGAACAAATTTTTGTTTATACGATTAGGCCCACAATAAAATTATTGGTCTTACTGGATAATTTCTATTCGATAGTATGCTCTAGAGAAAGTCTTTCACTGCAATCATAGTATTTTCATGCTATGCTTTGCAGCTTTACTAGGGAATTATAGGTGTGGTAGATTCCCGTTGTTTTCCACACCGGGGATGATGATGATGGTCAGATGATTTTAGAGGACTGTTTGGGCCTAAAAGCTTCCTGAAATTTGTCTTACAGGTGAGGAAAAACCCCAGAAAACGCCCAGGAAGCTTGTCCTGACCGGGAATCGAACCCGGGCCCGCTTCGAGACCGCAGTGGTGGAGTTAGAAATTATTTTTTTTAAATGAATAACATGATCTACAAGTAAAGTTAAGCGGATAACAGGGGCCACCTTTCCATCTCTTCATGCCGAATATTTCAGATATGTGGATCCACGCTTATAAATATCCCATATGTAATTCCTAAGATATAACACTGTACTTTTTTTAACCTATTCACAGTTACTTCTTAGTCATTGATTTTCAGTTTGTAATATACATATTTACCTACTAACAAAAATTAATCTACAAAAAAAATAATTTTGAAGGAATTGGAATCTATTTATGTTAAATTATTTTTTTTTTAGTTATGAAAATAAATGTCGAGGGATGATTTATTTATAGATACAATTAAACTGAGCATCAAAAAATATTTTTTTTTGTCTCAGAAATTCTGATAGTATTTTTTCTCCTGAATTCAAATATCATACCGGTTTTTCTCCATCACGCAAGGTTTCCGAGAGACAGGAATTTATAATTTCAAACACTTTAATATTTTCTACATTCGTAACTACACAATATTCGAACATTCGGACTCACCTAGAAAGTAAGAAATGACGATTTTCTGCTATATTTCGCATGTGGAGCATCCCTCTTGATGGTCCAACAATAATCAGCCAGCAAATTAAGATTCGATTTGCCTTGATATCTCTTTTCCATAGCTGAAATCTTCTGAGTTAACTCATTTGGTTTTATTTTACAATGAACAAATGGACGAAAAAAGTTTATTAAAAAAATAATTATTTAAATTCATTAATTGAAATTTAAATAAAAAAAACTGTTGGTGATAGAGAAATTCCGAATACATATTTGAAAATACGATAAAAAACTGCATTAAGTACAACTATTGGTACTGATGAGACAAAAATCTTGTTGACCAGCATCATTTGAAATTAAACAAAACTAGTTGTTACGTCAGCACAGAAAGGCCCTTGGCTTTCCAGTCGGGTACTTACCTCACATCCACATGTGCAAATCAAAGAGATAGTTAATCATGCAGCCGGTATATAACTAAAACACTTTTGGAAATCGATTTTAGAAATAATCGTTTTGGATCTATGCCAACCATAGATGGAAATTAGTATATAAATGTATAATACGATATAATAATAATAATAATAATGATAATAATAACTCTGGAATACAAGCTGCTGAAATGAGATTCCTCAGACCAATAGCGGGATATCAAAGAACAGACAAAAGACATAACACAGAAATAAGACAACAATTAAAAGTAGAGGAATCAAGCACAATAGTAGAGAAATACAGAACAAACTGGAAAGAACACTTGGCAAGGATGATTGAGAATAGAATACCAAAAGCAGCATACAACTATTCACCACGAGGAAGAAGAAGTTTGGGAACACCAAGGAAAAGATGGAAAGAGCAGCAATTTGGAGCCGGAACAGGCTAGAAAAGAAGCCTAAACCGTGAAGAAGAAGATAATAATAACAAAATAGCATTGATAATAACTACAATAATAATAACAATATTATTAATATCATTATTATTATTATTATTATTATTATTATTATTATTATTATTATTATTATTATTATTATTATTATTATTATTATTATTATTAAAGAAACCATGAAAGTTCCACCGAGTTCCAAAAGAGGACAAGGAAGGGAGTAGAATTTTAATCTAAATTTGTACATTGTGTGGTATTTAGCAAGTGACCTCGACAGTGGAGATAGAAATGTCAAATTGGAAAGCCCACACTTTTCTATTGTTTCGTCTGCAAGTAATTAGAGCACCATGGTCACGCCTCCACGCAAATTATCTTAATTTCCATTCTTTTTCCTCGCTTGTAAAACCGTTTACAAACATTCTATCAAAATTCTCTCATCTAAAGATAGAGGCATCGTTGTAGGGATATAATAGCGATTGAAGTTGTTGAACCAGAAAAACCAAATTGCTATTAATATGCAAAATATAATAAATATTTAATTACTCGATTTAATTTAGGGTGTGCATGATCAAAATGTGTCTAAATTATCGTAATTAGGTCCAAAGTTAAAAATCTCTTACAAGATTTCAGAAGTTTCCTTAAGACTGCAAAGAATGTTTAGAGCTTGGATAATTTTTCTAATTAATTTTGTTTCATCTTATTCTGCCCAAGTAGGATTGGTCAATAACGTTTCATCTGAAGCTGATAGTTTTCTTTCATCGGATTTTCGACATTTCTTTGTTCATATGCAATGAAGCTTGGGGTTGTAGAAACATTCTTTATAAGCATTAGTAGAGTTGTTTGTATAAATGTTACACGTATAATGTTATATATATATATATATATATATATATATATATATATATATATATATAGTATGATAAGAAAAATAAATGCCTGGACGGGATTCGAACCCGGATCTCTGAGTCTGTACCTCAGCGTGATATCCATTACACTACCAGGCGAATCCAATTCAAACACTTATTTTTCTTATATATGTATTATACTCTCCATTATTACTAGATGTCGCGAGAACACTGTCTTCACTGCCATCTAGTAGCTGACTATATCAAGTAAATAAATTAAAGAGAATATTTATTTTACTTTATAGCAGTGACGCTTTATCGATGTTATAATTAAATCTTTAACATTGAGCAATGCAAGCTTAATATAGTATGATAAGAAAAATAAATGCCTGGACGGGATTCGAACCCGGATCTCTGAGTCTGTACCTCAGCGTGATATCCATTACACTACCAGGCGAATCCAATTCAAACACTTATTTTTCTTATATATGTATTATACTCTCCATTATGTTAAAGATTTAATTATAACATATATATATATATATATATATATATATATATATATAGGCAATGACAGAAATTTAGATAAACACACTAAAATACAACAATTCAATTATCTATGTGGCACAATTAAACGCACTTTATTGAATAAGACTAGAAAATGAAACTATTTTGAAGTTTTACAAAGTATTGGCAGTTCCATCTCTTATATATGGATGTGAAACCTGGACATTGACCAAGGCAGATAGTAAACAAATAGAGGCTGCTGAAATGAGGATGTTGAGAGCAATAGCAGGATACCAAAGGACCGATGAAAAGAAAAACGAATATATAAGAACAGAACTTAATATATTTAATCTCTGTGAAAGAATAAAATATTATCAAAATGAGGATTCTATATATATTTATAATTCAGTAATTTTGTTTTCAATTCCTGTCGCTTATAATTTTCAGTTTTTAGTAATCAAAGATACCTCGGTGTGGTAGTAAAGCTTGTGAGAGCCAGTTTCTTCTCGGTAGAAATTGTTTTTTGGAAGCTATTATGCATTCTGATTGACACTTATAACATATTCCTTTATAAGCTTCTCTTTCTTCCTTATATTCATTTCTGAAAAATATGAGAGATCTTCTCTTCTCTCCACCTCTTCTGGTGAAATATGGCGAATGTAACATTAGTAATTAAATTGTATTAGCTAATAAACAGTTGCATGATGATACCAACATTAACTACAATTTTGCGAATTAATACAAGCTTAATTCTTAATGAAATATTTCTTAGTATATATAATACAAATATTCCTTCTGGAGAACAATTTTAACTTTATTTTGGGTTTGGGTAGATCTCTATACGTATTATTTTAGCTGCAAGAATTGCGATAATGTGAAATACATTGCTATAAAAAAATATGCAGATGATAAATTTAAATTTAGCATTCCCTTTAAAATCTAAGATATAGGCTAAAATTAGACTTTCGGCTTCGGTGGTATAAGGATATAGCGTTCACATTTGGATCCATGGTTTATCGGTTAAATATGTATGTATATATTTTTTTGTTTGCGATGAAAATTCAAGTACCGTCTTGTTTTGGAGGGGAAGTTAAAGTTGGCAGTTCCCTCCTCAACATTCTACGCATGTGGAAAACATGTCGTTCAAGTACCCACTATTCCGGCAAATGAATTTTGTGTTTACATATGCTGCGTTCACTTAGATGGTTTCGGTACCACACAAATTCAATTAAATACGATATCCACATCTCGTATACAACTCACGGTGGGTCGAGAGATGAGATGAAATGAGGTCCCTAAACTTTGGGGTCTGTGAAGGACAAACGTGTCGGCCAACCACTTCTGACGTACCGTCACAGAAGCGGATGAACGAAATGGAACAAAATATATGAGATAAGTAAGGAGAAATGGCGGAATTAAAGTTTGTAGCAGGGTAAAGTGGGAGAAATCCGAGAAAAAGTGCGCTAACTCTGTTTTGTCCGCCACGAAACTCATATGGAGTGACCGATATTCGATATTGAAACCCCAGTGACGAGAGGCGAGCATCTAAATATAGAGCCGCCTGTTCGGTAACACATATACGGAACCGAATTCAATATCTTACTATTGTCTGTCCAACCTAAGAAACACACTTTGACATTTAACTTCAGAACGTATTACTCCGCGCAGCACGTGTAAAAGTACATGAGACCTCCATCAGCTGTTTGTTAGAAGCTTACATTAATGCACAACAATCGTTTTAATTCTTAATGTTGCAAGTTGTATTAACACACAACAATGTTATGTCGAAAACGAATTAAATTATAATTGTTAATATTAAACAAGTTAATTCAAATCAAACATTTAAATTAAAACAACTGTACTTACAGTAAAACCTATGCACGAACTGCAACCCTACAAAATCGTTCATCACTCCTAAAACAGGTTTAGCCTTTTCTTCTTCTTGTTGGGCGTTTTAATATTATTTATTTTAATTACCTGCGAATATGCACAACACTATTCTCCGACACACCTGTCTATGCACAACACTACTCTCCGACACACCTGTCTATGCACAACACTACTCTCCGACACACCTGTATATTCTGCACAACACTACTCTCCGACACACCTGTCTATGCACAACACTACTCTCCGACACACCTGTCTATGCACAACACTACTCTCCGACACACCTGTCTATGCACAACACTACTCTCCGACACACCTGTCTATGCACAACACTACTCTCCGACACACCTGTCTATGCACAACACTACTCTCCGACACACCTGTCTATGCACAACACTACTCTCCGACACACCTGTCTATGCACAACACTACTCTCCGACACACCTGTCTATGCACAACACTACTCTCCGACACACCTGTCTATGCACAACACTACTCTCCGACACACCTGTCTATGCACAACACTACTCTCCGACACACCTGTCTATGCACAACACTACTCTCCGACACACCTGTCTATGCACAACACTACTCTCCGACACACCTGTCTATGCACAACACTACTCTCCGACACACCTGTCTATGCACAACACTACTCTCCGACACACCTGTCTATGCACAACACTACTCTCCGACACACCTGTCTATGCACAACACTACTCTCCGACACACCTGTCTATGCACAACACTACTCTCCGACACACCTGTCTGCACAACACTACTCTCCGACACACCTGTCTATGCACAACACTACTTCGACACACCTGTCTATGCACAACACTACTCTCCGACACACCTGTCTATGCACAACACTACTCTCCGACACACCTGTCTATGCACAACACTACTCTCCGACACACCTGTCTATGCACAACACTACTCTCTGACACACCTGTCTATGCACAACACTACTCTCCCACACACCTGTCTATGCACAACACTACTCTCCGACACACCTGTCTATGCACAACACTACTCTCCGACACACCTGTCTATGCACAACACTACTCTCCGACACACCTGTCTATGCACAACACTACTCTCCGACACACCTGTCTATGCACAACACTACTCTCCGACACACCTGTCTATGCACAACACTACTCTCCGACACACCTGTCTATGCACAACACTACTCTCCGACACACCTGTCTATGCACAACACTACTCTCCGACACACCTGTATATTCTGCAGTTAATTTAATTACGTATATAGTTTACTACGGTGCCAGGATTATGCTCAATAAACTTACAAAATACATTTAACACCATCTATTTTCACCACTCTTCAACAATTTTCCTTTAGGGTACTTTTGTAGTTTTGATCCCACAATTTATCACCGTGTTATCATAAACTGTACGACAATCGCCATATTTGTAACTGGCATTCAACTTCCTCTCAAGAATCGACCAGTTTGAAAAAATAATTTAAAAAAGCGAATATTTAGTTACTCTCCTACTTTCGAAGAAACATGTAGTCGTATACTGTATTCTGATCATCTGGCATATCCATCCATAGTAATTCTGCCCGAGGGCAGCATGGCTTTCACTGTAATCATAGCATTTCCATGCTAATCTTTGCAGGTTTACTAGGGAATTATAGGTGTGGTAGCTTCCCGTTGCTTTCCACATGATGATGATAATGAAACATGATGATAATGATAAGGAAGATGATGATGGCCGGATGATTTTCGGGGACCGTTTGGGCCTAAGCTTCCTGACATTTGTCTTATAGGTGAAGGAAAACCCCGAAGAAAATCTCACCCAGGAGCCTGTCCCGACCGGGAATCGAACCCGGGCCTCTGCGTGACAAGACGGCACCCTATTTCGAGACCACAGCGGTGGACTGTCTATCATATAAATATTAATTAAATAAAAATAAAACGTAGTTTTATTTTATTTTCATATTTATTAAGATATAATTCAGTGACAGCTGTTTCGGTACACTGTACCTTCTTCAGACATGTTAACAAATTATGAATTGTGTTCCAACTAACATAATTTGTTAACATGTCTGAAGAAGGTACAGTGTACCGAAACAGCTGACACTGAATTATATGTTAATAAATATGAAAATCAAATAAAACTAAGTTTTATTCTCATCATCATCATCCGGTATCAGGCCGCCGTCTTCCGGAAACCAAACGCCATTCCTCTCTATCCATCCATTGATCTTCCTCCATTCCTCTGATATTCATAGCTGCTTGTACCCCTTCTATCCAAGTTTTCTTCGGTCTTCCTCCTTTCCATTGGGATCCATTCCATAACAATCTTTGCTCTGGCATTCGTTTGACATGACCATACCACTGCAATATTTTCTTTTCTATGATGTCCGGCTCCTCTTGTACACCCATAATTTCCCTTATTTCTTTATTTCGTATTCTATCCATTCTAGATTTTCCAGCTGATCTTCTTAAAACGTCCATTTCTGTACTTAAAATTCTTTTCATTTCCCTGGTAGGAATTTGCCAGACTTCAGCACCATATGTTAAAATGCTCTGAATTATGGATTGATATATTTGTAATATTCTATTTTTTGTAATATTTTTGCTCCACCAAACAGAGTTTAAAGCATTTATTGCTTGTTTTGTTTGTGCGATTCTATTTTTAATTTCCACTGTGTTATCGCCTGAATGGTCTAATTTTGTTCCTAAATAAGTGCATTCAATATTAGGTGTTAGTTCTTCTCCATTGTTGAATTCATTAATAAATATGGATTTTCATCATGTAAACACCAACTCAATTGATTATTATATAATTAACATAAATGTCTTCAAATGCGTAATTATATTAATCGAATATGTGAACAATTTTTTTCGCTTCCGCTGAACTGTTCTTTGGCCATTAACGAATCGCAGTAATACAGCTATCATGTGCTTCGGGGATTTCCCGTCCATTTGTTTTCCTCATGTATGTTTCTTAGGCTGGAAAGACTATACCCACTTCAGCAATTAGTATTCTCTACACTGTCGAGTGATGCTTTTTCATTAAGACAGAAGCGCAAACAGGTAATTATTTGCAATCAGATCCCATAGCACGTTCTTTAATATCCTGATAACAATAAGTTCTTTTGTTATGCCGTTAATCACGGTCGTTACCGCACAGTATTAATTATTGTCCATTAAAGCCACAAGCCAATAATCATGACGCGCAATAAATCATTTTCTCGCTCTTATATTAATGACAGCGCATCAAGCATCCGTTGAGCGTCAGTGTACCCAACATATTTTACGTTAGCGGATTTTAGCTCAGTTTCCCATTAATATTTATGTCAATTACGCTGAAGTTTTAAAATATAAATGATTGTGGTTCGCTTTCACAGGCGATATTTGCATGGACATAGATCGCATTAGAGTCATTTGTTGGTTAATTTATCATATTTTATTGACAGAATATTACAAAATGGATTTTAAAATACTTTTTCTGCGGTCGTTTACGTCTGATTAGTTGACGTTATTCATACAATATGGAGACGTTAATGCACAGTAATGCCACCATCACGGTCACAATGATATATTTATTTTTGCAAAATTTATTATCGAATGTGAATTCATTTGGAACCTTACATTATCAAACTTCGCGTATGTATATATACATATAAGTCCGCATTGCATATTGTCAAAAATATAATAATAACATCTACATAAAGAAGCGTCACTGCTATAAAGTAAAAAAAAAAATTATCTTTAATTTACTTACTTGTTATAATATTATGATATTGTGAAAGGAATAATTTATGTCTGAACCAGGAATCGCACCGTGGACCTCTAGGTTCAATAATTTTAGCAGGAATTCTTTTGAAATTGGGAGGGTATGGTTTACTTCGGGTATATAATTTATTAATGACAATTGGTTGTAAAATACATTTTGTTTGGATTTCTGTTAGAGTACTAGGGGTTACTATGGTTGTTCTCCAGACTAGTGTGCAGCCCACTACACCATTCGAGACTTGGCACAAACATTAGCAATTCTTTCCACATATACAACTCTATAATTCTCGTTTCTTCCGCTGCCAGGTAGGTGACACTACCATTGCCAACTGCCGGCTTCGTTTAGAAGTATCTATATTTGAGAATGTTGTAGTGGGCTGCATACTAGTCTGGAGAACTAGAGGTATACGGTTCAATACCTGGTTCAGCCATTAATTTTTCTTTTCAGAATATCATTATAATATTATAATATGTTCCGTTATTGGAACTGTGTTAAAATAACAGTATTGGAATATGTTAAATAACTTGTTATAGTAGCCACTAGAGGGCAGTGGGACTGATTTATCTTTACCTCTCATGATAGAGCATATATATAAAGGAAAATAAATGTTTGTGCTAGCATTGTCTGGATAGCGTAATTGGTAGCGCACTGAAGTATCAATTCAGAGGACTTGGTTGAAATCCCAGTTCAGGCATTTATTTTTCTTTTCGTGTCATATATATATATATCCATAGTAATTCTGCCCGAGGGCAGGTCCTTCACTGCAATCATAGCATTTTCATGCTATGCTTTGCAGCTTTACTAGGGAATTGTAGGTGTGGTAGCTTCCCGTTGCTTTCCACACCGGCGAAGGATGATGATGATGATGATGATAATGATAAGGATAAGGATGATGATGGCCATATGATTTCGGGGACCGTTTGGGCCATAAAGTTTTCCTGACATTTGTGTTACAGGTGAGGAAAAACCCCGATAAAAATCTCACCCACAAAAACTGCCTCGACCGGGGATCGAACCCGGACCCGCTGCGTGACGAGGCAACACGCTACCTCGAGACCACAGCGGTTGTCTATATATATATATATATATATTATATATATATACATATAATGTATGTGTGTGTGTATATATAGTATATAGTAATCCATCAATAGTAATTCTACCCGAGGGCAGGTCTTTCACTGCAATTATAGCATTTTTTATGCTATGTTTTGCAGCTTTACTAGGGAATTATAGGTGTGGTAGCTTCCCGTTGCTTTCTACACCGGTGAAGGATGATAATAATGATAAAGATGATGATGATGGCTGGATGATTTTTAGGAATCGTTGGGCCCTAAGCTTCCTGACATTTGTCTTACAGGTGAGGAAAACGCCGAAAAAACTCACCCAGGAGAATAATAATGATAAAGATGATGATGGCTGGATGATTTTTAGGGATCGTTGGGCCCTAAGCTTCCTGACATTTGTCTTACAGGTGAGGAAAACGCCGAAAAAACTCACCCAGGAGCCTGCCCCGACCGGGAATCGATCCCGGACTGCTGTGTGACAAGGTAGCTACCTCGAGACCACGGCGGTGGACTTTTACACCCTATTCAATAGGATTTGAAGTAGTTGAGGTATTATATGACACACATTTTGATTGTGGAAGAAGAAGTGAGTTAACCAAATGCATTAAATCGGTTTTACCAATTGGATCAGGAATTTAAATTGCGAGAGGAATTGTGAATAGCTATACAAAGTTTAAATAAAAGGTTCTGCCTTGGAGTGCAGCTATTAGACGAAACACGTTGGGAGAAGAGAGGATTTAAGCACGCTCCGATGCCTCTTTTCTTGTATCTCCTTCCCCTCTCTCCCAAGATTTTGTCAGAAAAGAAAATAACTGTGTAAAATTCTTTATATCAAGAAAAAAAAGAGGGGAATAAAGCGTAGTGTAAGAAATGAGACAGAGAATGTGCCTTCACCAAACAGAAATATTATAGGACTAAAAAAAAAGAGCGGAAGTGGGCCGGTGGAATTTAGCGCTCCTATAAAATTACTTCGATCTTCTTTTTGTGCTCAATGGCACGAATGGATGTCGCTATTTTGTAGCGTGTCTTCCGACCAGAAAGGATACAGCGTAAATGTAACGTAATTTAAAAAAAAATTGTACGCACTAACAAATTGATAAATATGTATGCTTTATTCACCTTAAAGTACTTAAACATGTATTTAGTGATTAAATTAAATAAAACTGTTAAGTTTTACACGATTTTCGTCTGAAGAAGGTACAGTGTACCGAAACAGCTGTAATGAGTTTGTATTAGACTAAACATGAAAATTATATATAAATTCTCATATAATACTTTATTACAAATTTTAGCTGATGATATCGTTCCACAACAATATATTACCAATATCTTCAACATCTATAAAGATAATGAAATCTCTTAAACAAGATGGCAGACTATCTTCTTGGAAAAAGATTAACACTGGAGTAAGACAGGGATGTGGATTTTCACCGGTGCTTTTCATTATTATATATATATATATATATATATATATATATATATATATATATGAATAGGTCCACCGCTGTGGTCTCGAGGTAGCGTGCTGCCTTGTCACGCAGCGGGCCCGGGTTCGATCCCGGTCGGGGCAGTTTTTATCGGGGTTTTTTCTCAGACAAATGTTAGGAAAGCTTTAAGGCCCAAACGGTTCCCGAAATCTTATGGCCATCATCACCATCATCATCCTTATCATTATCATCATCATTACCCCTCATCGGTGTGGAAAGCAACGGGAAGCTACCACACCTGCAATTCCCTAGTAAAGCTGCAAGCATAGCATGAAAATGCTATGATTGCAGTGAAGGACCTGCCTTCGGGCAGAATTACTATGGATGGATGGATATGAATAAAATAATAAACGAATGGAGGAAAATATATCGGGGATATATTCCCATCAATAGGAACCGCAAACTCGATGCTATTCTTTTTGCAGACGATTTAGCTCTTCTGGAACTTTCCGAAAATGATTTGCAACGATCAATTTATAATTTATAAAAAATAGCTGCCAAATTTAATATGGAAATATCAATTAACAAAACTAAAATTATGGCATTTAATGGGAAGGACCCCACACAAAGTAAAATTTGTCTCCAGAATAAAATTTTAGATAGATCTAATCAATTTAAATATCTTGGATATTATCTCTCTATCTGGGATGAAAAGGATATCCCTGAAAAAATTACTAGTTATAATAAATGTTTGGGAATTATTAATCAACAAGGGGTGCTTATTATGGTTTTTACGTTTTCTTCTTACAAACTTTACTTTTACCAATATATGTTTATTATCAAATATATTAATTGATATAGAGCACCCCACGCTTTTAATGGTAATTTTTTTTTTTTGTAGATAACTCTAGTTTTATTCAAGATGCGTTGGAGATGCATTTTTTGTTGATCACTTTAATTTTATCCCATGGGCGTTGGAAATTAAAAATTATTTTTCATTTTTTAGTTCGCTTTACTAATAAAGAGTGTTGATTTAATTTTTTTTAGCTGTTATTCATTTTTAACGCAGTGGAAATTAAAAATAGAATCGCACAAACCAAACAAGCAATAAATGCTTTAAACTCTGTTTGGTGGAGCAAAAATATTATAAAAATAGAAAATTACAAATATACCAAATCATAATTCAGAGCATTTTAACATATGGTGCTGAAGTGTGGCAAATTCCTACCAGGGAAATGAAAATAATTTTAAACACAGAAATGGATGTTCTAAGAAGATCAGCTGGAAAATCTAGAATGGATAGAATACGAAATAAAGAAATAAGGGAAATTATGGGTGTACAAGAGGAGCCGGACATTATAGACATTATAGAAAAGAAAAGATTACAGTGGTATGGTCATGTCAAAAGAATGCCAGAACAAAGATTGCCAAAAATTGTTATGGAATAGATCCCAATGGAAAGGAGGAAGACCGAAGAAAACTTGGATAGAAGGGGTACAAGCAGCTATGAATATCAGAGGAATGGAGGAAGATCAATGGATGGACAGAGAGGAATGGCGTTTGGTTTCCGGAAGACGGCGGCAGCTGCCATGATACCGGATGATGATGGTGATGTATTTTTTACCAATCGTGATAAAACATTAATTTGTCGTTTATTTTCAGGTAGCCTATGTATGAAAATGGGACTTACATTGAAAGATCCTTTATATATAAACGTAAGCCTATTAATTAATAGTGAATTTATTCGTGCTGATAGTGTTTGAGGTATGATGCGGTTTTGTTAAGACTTTAACAATTGAACATTACAAACCGCTGCACGCCACTGCGAACTTGACTGTGTACAAAGCATGACCTCTTAATTTCTACTGTGTTGTCCTAGCATTCATCTTGGCTTAGCATCGATTTAAATCATGGATTACACCGGAGCTTCCCTTTATTCCATTTGCAAGATAAGGAAGCCTTGCATGGCACGAGTCAGGCCAGTGTATATTAGAGCAACTCGGGATTCCCAGTATATATTAATGAGCCCTGGTTCTACGCACACCTTATTACTCAGAATGTAAGGGCGAGAGTTGCACTTTCTTATTTCTTCATGGTTTATAATGTACCAGGTAGAAACCAACAGCCTTACTTACTTACTTACTCACTGGCACTATCGAACCCGTAGATTAATGGCCGCGCGGACATAAGCTCTCCATACATCCCTATCCTGAGCTAATGCTTTCCAATAATTCCCTGTATAATCTACTTCCCTCAAATCGTAGTTAATGTTATTCTCCCACCTCATTCTTGGTCTACCAACTGGACGTTTTCCCTCTGGCTTTCCTACAAGAAGCTTCCATGCACGTCTTTCATTCCCCATACGTGCATCATGTCCTGCCCATTGCAGTCTACGATACTTAACTGTTCTTATTATATCTGGCTTCCTATAAAGACCATGTAGTTCATTGTTATGTAGTCTTCTCCATTCACCTGTCTGTTCATCTATCTTTGGTCCAAACATTTTCCCAAGTACTTTATTCTCAAATACTTGTAATCTCCTTTCCTCTCTTAAAGTAAGAGTCCATGTTTCGCACCCATATAATATAACTGGTAGAATAATAGTTGTATATATTTTCAGTTTAACGTTTTTTTGAAAGGAGTTGGGACATCAAGAGTCTCTGCAATGCATAATAGCATGCATTTCCAAAATTGAGCCTATGTTTAATTTCTTTGTGCATCTCATTCCTATTTGTGATCATTGTTCCTAGGTATTTGAATTCAGCCACTTCCTCAAAATTTCCCTCATTTGTCATTAGCTGTCCATTTCCATTATATAATGAATTTCTACGTGTGACCATATATTTAGTTTTACAGCCTGCGAGTTTATATCTTCAGGTAGTGAATAATTCCTGCTACATCTATTATCTTCTAATGTCCATGCATGAGGCCAAATTAAGTTGTTAGAAAAGAAGATGGGCTTATTTCTTACTGATAATGCCAACCGCTGTGGTCTCGAGGTAGCGTGCTGCCTTGTCACGTAGCTGACCCGGGTTCGATCCCCGGTCGGGGCAGTTTTTAAGGGTGAGGTTTTTATCGGGGTTTTTCCTCACCTGTAAGACAAATATCAGGAAAACTTTAAGGCCCAAACGGTCCCCGAAATCATATGGCCATCGCAATCATCATCATTCATATTCATCTTAGCTTAAGCTTAGGATTAGGGATTCTCCTGGTGCACCACTATCATCATCACCCATCATATCATCGGGACAACGTAACCCCGCCTTCCAGGTGCCCCAACCTCAAAGGTGGGTTACTAGTACGCCATGCCAGTAGATGACACCAGGAATGTCGAAAGACAGCCTGGGGCATTTGGAAAAAAATATATATTTACTGATAAAATTAATATAGGGGGTACGCCTTAGCGTAGTTGGTTAAGACGATACGCTAAAATCTTGAAGATTGGTGGTTCGAGTTCCGGTGGGGTCAGGATTTTTAAACTGTCCAAAACCTTCTGGCGACACTATAGTTCTGGGATAGACTCACCATCTAACGTAAATTTGTGGGAGAAGCTTATTCTGGGGATAAAGGTAGCCGTCACTCAGGAGTGACGTCCGGGCTGACATCTCATGCCGATTGTTTAGTAAGGTGAAAAACCTTAACTTCCCACTATCCCAAGAGCCTCCCAAGGTCTGTAGTTGGATCACTTTAACTTTACCTTCTGCAAAACAGATACATTATTTTTAGAATTAATACCGGGTGAAGTTGTTGGAAATTGATCTTATTTAGAATGAACGGCGCCGGCGGATGAATTTGTTGTCGGAATCGAATTTAAAGCAACTTTTCAAATAGCTGAAATAATTTTACGGTACGATATAATAGAATTATGGACAATTGTGTTTTTTTATCGACAGAATTATAAATCGCGCGCTGTGCGCATTTGTGAATTAAGAAATTAAACATAGGCTCAGATCTGGAAATGCGTGCTATTATGCATTACAGGGACTCTTGTCCCAATTTCTCTCAATACATGTTAAACTGAAAATATATGAAACTGTTATTCTTCTAGTTATATTATACGCATACAGAACATGGACTCCTACTTTAAGGGAGGAGAAAATAATACGAGTTTTTGAGAATAAAATTCTTAGGGAATTTTTTAATCGAAGAGAGACGAACAGACAGATAAATGGATAAAACTAGGCCTATATAACAGTGAGCTGTATGATCTTTATAGAAAACCAGACATAATAAGAACTAGCTAATACCCGGCGTGCGCTGGTACTCATAAATATATGCTAATAGGCCTATGTTTTTACCACCAGCCGTGCACTGTTCGGGAATCTGGTTATCCCGATATTCGTGGCATCAATTAAAGACAAAAATGGTTATTGTGAGTTATCCGTAAAAGATAAACGTATGCTGTCGCGGACTTTTTTTGTAGAGTTTTTTGAGATGTTCAATTCCGTGTACAATAATTTGGTGTATTTGTTATGGTTTAGGCAGCGTAAGCCATTTAAGGTTGGTTACGCTAACAGAGGTAACTGTATTACGCCAGTTTTCCCGTGTATAATGCATAGCTTAAACTGGCGTAATTCGGTGAAACCTACTCTTAAGCGTCAAAATAGGTACTTTATTTCACGTTTTTCACTACAAAGGGTGATTTTTAGGGATGAAGGGGTGGAATATCACAACTCTCTTATAGCCTATGTTCATCCCGGGAATCTTCTGAATATTTTGCAAAAAAAAACATCAAAATCGGATCAACGGTATGACCGCGCATACAATACGAACAAACAAACATTGATTTTTATATATAAGATAATTTGGGGGGGGACACGCCGTAGCGTAGTGGTTAAGGCACTGAGCTACAAGCTGGAGGGTCGAGGGTTCAAGTCCTGTTGGGGTCAGGATTTTTAAACTGACCCAAACCCTCTGACGGCACTATGGCCCTGGGGTCGACTCAGCCTCTAACGGAAATGAGTACCAGACGCTTGTTCTGGGGGTAAAGGCGGCCGTTACGCAGGGCTGACAACCTGGCTGACATAAAGTGCCGATTGTCTAGAAAAAGTGGGAGCCCTAACCTCCTACTACCCCAAGGGCCTCCGGGTCTCTTGTGGGATCACTTTACTTTACTTTACTTTACTTTATATAAGATAATTGAAGTCTCATAGTTTGCGATGGGCAGGACATGTATCGTTAATGGAGAATGAAAGAGGGTATAGATACTCTTTTGAAAACCAGAGAGAAGGCGCCCAGTAGATAGACAAAGAATGAGGTGGGAGAATAACATTAATCATAGTTTGAGATAATTAAATCGTACTGAGGATGATGGGAAAGTATTAGCAAAGGATAGGGATGTATGGAGATCTTATATCCGACGCCAGTGAATACCATTGAGCAAGATTTAGTATGATTTTTCCTTTCAGAATCAAAAAGAGAATGTATGAGAAATGTATGAGGTAAACTAGTGTAAACGAAATAATCCAGCAGGGTTGTGGAGGGATAGGGTAAGTGAAATTATATCCCATAGCGAGTACGTACAGTGCTTGTATTTATAACAGTGCGACGTTCCACCCCCGACTGACTGTAGACATAACAAGAATATACTGTATGTGTTATGAAACCAAGGGTGGAGTAGGAAACAAGTATCTCCATATAAAAACTTTAAACCTAGTTGTTTTTTGCTGGATTGGAAATGACGTCTGGGTCTTCTAACTTGTAATTATATGCACCAGCCCCATATATTCTTCATTAAAACTTACAATAGTTTCCACCTGAATATTATTTTACACTTTCACTGCACAAAAAGTTTTTTTATGGTGTACTATATGGCTTTTCCTAGTTACTTTTTCCACATAACCATACTTAAAAATTGCAAGCACAACACCTTTATTTGCATCGTAAAAATATATAAATTTACAGAAAACAGAATATATGTGTTTGGGAAAGGATGTGGATGACCTCATACTTGAAACAGGGAAAATAAAAAAATGTGAATTTTTTAAATATCTTGGGTCAATAATTACAAGTTTCGGTACCTGTGAGAGAGATGTACAGACTAAAATTGCAATGGCAAAAAATGCAACTAAGACATTACATGGATTAATTTGGAACAAAAATATTACAAAGGAAACTAAAATGAAAATTTATAAGAGCATAATACAGAATATTTTGTCGTATGGAAGCGAAACTTGGTCTTTGACGGAATTACAAAAGAATAAAATTAGAACAGTTGAATTCGATTATTTTAGAAGAAGCCTCCAAAAAACTAGACAGGATAAAATAAGAAATGAATTCCTTTGGAGAGAAATGAAGGTCACCACATCTGTTCTTAAGAGGATTGAAAATCAAACGCTTAAATGGTATGGCCAATTACAAAGAATGGAAAATGAAAGATGGCCAAAAAATATATACCAATGGTCACCCCCTGGAAGAAATAAACGTGGTAGACCAAGATGGAAATGGAAAACCTTCGTCAGAACAATAATGGAAGAGGGATATTGGAATGATAGAGATAAATGGAAACTGAAGACGGCAAACCTATAAGTGGGGGAAAGCCGAAGAAGAAGAAGAAGAGAAGAAAAATATATAAAACTATTATTCTACCAGTTACATTATATGGGTGCGAAACATGGACTCTTACTTTAAGGGAGGAAATGAGATTAAAAGTATTTGAGAATAAAGTACTTAGGAAAATGTTTGGACCAAAGAGAGATGAACATACAGGTGAATGGAGAAGACTACATAACAATGAACTACATGGTCTTTATAGGAAGCCAGATATAATAAGAACAGTTAAAAGTCTCGTAGACTGCGATGGGCAGGACTTGTTGCACGTATGGGGAATGAAAGACGTGCATGGAAGCTTCTTGTAGGAAAGCCAGAGGGAAAACGCCCAGTTGGTAGACCAAGAATGAGGTGGGAGAATAACATTAACTACGATTTGAGGGAAGTAGATTATACAGGGAATGATTGGAAAGGATTAGCTCAAGATAGGGATGTATGGAGAGCTTATGTCCGTGCGGCCATGAACCTACGGGTTCGATAGTGCCAGTGAGTAAGTAAGTAATCTCGAAATGGCCACATCCATTTCTATAAATATATATTTTATTGTATATGTTTATGGAAACACAGTCAACATATGGCGTGAAATTTTACGATTTTCTAAGAGATATTCTTTAGTTTGTCTATTTTGTTGGGACCATTTTCGTACATTTTTGCCTTTGATATCCCCATCGATAACAATCGTATAACAACACTGGTCAACAGTGGTTTTGTTGACCTTGATATAAGATTAATTTCGGATATATTTATGCTCACAATTCTTGGAATTATCAATGATTTTGGAAGATTTGCTCTGGTTTATTTTTTAATCTTTATTTTCATTGTACACTACAAAAATCGGAAAATACGAAAAAAAAAAAAAAGATATGTTTATAATGTCAATTGTTTTTTGAAAACTTAGTATACGCCGACGTAAATAGAAAGAAACATGTCGAAAACCCATGTTATACTTCAGTGAAATGCCTTTTATAAGATTTTCTTCTATAATTTTTAGAGCACATTCAGCACTTTCATGAATATATTCGTAAACTGTGCACTTGAAAACATAGAAATTCGCAAAGGTATCCAGGGCAACAATTTTTTTTGCAGCGCTGTGTAATACTTCCATTACGTTTATAGGCTAATGCAACTCTATCCAAAATAGGTAAACTGATGGCATTAAATTGAACAGATTCATTGTAAGTATTAAAGGGGAAAATAATTGTCTATAGCTGCTATAGCCTGAATACGAAGAGAATGCACTGCTAATACGTTCTAGCAATAACTATATTTCTCTGTAATCAGACTCATGTTCTCCTTTGTCCCTCTTTCTGCACCAATCAGAGGTCTGAACTGATATCTTCTGAACTAAAGCTGGTATTACTGTTCGGGTTGTATCGATTAATTATGTTATTTGTTCTCTATTATTATTTATTATCACTGAGCAACAAAACAGAAACTTTTTTTTGTCTCAGAAAGAAAAATATGTGATTCTGATAGAATTTTTTCTCCTAAAGTGATCCCACTACAGGCCTCAGGAGGCCCATGGGGTAGTAGGAGGTTAAGGCTCCCACTTTTTCTTGGCAATCGGCACTTGATGTCAGCCCTGCGTGACGGCCGCCTTTACCCCGGAACAAGCGTCTGGTACTCATTTCAGTTAGAGGCTGAGTCGACCCCAGGGCCATAGTGCCGCCAGAAGGTTTAGGTCAGTTTAAAAATCCTGACCCCACCGGGACTCGAACCCTCGACCTTCCGGCTTGTAGCGCAGTGCCTAAAACACTACGCTACGGCGTGCCCCAAAGTAAAGTGATCCCACAACAGGCCTCAGGAGGCCCTTGGGGTAGTAGGAGGTTAAGGCTCCCACTTTTTCTTGGCAATCGGCACTTGATGTCAGCCGGGTTATCAGCCCTGCGTGACGGCCGCCTTTACCCCCAGAACAAGCGTCTAGTACTCATTTCCGTTAGAGGCTGAGTCGACCCCAGGGCCATAGTGCCGCCAGAGGGTTTGGGTCAGTTTAAAAATCCTGACATCAACGGGACTTGAACCCTCGACCCTCCGGCTTGTAGCTCAGAGCCTTAACCACTACGCTACGGCGTGCCCCGAATTCAAATATGTTTTTTTAAATCTTTATTTTCATTTTGCACTAAAGAATCGGAAAATATGAAAAAGAAACATATATTTATAATGTCAATTGTTTTTCTCCATCAAGCAAGGTTTCCGAGAGACAGGAATTTATAATTTCAAACATTTTAATATTTTCTACATTCGTAACTACATCATATTCGAACATTCGGACTCACCTAGAAAGTGATTTTCTGCTATATTTCGCCTGTGGAGCATCCCTCTTGATGGTCCAACAATAATCGCCCAGCATATTAGGATTCCATTTGCCTTGATATCTCCTTTCCATAGCTGAAACAATTTGAGTTAGCTCATTTGGTTAATCGTCTGGGTCATTGGTACTAAGACTCCCTACCACGCCAAGGTGATAATCCACAAGAGAGGGAGGATTTCTTTTGGGGAGAATGTATTTTTTTGTAAATTGAAATATTGGCGACAATTGTTATGAAAAATGGAGAAAATGATTCTAAATAGTAAAAAAATAACATCTTCATCAATCAGCTGAATTGAATTTCTTTAAATTTTAATTACACTCCCAACTGCGTTGATACATAAAATTGCAAGCTGGCATCCAGTGATTTCACACATGTGGTTCTTTGTTAACAATGTTGCAATCAGTGTTTTGTATTTTTTAGTTGTAGCAATTATCTGAAATTATTAATTAGCGATTTACGTACAATTTTAAAATTAAATTCTCAATTTTGCTTAAACAAGGCAGTTTGGAATTAGTGAACATTGTCATATATTGTATGTGTAATTTCAAAATGAGTGGTTTCGAGCTTTGCAAG
This sequence comes from Diploptera punctata, assembly GCA_030220185.1. Classification (NCBI taxonomy): domain Eukaryota; kingdom Metazoa; phylum Arthropoda; class Insecta; order Blattodea; family Blaberidae; genus Diploptera; species Diploptera punctata. The sequence continues at coordinate 1,328,970 of JASPKZ010007807.1, read as the reverse complement.
TGGTCAGTTTGATCTCAGCCAATGATTGGAATTTAATTATTGACGGACCCTTGTGTTCGGTCAAGTGTGGTGTCATTACTGATCGCTGATTTTAAAAACGCTAGTATTTAATGAGCAATTATATTCAGTTTTTTTACTAATTACTCTATTTTTTATTGCAAGTAAGCACTACAAAACGGAGTTATTTGTACCAGATAGAACCCGTATGGTAATTACAATGAGGCTTGATAACTGTACTTTCAAAAAATGATTAAACTTCGGTTTATGATTAATTTTTTTTTTTTCATTTCGCTCTAATCACCTCATTTTGGATGAAAAATCCGGGTTTGGTGCGTTCATGTAGATTTGCCTAGCTTAAGTGCTCTCCATTTCACGATAATAACTTAAAACACTGACCTCAGGCATATATCTTTATGGTCCAGACTAAATGTAAACAAAACGCAAGCAATAATTACCGGACATCCAAGGTTATTACACTTCATAAACAATAGCAATATGTCGGCTGTCATATTAGATAATGAACAAATTCCTTATACCGACGTCGTTAAAAACTTGGGATTTTACTTAGATTCTAATTTAAATTGGCATGTGCAAGTAAAACAAACATCTAAAAGGATCTTCTCCATAATGCATTCCCTAAAGCGACTTAAACATTTTCCTCCTACAACTCTTAAAAGAATTTTAATCCAAACTTTAGTGACGTCGCATTTTGAATACTGTGACGTTCTACTAACTGACATAAGTGGCTGATTGTCGGACAAACTGCAGCGTGTCCATAATATGTGTATCAGATTCATATTTAATGTTCGAAAATACGATCACATTTCTCCATTATTCCACGAATTGTCATTGCTACATCTAAAAGAGGGAAGAAAATCACACTGTCTAATTCTCCTATTTAAGATCCTACATACCCCGATTCCCAATTATTTATCATCCCGTTTCCAGTATCTATCCTCAAACCATAACTTAAACACAAGATCACAACATAGTCTCTTGCTTAATATACCACAACATAGGACATCACATCACTCCATGATATATACCATCTCCACTTCACGCAACGGGAATTCCCTACCACAAGAAATAAGGGGCTGCCGGACATTGGCATCTTTTAAAAGAAATCTAAATTTATATTTGCTCCAAACTCGACTTCATTATTATCCAGTGTAAGTAAAGTAAAGTGATCCCACAACAGACCCGGAGGCCCTTGGGGTAGTAGGAGGTTAAGACTCCCACTTTTTCTAGACAATCGGCACTTTATGTCAGCCGGGTTGTCAGCCCTGCGTGACGGCCGCCTTTACCCCCAGAACAAGCGTCTGGTACTCATTTCCGTTAGAGGCTGAGAGTCGACCCCAGGGCCATAGTGCCGCCAGAGGGTTTGGGTCAGTTTAAAAATCCTGACCCCAACGGGACTTGAACCCTCGACCCTCCGGCTTGTAGCTCAGTGCCTTAACCACTACGCTACGGCGTGCCCCCGTGTAAGGTATATATATATTAATTGGTGTTTCTCGTATAATGTATCATATTTATATAATAATAATAATAATTATTATTATTATTATTATTATCGTATCATTATTGTTATTACCCTATAAAATGTTGTTTGTACATGACATTTACATTGCTACATTTATTGTATCTTTAATTGTTTATAATTAGTATAGTGTATATCCATATTTGTCAGATATTTATTTGTATTTGTGCTGGTTGAGTGGAAGAGCCTTATGGCCTTAACTCTCCCAGAATAAATAAAGTATTATTATTATTATTATTATTATTATTATTATTATTATTATTATTAAATTTATTTTCGAATATTTTCTAGATCAGACTCTCGGATTTTTGGACTAGGTTTAGATTTGTTAAATAATATATTGTAACCTTTTATTGATTTTGAGAAGGCATTCGATCGTGTTGATAGAGATAAGTTATGGAAATATACCCCGCAAAATTAATTTATCTGATACAAAGTTTGTACATATGAAGAAGAAAAAAGATTTTAGTCAAAAAATTATAAAATTTAACAGAGTAACAGGAATTATAAATAATATTTTCAAGCCAAACACAGTACACACGAACTAGAATTTATAAAACACTGGCCAGACCCATATTATGTTACAGCAGTGAGGCCTGGACAATTCGCAGTGTAGATGAACAAAGACTAACTGCGGCAGAAATGAAATTTATGAGACTTACTGCGGGCTATTCAAAGACAGACCATAAAAGGAATTCTGAGATTCTCAAAGAATTACACACAGAATCAGTCAAGGAATATGTACAAAAATACAGAAACAACTGGAAATCTCACGTACGAAGAATGAGCAGAACACGAATACCACGTCAGATCTTAAATTACCAGCCACCAGGCAAGAGATCTTTGGGCAGACCCTTCAAACGTTGGATTGAAACCGTAACAGACCACTAGGTCTATCACATGAAAGGAAGAAGAAGAAGAAGAAGAAGTTTATATGTGAAATCTCAAATTATAATAAACATAGGCACATCAAAGACCGAACAAATTTTAATAAATATAGGCGTAAGACAAGGGTGTAGTTTATCACCTACCCTTTTTAATTTATATATTAATGACATCCAAAATTGTAAAAATAATGTTCACTGGTTAAGTGGAAGAGAAGGCCTTATGGCCTTAACTCTGCCAGCTAAAATAAAGAATTATTATTATTATTTTTTTTGATTGCGGATGGGCCCATGTAGGACTACGAAAAGTACTTAGAGGCGTTTCCTATGAGCCCAAATTTCTTTGATTCTTTTGCTATGAGCTTGTTTTCTATCATATATCCAAGTTCCAGTTTTTTCTTCGGTTTGTCCTCTTGGTCATCTTGCCACTTATTCACCTTAATTCTAAATATATCTCTGTTTGGGATATCTTCTTTAGTAATTCCTGCCAATTTTAAGTCCTTTTTGACTTCATCAATCCACTTCATAGTATCCACTGGAGCTTTACTTCTGTTTTCGTAGAATTCCACTATCTGTTTTGTAAGCCTATTTAAGTTCATTCGTTTAATATGGCCATAAAATTTTAACCTTCGTTTTCTATTATCACTATGAATGTCTGTATATATTTTTATTTCCTTTTTACTTCTGAGTCTAAATGCTTCACCTATGACTTGTGGACCTATTATTATTATTATTATTATTATTATTATTATTATTATTATTATTATTATTATTATTATTATTATTATTATTATTATTATTATTATTTTATATAATGGTACTGTACATCAACTATATGTAGACTTCAAAAAAGCATATGATTGAATTAAGAGGAAGAATTTATATAGTATCCTGCTGGAGTTCGGAATTCCTAAAAAGTTAGTTAGACTTATACGAATGTGTCTATATGACACAAAGAGTAGGGTGCGAGTAGGCAAACAATTTTCGGACACTTTTGAAATCCAGAATGGGTTGAAGCAAGGAGATGTACTATCTCCTCTACTGTTTAATTTTGTACTAGCATGCCATTAAATCTTTAGAGAATGAGGAGGGCTTACAACTCAATGGTATTAATAAGCTTTTAGTTTATGCTGATGATGTAGTACTATTGGCTGATAGCGAGGAGATAGAAAAGGACAACACGCACACACTATTGAGTAACACTAAAAAATCAGGACTGGAAGTAAATATCAATAAAACTAAATATATGGTCACACGTAGAAATACATTATATAATGGAAATGGACAGCTAATGACAAATGAGGGAAATTTGAGGAAGTGGATGAATTCAAATACCTAGGAACAATAATCACAAATAGGAATGAGATGCACAAAGAAATTAAACATAGGCTCAATTCCGGAAATGCGTGCTATTATGCATTGCAGAGACTCTTGATGTCCCAACTCCTTTCAAAAAACGTTAAACTGAAAATATATAAAACTATTATTCTACCAGTTATATTATATGGGTGCGAAACATGGACTCTTACTTTAAGGGAGGAAAGGAGATTACAAGTATTTGAGAATAAAGTACTTAGGAACATTTTTGGTCCAAAGAGAGATGAACAGACAGGTGAATGGAGAAGACTACATAACAATGAACTACATGGTCTTCATAGGAAACCACATATAATAAGAACAGTTAAATCTCGTAGACTGCGATGGGCAGGACATGTTGCGCGTATGGGGAATGAAAGACTTGCATGGAAGCTTCTTGTAGGAAAGCCAGAGGAAAAGCGCCCAGTTGGTAGACCAAGAATGAGGTGGGAGAATAACATTAACTATGATTTGAGGGAAGTAGATTAAACAGGAAATGATTGGAAAGCATTAGCTCAGGATAGGGATGTATGGAGAGCTTATGTCCGCGCGGCCATAAACCTTTGGGTTCGATAGTGCCAGTGAGTAAGTATTATTATTATTATTATTATTATTATTATTATTATTATTATTATTATTATTATTATCCTTTACATAATAAAATAACTGTGAAAGACACCGAATAGTTTTAAGGATTTGAATTGGAGATTTGCTATGTTACATTTATCATGTGTGAAGGTAGAGGAGCTGTTTACCCGGATGAAGAGGTTAAATATACACAAGTCCTAGTGATCCGCGGGAAGAAGACCCGTCAGTGTCATGTGCTCCATCCATCATAATTTCATAAATTCCTCAGTGTGTTGTGTGACTTCCGCTGTCTTCTCGTCAACATATCGTCCCACGCGGCCCATCGATAACACTCTCCGTTCCTGGATTTCGCATCATTACCGGTCTTGCTCACAAATTAATTACCCTCCCAGTAGCTCTGTGGTCAAGAGTTCACTATTTCATTCAACACCATCTTTAGAGATCAAATTTACAGCTTCCTTTAGCTAAACAATCTAGTCTGTCCTTTCAGGTTAGCGTTGACGAACATTTGAATTTTTTCACTTTAACCTGATTTTGTCTACCGCTATGGTCTCGAGGTAGTGTGCTGCCTTGTCGCGCAGCGGGCCCCCTGGCTACAGCGCGGCACTCTCTCACTCTCTGTCTCTCTACACACACACACCACACACACACACACACACACACACACACACACACACACACACACATATATATATATATCCATCCATAGTAATTCTACCCGAAGGCAGGTCCTTCACTGCAATCATAGCATTTTCATGCTATGCTTGCAGCTTTACTAGGGAATTGTGTAGGTGTGGTAGCTTCCCGTTGTTTTCCACACCGGTGAAGGATGATGATGATAATGATAATGGTAAGGATGATGGCCATATGACTTCGGGGACCGTTTGGGCCATAAAGTTTTCCTGACATTGTCTTACAGGTGAGGAAAAAAACCCGATAAAAACCTCACCCAGAAAAACTTCCCCGACCGGGGTTCGAACCCGGGCCCGCTGCGTGACAAGGCAGCACGCTACCTCGAGACCACAGCGGTGGACATATATATATACCAATACATACATAAGGACTTCATTAGACTAAAAGTAATATACATACAATGTTATTTACAAATATGGGTCGCACGGGCAGTAAGCCGTAGGTGCTCTTGGCAGTCCGTTACAATAAGTTGATGTTTGGTAATAATATACTTAAAAAAAAAGAAAAAGAAAACACAATAATATTACAATTAGATAACAATACAATTACATTATACATTAACTTAGTTATGTAGAATTATTAAGAATTAATGGTATTGCAATTTGTTAACATATTTATTTATTCATGAATGAGTTTTGTTCTTATTTTCCGCGTTTTTTTCCAGAAATCTACCCACGTTTATCCAATTTTCCTGGATTACCAATAACTTTTAGCATGCCAATCTTTCACGATTTGAATTTAGAAATCTTTCCGGTAATAACTGACGCCTCCAATATTCCAAATCGTTACATTTTCTTAATATATGTATCTCGTTATATATATATATATATATATATATATATATATATATGAAAAGCGTCCCGCGCTGTAGCGGAGTGGTTAAGGCAAGAAGTCTTGGCGCAGAGCTACGGGACTTGCGCTGGCTCGAGTCCCCATGGGGGAAAACATTTTCTCATGGGATTTCTGCCAGTATGGGACCGGTGCCAACCCAGCATCTGAGGAATTTGGGTAGCTACAATAAGTACCGACTCCAGGTTGAGAAAACCAGCTATAACTGCTGGAAGAACCGAAATGCTGACCACATGTCACCCCTATACTGGCAGGTTGATCGTCTGTGATTAACACATGTAGATGTGAGACCAGCAGCCGGCTGGTAAGCCAATGACCTTCTAGGCCTGTCGCGCCATGGTGTTTTTTATGTGAAAAGCACTATCATTTATAAGTGTAACGTCATTCGTTTATTTACCTCCAAAGTTTGACATTCAGGGTAAAATGTTAAAAGGTATTAATAAGTAATTATTTATAGACAGGCCTGGTATTTCAAAATTCTGCAACTACTTCTTGTTCTTCACTTCATGGGGTAGGCAAAATGCCTGTTCCGCCTCACAGTTGTTCTGTCCATCTTTTCACTGGTCTTTCTATATTCCTTGAACCTCTTGGCTTGTAGTTAAATTCTGCTTTTGGTAATCTTGTTACGTTCATTCTTTCTACATGTCTAAACCGTTTTTCTCTATATCCTTTTATATTATAATTTAACGGATATATATTTAACTCTGTTCTTATATCTTCATTCTTTTTCCGATCCATTCTTGTGCAGCCTTTTGTTCTTCTAAGGAAGTTCAATTCTACACTTTGTATTCTACTTTGTAATTTTTTTTTGGTCATTACCCAAGTTTCATTCCCATAAAGTAATGCAGGAACTGCCAATGTATTATAACACTTCAATCTGGTATCTCTTCTTGTTTTGTTCTTTAATGTTTTATGTATAGTTCCACATATAATTCGAAATCTTGACAGTTTCACATTTACGTCTCTTTCAGTGTGTGTGTTTATAGTAAAATTACAACCCAAATAATTAAAATGTCCGCAATTACATTTTTTATTTAATGTATGCTATGATTGTGGTGAAGTATACATAGTTGTTATAGGATTATTTTAACATAAGCTCCTTTCATGAAATATATATAGTACAGTATTTGGACTTGGTCTACTTGTACTCTGTGTCACAGTTGCTCAGCCAGGAAATAAGCCTTACAAAAGAAGGGAGGACAACAACAAAGAAAAACAAAATAACAACAGTATGTTAATTAAAATAAGCATATTCACAAGATATTCACCCGTAATGCGGTTTATGTAATTCGTACATTCTCTCAGCAAAATCTTCGCTTTATTAATATTCCGGCTTGATGGAATCGACCGGCGGTTTTGTAACTTACATGAGAGAAAGGAAGAGAGACAGAAGTGTGGTATATGAATGGAAGAGCATAAGACATTGGTGGCTTCCGACTTCCTCTTGTATTATATCTTATTTTGATGAAAACACAGTTTGTCGTTGTACTTTTCTGTCAGTTCGTTGCCGCAACCCCACGTACCTTACGCATATTACTATAAAAGTTTTTCATTAAACTTCATCCAGTTCTAACAGAGGCAAAGGTGAAACTCTTAACGTAATTCCAGTGCATAGCGTTTGTTACATTCATTTAAAATGTTCCTTTTTACACGCTTTATATTAACTTGACCTGTATCTATCTATCTATGTAACGGAATATTTCAACGCGATTTTCATCCACTTAAAATCATTGGATTGACTTGAAACTTTGTATACTTGTAAAAGACCCGTGACAATACAATAATTTCATATTTTGTTTCTAAAATCTTGGCCAGAATCATCAGAAAATCAAAAAACGTGTCTTTGTATTTATGTAACGGTATTTTTGAACACGATTTTGACCCACTTAGAAACATTGGATCGGCTTGAAACTTTGTATACGTATAAAGGACCCGTGACAATACAATAATTTCATATTTATTTTCTAAAATCCTGGCCAGAGTCATCAGAAAATAAAAAAAAAGTGTCTATCTATGTAACGGAATTTTTGAACACAATTTTCACCCACTGAGAAACATTGGATCAACTTGAAACTTCGTATACTTGTAAAGGACCCGTGACAATACAATATTTTCATATTTGTTTCTAAACTTCTGGCCAGAATCATCAGAAAATCAAAAAAATTAAAACTGGTAAAATAGGTTGCGGACTTGTCGACTTTTTAGTCAATCGTTGTAAGAGCTTAGTTGGTAGAGCGGTGAACTATAATTTCAGTAATCCATAGGTCGCTGGTTCAAATCCGGCTGGGAGGATTTTTTTAGAAGAGTATTACTTTCAGCTCATACTACAATAGTATCGAATTTAAAGATATTAACATTTTTATCTTATTCTGTAAAATATTAAAACAAAAAATAAAAAAATAAATAATAGTTTCAAAAAACTAAAACAACACGCTTTATTAGAAAACGGAACTAAAAAAAAAATGAAAAATAATTGTAATTTTCAACACGCTTGAGATAAATAATTTTACCATCAAAAGCGTGGGACGCTCTTTATGATTTTTACATTTTCTTCATAGAGACTTTACTTTTACCAATATCTGTTTATTATCAAATATATTAATTGATTAAGAGCACCCCACGCTTTTTATGGTAAATTTATTTATCACAAGCGTGTTGAAAATTAAAATTATTTTTCATTTTTTTAGTTCCGTTTTCTAATAAAGCGTGTTGTTTTAGTTTTTTAAAACTATTATTTATTTAATGTTAATGCAGTTTTGAAGCTATGACAAAACAGTTGTAATTATACAGTCAATTAACCTCTTTGTATTTTCAAGGCTGGGATATTGATTGTTAGAGTAGGCAGAGTGATCACTACGGATAACAGGAAGCGAGAATCGCCAAATTGAAACACGTTTTGCAATACGCTGCTTGATTGATTTCTATATTGAAAGTAAACACTTATGTTCGTATGATTGACAGTTTGGTTGATCGAAACTTCCGCCATTATTTTACTAGCAATTATTGTGCAGAATACAAATTGCTTGTAGGAAAAGGATAAGTCAGTTGTTATTTATTCTTCCTATTTTTCAATTGTTTTTAGTACCACCAACTTTATAAATATTAATGCTTCTTAACCAATTAGCATTGTTTTATATTGCATTGAATTAAGTCACCTTGAATCTGGAATCCAAGGTCAATATTTATTGGATGGGTAGAGTGTTATAATGCGTCTCTCTCATAGATCAAATGGTATGTACTTTTGTCTCTCTGAAATAACTTCAAATTTAAATTGCATAATTAGTAATTGTTAGTGGTGGAATACTAATTTGGCATCATTTACGAGTGTTCTGTGGGCGTTGATAGTCCACTGGCTAAGTTGTTCACGTATAGATCTGATGGTCCCGGATTCAAATTTGGTCCCGTCGATGCGACCTTTTAAAGACGAAAAAATTACACAAATCTCTCTCTCCCTTCTGTCTCTCTATTCTCTGATCGTAGGAGGGAGGTGATGGAAGCGGTGGGGAAAGGGAGGGAGAGCAGAGAGGGGGAGTTCAGGGAGAGAAGGGAGAGGGAGAGAGCGGGGAGAGAGAGGAGGGAGAGAGAGGGGGAAGATGAGGCAGGGAGGGGGGGGGGAGTAGGGGAGGGGGAGGGAGAGGGAGAGATAGGGGAGAGGGGGAGAGAGGGAGAGGAAGAGGAGGGAGAGGGGATCGGGGGAGAGGGGGAGAGGGAGAGAGGGGGAGAGGGAGAGAGGGTTGAGAGGGAGAGGGAGAGGAAAGAGAGGGAGAGGGAGAGAGGGAGAGGGAGGGAGTTTTGGAGAGGGAGGAGGGAGAGGCGAGCGGGAGAGAGTGGAGAGAGGGAGAGGGAGAGAGGGAGAGGGAGAGAGGGAGAGGGAGCGGGGAGGGAGGGAGGGGAGAGAGGGGGGGAGCGGGCGAGAGGGAGAGGGCGAGGGTGAGCGGAGCGAGGGAGACAGGAAGAGAGGGAAAGGGGAAGAGGGGGAGGGAGAGAGAGAGGGCGCGGATAGCGGGAGGGAGAGGCGAGAGAGAGGGAGAGAGAGAGGGAGTAGAGAGGGCTTTCTTTCTCTCTCTATTTCTCCTCTCTCTCTCGTTCTTTATCTTTGTCTTCTCTCTCTCTTTTTGCGCTATATGTCTTTCGTCTCTCTGTCTTTCTGTCTACTCTCGCTCTCTCTCTCCCTCTTCTCTTCTTTAATTCTCTCTTTATCTGCTCTCTGCGGGATCTCTCTCGTTCTTTCTCTCATGTTCAGAGGGAAATAAAGTCATGGATACTTGTCATACGTTTACAATACAGTAAAAGCTCCTTATTCGCAGGGGATATGTTCCGTAAATATGCCGCGAATACAGAAACCGTGAATATGGGATGGTAATTTGTATGGGTATATAGGGGGTACGTTCCAAGGTTACAAAATAAAATCAAAATCAAAATTAAATCAATTAATGTGAGATTTTGAACAATTTATATTAATTATTTCTGTCAGGTTTAGGCAAGGTCTTAAAGAACTTAGTAATTTTTTCCTAAGTACTTTTTTCACAAATACTCGTAATCTCCTTCCCCCCTGTCCATGTTTCACATCCATATAATATAACTGGTAGAATAATAGTTTTATATATTTTCAGTTTAACGTTTTTTGAAAGGAGTTGGGACATCAAGAGTCTCTGTAATGCATAATAGCACGCATTTCCGGAATTGAGCCTATGTTTAATTTCTTTGTGCATCTCATTCCTATTTCGGATTATTGTTCCTAGGAATTTGAATTCTGCCACCTCCTGAAAATTTCCTTTAGCTGTCCGTTTCCATTATATAATGTATTTCTATGTGTGACCATATATTTAGTTTTATTGATATTTACTTCCAGTCCCAATTTCTTACCCAATAGTGTGTGCGTGTTGAACTTATGCAATTAAATTACTTTTCGGATATGTGGAATGCGGCAGTATACTAATCTGCATAAAAAATGTACATTTTCCCCCTTTGTTTTAGGAAAATCCGTAAAGGTGAGGTCTTTACCCGCGGTTGCACACTTTTGTTGTGGCTTTTGAAAGGTAGAGATAATGAGTCCGGTACATTGTGTCCACGAATCGATTAGTCCGTTCGTTTTGTTGGAATATCATAATACAAGCGTTATCAGACTACATAATCTTGTGTTTCCATTCATTTGATGTGCTGCTAATGGACGCGGCCACGTATAATAGAATACACATTTCAAAAGAGCTGCCACATGTTTTACCCAGGTGTACTATAGATTTTATAATGTTTTACATTTTTTAAAATATATTATATTACACTAATTAAAAAAAAACATATTTAGCATAGCATGAATTGAAAGGGAACATCAAGGTTCACTGTCGAGGCATGCGTTTACTTCAGTGTACTTTATGTACTGACAGCACTGGTCAACATGATTTTTGTCTCATGAGTACCAATAGTTGTACTTAATGCAGTTTTTTATCATGTTTTCAAATATGTATTAGGAATTTCACCATCACCCACAGTTTTTTTTATTTCAATTTCAATTAATGAATTTATTATTTTAATAAACGTTTCTTCGTCCATTTGTCCATTGAGCGATGAGCAAGGGGAACACTTCCGTCAGGATATTTCAGCTATTGAAAATATATATCAAGGCAAATGGAATCCTAATATGCTGGCCCACTATTGTTGTACCATCAAGAGGTTTGCTCCACAGACAAAATAAAGCAGAAAATCGTCATTTATTACTTTATTTCTTACCTTCTAGGTGAGTCCGAATGTTCGAATATTGTGTAGTTACAAATGTAGAAAATATTAAACTATTTGAAATTATAAAAACCTCTCTCTCAGAAACCTTGCGTGATGCAGAAAAAACGATCATATTTGAATTCAGGAGAAATAAATATGAAATTATTGTATTGTCTCGGGTCCTTTACAAGTATACAAATTTTCTAGTCGATCCAATGTTTCTAAGTGGATGAAAATCTTGTTCAAAGATTCCATTACATAGATGCAAAGACACTTTTTTTTTATTTTCTGATGATTCTGGCCAGGATTTTAGAAACAAAATATGAAATTATTGTATTGTCACGAGTCCTTTACAAATATACAAAGTTTCAAGTTGATCCAATGATTTTAAGTGGGTGAAAATCGCGTTGAAAGATTCCGTTACATAGATGGATGGATGGATAGATAGATAGATAAATAGATAGATAGATAGATAGATAGATAGATAGATAGATAGATAGATAGATAGATAGATAGATAGATAGATAGATAGATAGATAGATAGATAGATAGATAGATAAGATAGATAGATAGATAGATAGATAGATAGATAGATAGATAGATAGATAGATAGATAGATAGATAGATAGATAGATAGATAGATAGATAGATAGATAGATAGATAGATAGATAGATAGATAGATAGATAGATAGATAGATAGATAGATAGATAGATAGATAGATAGATAGATAGATAGATAGATAGATAGATAGATAGATTGATAGAGGTCAAGCTAATATAAAGCGTGTAAAAAATACTATGAGAATCACATATTTTTCTTTCTGAGACAAAAAAAAGTTTATTTTTTGTTGCTCAGTGTAATGTTCCCGTGGGACGGGTTTCTGCTCTCCTGTAAGACAAATGTCGGGAATCTTTAAGGCCTAAAATATCCACGAATATCATCTGCCCATCAATCATATATCATATATTCACCTTGTTTGGTATGAATGAATGAATTGTGTTTCTTCTTTTTCATCATCCAGGGATTAAGCAGGTTGGCTCGTTCCGGTTTCATGAAAGCTAGAATTGTTGAAATTGTTCAGTCCATCTTCTGTGTAAGCGGCCAACATTTCTCCTTCCGTGTTTATAATTTAGCAATGATTTTGGAATGCATTCTATCAACATGTTCTTTCCAGGTGTTCCTATATTTAATCATTCGATCTGTAAGTTTAAAAATATTTAGTTCCTTTCTTATATCTTCATTTCTTTTCTTATCCAGCAGAGTATATCCTGCTATATTTCTTAAAAATCGCATCTCAGCTGCTTCCAATGGTTGTTCTTGTCTTTTAGTGATCGTCCAACATTTTGATCAATACATCAATACAGGAACAGCCATTACTTCATAAAATTTAATTTTTGTTTCTTTTCTTGTGTTTTTAAGGGTTCTTTTAATAGTGCCACACATTAGATAAAATTTATTTATTTTGTCATTAATATCTTCAATTTTAACATATGATAAATTGAAACCTAGATATTTAAAACGGTTCACCTGCTCTAAAATTTATTATCAATTACTATTTTTGCTTTTAAGGTATCATGTTCTGTAAATGCTAACATTTTAGTTTTATTCTTTGAAATTTTTAAGTTTTCAAAATTTGATTTTTAAATTATTACTCATTATTTGCTGAGAATGTTATAGAATCTGTAAACATTACATTTTGCAAAATGGTCCATTAGTTCTTTCTAGTTAATTTAATTCAAAATCCTATTTAAGGTAAGAAATATACCATTCTATAACCCCTACTAAATGTCATGCTAGATTATGAATATCAAATATAAACAAGTTAAAAAAATTATCACTAAGAATTTATTTTTGTACTAGATCTTCAGTTTCCTATCTCAAATTGTTTGTCTTCAACCACTCTGTGACCAAAATTTTCCCTCGGATAATTCATTTACATCTTGTAAGACCTAACATATACTAGAAAGCACTTCAATTACAACCAATCTCATAATTTATAAAGAAATACCAGCTACAGTGGAAAACTCTTGTGCAACGAATGAATCGTAATAGAGTTCCAAGAGGCATGTCTCAATACCGTCCTCAAGGAAAGAGATCTTTGGGACACCCTAGAAAGAGATGGACCGAGAGTACTTCACCGAAACCATAACAGGCTTTGGGTCTTAAACCTGTTTGTAAGATGATGATGATGATGATTACATACTAGAATTTCGCACTCTTATTTAATAATAATTAATAATAATAATAATAATAATAATAATAATAATAATAATAGCTTTATTTTACCACTCAACCAGGTTTAAAAAAATACAAACAAAAAAATAGTCTTAAATCTAAATTACAATATATATATATATATATATATATAAACGATTACAAGTTATGAATACAATACAATTAATATTATAATGTATTTTGATTTACTCTAAATTAACGAATTAAATATATAATATGTACAATATATATAAAAAACAGGAAAAGATTAATGACATAGTATAAAATTAAATAAATAGAGAAAAAATAATTATTAGACAACAGGTAACTGTATAAGCGTGACTTAAAGGTACCAAGTGTGCGGCAACCCCTGATATCTTGAGGAAGGAGATTCCAGGAGCGGGCAGAGGCTACTGTGAAGGAAGTAGAATAGGAGGAAGTGCTATGAAGAGGAATTGTTAGCAGACTGCTATCTTGTGATCTAGTGTCAATATTGTGGTAAGAGGATAACGTCTCAAATCTAGACGCCAGGTAAGTAGGGATGTAGGAATTCAGAAGCTTGAAAAGTAGTGAAAGAGAGTGCAATTTACGTCTGTCAGTAAGACGGAGCCAAGAGAGGTTATTAAAGTGTTCGGAAATATGGTCATAACGGCGGATATTGAAAATGAATCGAACGCAAGCATTATGAACACGTGCAAATTTTATCAAATCCTTAATATGTATTCGTCATTTTGAATTAATCCTTACTTGGACTGATGGATTATAATCCTATGACGTCATATATTGTAATAAATTTATATTATTTGCGGAGGAGAATCACACAAGTTAAATAAATCATTCGGAGCGTTGGGGAATTTGTCCAGAAGAGAGAGATGAAGAGGAAATGACGAATTAACTTAATTTTTGCATATGTGGCATATTTTCCCTCTTCTCATTTAAATAAAATGATTAATGGTCTTCAGATCTGACACATGCGAAGATAATTTTCCGGACGTGAAAAATCTAAGCGAATGTTATTAGAGCGAACTTTTTTATTATTAATTCCAGAATCATTTGCGATATAGAGATAGGTTTTGCTCTGTCTTTTGCAGTTGGTTATTGTATCTCTCGTTATATCGGGGTGGCGGTGGTTTCATATGTAATTAAAATTTAATGTAACGAAATTCATTACAGCGAAAGAGTCATTAGTGTGAATTGGTATAAATTGTAAATGTAAATGCGCGTGTGTACTGATGGCTGAAATGAGATGTCAGCTGAAATATTTTATCTAAATAGTAGAGAAAGGATTAGCTTGACGCTTCGGTTTGTCGAGATTCGAATATTGATAATACATGCATAGTGTTCTGCCGTAGAGCAGCTCTTTCACTGCAAACTCAACATTCTCCACTCTTTCCTTAACTAGCGTTCCTTTTTCTTCCGCATATAAACCATTTATTTTAATAATGTCTATCATCCGATGGGGGCACGCCGTAGCGTAGTGGTTAAGGCACTGAGATACAAGCCGGAGGGTCGAGGGTTCAAGTCCCGTTGGGGTCAGGATTTTTAAAATGACCCAAACCCTCTGGCGGCACTATGACCCTGGGGTCGACTCAGCCTCTAACGGAAATGAGTACCAGACGCTTGTTCTGGGGTAAAGGCGGCCGTCACGCAGGGCTGACAACCCGGCTGACATAAAGTGTCGATTGTCTAGAAAAAGTAGGAGCCTTAACCTCCTACTACCCCAAGGGCCTCCTGAGGCCTGTTGCGGGATCACTTTACTTACTTTACTTTACTTGCTATCATCCGATGTCTTTTTCTGCCTCTAACTAAATAAATTAAAATTAATGCGTTTTTATGTTTAGTTAAATAAGTAGAAGGAAAAATAATTATAAATTTATATTTTTAAATAACTTTCCCCGCGCTGTTTACCCGGCGTTGCCCAGGAATCTACTCCTCCCGATTTTCTTGGCATAAATGAGCTGAAAGACAAAAAAAAATTGTAGGCCTACTTCTTATGATTAGTGGAATAAGTAAAATGAAAAATAATTATAAATGTATATCGTAATTATTTTAAGATTCCCGTACTGATTACCCGGTGTTGCCCGGGAATCTACTTTCTCGATCTTCTTGGCATAAATGAGCTAAATGACAAACTTCGTTATTGTGAGTTATCCGTAAAAGAATACCCGTCTTGTGCTGCTATGCTTGCACAGGAATCTACACATTTGTCTCGATCTTCTTGGCATCAATGAAACACAAAAATGGCAATTGTGAGTTATCCGTAAGAGATAAACATATGCTGTCGCGGACTTTTTTGTAGAGCTTTTTGAGCTGTTCAATTCTGTGTACATTAATTTTGTGTACTTGTTATGCTTCAGGCAGCGTAAGCCATTTAAGCGTCCAAAAAGCTACTTTTTTCACGTTTTCCACTACAAAGTGCGATTTTTAAGGGTGTAGGGGTTGAATATCACAACTCCCTTATAGCTATGTTCATCCCGGGAATCTCCTGAACATTTTGCAAAAAGCCCAATCACAGTCGGACCAACGGTAAGGCCGCGCATAAAGTATGAACAAACAAACAAACAAACAAACAAACGAATCAACAAACAAACTTTCATTTGTATATATTAGATTAATCCAATTTCGCTTCCATATGTTAATCATCTTAAAATTGTTTTACATAAAATTGTTTCTGCTTGCTTTCTTAATTTTTATTAGAATATCAAATAAATTAGCCAACTTTTATAACTAATGAATTTGAGGAGACGGACATTTTAGGTAAATATTCCATAATTTTATACTTTAATTTTAAATAAATTAGGCCTACATGTTAACCTCCAGTTCTGTTAGGTCAATTTGCTTCATGTGTAATTACTTACTTACTTACTCACTGGCACTATCAAACCCGTAGCTTCATGGCCGCGCGGACATAAGCTCTCCATACATCCCTATCCTGAGCTAACGCCTTCCAATAATTCTCTGTATAATCTACTCCCCCAAATCATAGTTAATGTTGTTCTCCCACCTCATTCTTGGTCTATCAACTGGGCGTTTTCCCCCTTTCTTTCCTATAAGAAGCTTCCGTGCACATCTGTCACTCCCCATACGCGCAACATGTCCTGCCCAACGCAGTCTATGAGACTTAACTGTTCTTATTATATCTGGCTTCCTATAAAGACCATGTAGTTCATTGTTATGTAGTCTTCCCCATTCACCTGTTTGTTCATCTCTCTTTGGTTCAAAAATTTTCCTAAGAACTTTATTCTCAAAAACTCGTAATCTTATTTCCTCCCTTAAAGTAAGAGTTCATGTTTCGCGCCCATATAATATAACTGGTAGAATAATCTTAATATATAAAAATTTCATGTCACGTTGTTTGTCCGCGATGGAATCCTAAACTACTGAACCGATTTTAATAAAATTTTGCACACTGTGTGCAGTTTGATCCAACTTGAGACTTAGGGTGGTTTATAACTAAATTTATAGTCGCATTATTTTTTTATTGCAAATTGTTTGTTTATTATTTAACAAAGAGTTATAATTATGTGACTTCCATACAATTCTAACAGATGGCGGTGTAAGGTAATTTGGTAAGGTATTTGGTTTATTATTTAACAAAGAGAGATTCAGATAGCTGTGCTTTTTGTTGCAACCGCGAATTTCAATTGAATTACAAATATTGATTATTTCATAATGTAAGTGTGTGTCACTGTTTATTTTATTTTCAATATTATTAATTTCGTGTGTAAGTATTAGTTTTAAGTAATCTGGCTGAAAGACGGCAACTTAATTAAATTTTTTAACGTATACCTTAGCCACAGCAACGTGTGGCCAGGACTTCTAGTAGTTTTATATATTTTCAGTTTAACGTTTTTTGAAAGGAGCTGGAACATCAAATGTCTCTGAAATGCATAATAGCACGCATTTCCAGAATTGAGCCTATGTGTACTTCATATTTTAATCTGTTTGTACTATTTTCAATATCATAATATTTTCGATTGGCAGTACTTTAAAATTGTTCCAATTAGTATCAATTGTCAAAACTCTTAAGAATGGCAATAGTATTTTATAATATTGAGGATGTCTTTATGCATTACACATGCCTTAATACAACTGGCAACTGTCATAAAAACGAATGTGCTACTAACTTATTTAAATATTCCAAGTTCATAATAGGAATTTCCTGGACGTGTTTTTAAACAAACTGATATATAAAAGGCTGCTTCATATAGTATTTTGACACAGGCTTATGAACTTTCAGTTCATCTGTACTTTGAGAACGGATATGAAAAACGTGACATTTTTAATAACTTTCGGCTTTCGAACTTATTTATAGACATTTCTCATGCACTGTATGTTTGTCTGTGGTATTATAACCTTCCAGCTTCACCTCAAACAGTTAAGTTGGCAATAGAAACTCTAACTTGACGTCACAGAGAGCAAAATGAGTTACATGCATGAGGAGTTTCATCGCTTCATAATACTATATACTCTATGTGGTTACATACTCGAAACTAATCCTTTAACATTCAGCTATCTAAATTATATTAGGTTCGTGAATATATCGCTCGAATAACTTGAAACTATATTAGTGAATATTAACAAAAAGAGATGTACAATTAATAAGCTGTCTTAGCACATTGGAAAATGCATGTTCGCATTGATCAGTATTATATTTCCAGGTTTTCTTTTCTTTTTAAAGTTTATTTTATATGGAACACTGTCTATTGAGACTAATAAAATTAATAGATTAGAATCAAAGAGACGTTTTTGCATAATCCTATTGAAGATGGTAAATTAAATATATATCCTACTGGAACCTCGAGTGTCTTGTTTCTTGTGGGGAATAACCATAAACACCAAGAATATAATTTATTTATTAAAAAAGTTAAAAAATCTTATTTAATTAAATGAAAATAAAACTTAATCATATTTATTAAAATATATAAATTTAGTTACAGCTATGTCGGTACTTTGTACCTTCTTCAGACATGATAACAAATTAATGAATTTTGTTATTACAGTACATAACAACTGTAGCTATGCAACATTTTTTTTTTACAATCTCTGTTATAAATTTAAAAGAGGTGATTCATTCAAATCTAGTTGGGAATTTAACAGCTTATTACCGCTTTTCAAGGTATTTATCTCTACAACTTCTAAAAGGTCCAACTTCTTTCCTTCATCACAAACATGTAACATTTTAAAATTTGAATCAAAACAATGATCATATTGGAGTAGGTGGTCAGCATACTTTGAATTATCTAAATTTCTGTTATATGCTCTCATATGTTCCTTTACACGAGAAATAAAAGGTCTACCAGTTTGTCCTATATAGACATTGTCACATGTGCCCACACTTCAATTTATATGCACCTGATAATTTTTCTTTTTTTACTTTGGTTTTATTGTTTTTTTATTATATTTTGTAAAGTTTTATTAGTTTTAAATGCCACATCAATGTTCAACTTTTTAAAGTATTTAGATATTTTATTGGAAAGTGGGGCTATGTGTGGTATTATGATATTTATTTATGTTTTTCTTGACTAAAGAAAAAACTTCGTTAATTGCTTTTTTGTAATGAATTTTCATAATTAAATTGTCTATAATTTTAGGGTCATAGTTATTATTTGATGAAAGTTAAAAATTAAATTGTACCTGTTGGTAGGTGCCGTCGTTCTGAACTTTGTTAAAATATTGTATATAAAATTAACTGGAGCACTTTCGGAAGTCATCTTCCATCTTCTGCAGGTTGAGTTTCCGCTACTTGTTGTCTGCAGAAGATGGAAGATAACTTCCGAAAGCGCTCCAGTTAATTTTATGTACAATATTTTAACAAAGTTGAGGACGACGGCACCTACCAACAGGTACAATTTAATTTTTAACTTTCATCATATGACTTCACCTCAACGGAATTTGATATGAATTTTACTAGTATTGATAGTTATTATTGATAGCTAATTGTTTAATAATATTCAGTTTTAACTAACTTTTTTGTAGATGGCCCAAAATTTTGTTAAAAAATAAATTGTAGTGTTTTTACTGTATGCTGTTACTGCAATTACAAAATATTCTGGTATCCTCTCCCCCGCTTATTCTGTTTTCTTATTTTAAACCTAACGTGTGCTTAGGGAACGCTGGTAACATACACCGAATATACGGCATACATTTTATTCCAGGTGAATAAAAGATAATAGAGAGTTAGCAGTCTGAAAATTCATTATTTTATGCTTCTGAATGTTGTTCAATGCCTCGAAGGCTAGAGTAAGGTAGTGTGTAGGTAAATCACCAAGCAGCAAAGTTATAAGAGGAAAACTTTATTTAGAAATGAGCGCTGAGGGGTAGAATATGTTTGTGCATGTGCTCATTATACCTGCTAGAAGCAGTCATGTGTGAACTCTCATGTCGGGCAATTAGAGTAGTGATGAATGTGCAGTTCCTCCTGGATACCAGCTTACGTTGCTCCATTTTCTTCCCTCTTCCCCTTCCCCCCTCCCCTTTGTTGCGGAACGTGTAATACTAAACTAGAAAGCCTCTAATTTCTTCTCGTTATTGCAAATACGGATGTCATATAACGTAAACGAATTCTCGTAAGGTTAATTATTAATATGTACTATATATACGTTTAATCTGATTTGTAAATACATAACATAGGCCTATGATATAAAACTTTTCTTAGTTCATGTGTTGAAATTATATAACTAGCTAATACCCGGCATGCGCTGCTGCGCCTAAAATAATTAAATGTGTTTTTATGTTTAGTTGAATAAGTAACCCCGGGTAATCAGCACAGGGATCTAAAAAATAATTACGATATAAATTTATAATTATTTTTCTTTTTACTTCTTCTTCTTCTTCCGAATGCAGTGTATTGGGTGATGATGCCCGTTCTGCGACTACAAAAACTGATATTTCCATCGGTTGAAGGGTCTTCCGAGGTCTCTTTTGTCTTTAGGGTTGAGGTGGTAAATCATCTTTGGTAAACGGGAATTTGACATTCTCTGGACGTGTTGGAACCATTTAATCTGATAATTTTGTATATGTTCAACCATTTCCCTACTATTCCACTGCATCCTTATCTCATCACTTTTCATTCTATCCCTTAATGTTACTCTAGTTAGTGATCGGAGGAATCTCATTTGTGAACTATTAATACGGGATTTATCTTTTGCTCGAAGTGTCCAGCAAGAACCAATTGAGATTTTATAATGCCATAGCCAAACCTGCCCTACTATACGGAAGTGAATGCTGAACACTTCGAGCAAAAGATAAATCCCGCATTAATAGTTCACAAATGATATTCCTCCAATCACTAACTGGAGTAACATTAAGGGATAGAATGAAAAGTGATGAGATAAGGATGCAGTGGAATAGTAGGGAAATGGTTGAACATATACACAATTATCAGATTAAATGGTTCCAACACGTCCAGAGAATGTCAAATTCCCGTTTACCAAAGATGATTTACCACCTCAACCCTAAAGACAAAAGAGACCTCGGAAGACCCTTCAACCGATGGAAAGATCAGTTTTTGTTGTCGCAGAACGGGCATCATCACCCAATACTGCATTCGGAAGAAGAAGAAGAAGAAGAAGATAACATATGATATAAAACTTTTCATAGTTCATGTGTTGAAATTATATAACTAGCTAATACCCGGCATGCGCTGCTGCGCCTAAATTAATTAAATGTGTTTTTATGTTTAGTTGAATAAGTAAAAAGAAAAATAATTATATAATCAATTGAGTTGGTGTTTACTTGATGAAAATCCATATTTATTAATTAAATACAAATAAAACGTAGTTTTATTTGATTTTCATATTTATTATATGATTCAGTGACAGCTGTTTCGGTACACTGTACCTTCTTCAGACATGTTAAATTATGTTGGAACACAATTCATAATTTGTTAACATGTCTGAAGAAGGTACAGTGCACCGAAACAGCTGTCACTGAATTATATAATAAATATGAAAATCAAATAAAACTACGTTTTATTTTTATTTAATTAAAAAATAATTATTTTTTAGATCCCTGTGCTGATTACCCGGGGTTGCCCGGAAATCTATTGGTTCCATTTTTTTTATTGCTTCAGTGAACTGAAAGACGAAAATAGTTATTTTGAGTTATCCGTAAAAGAAAGATATATGCTGTTGCTGCAGACTTTTGTTGTGGAATTTTTTGAGATTTAATTTTAGGTAGGGCCTACATTGATTTAGTGTATTTCTTATGGTTCAGGCAGCATAAGCCATTTACGCGTCCAAAAACTAATTTTTTAGTGCATTGATGAACTTTTACGCAGAAATTCAGTATATAATGGAAATGGACAGCTAATGACAAATGAGGGAAATTTTGAGGAAGTGGCTGAATTCAAATACCTAGGAACAATAATCACAAATAGGAATGAGATGCACAAAGAAATTAAACATAGGCTCAATTCTGGAAATGCATGCTATTATGCATTGCAGAGACTTTTGATGTCCCAACTCCTTTCAAGAAACGTTAAGCTGAAAATATATAAAACTATTATTCTACCAGTTATATTATATGGGTGCGAAACATGGACTCTTACTTTAAGGGAGGAAAGGAGATTATGAGTATTTGAGAATAAAGTTCTTAGGAAAATTTTTGGACCAAAGAGAGATTGAATGGAGAAGACTACATAACAATGAACTACATGGTCTTTATAGGAAGCCAGATATAATAAGAACAGTTAAGTCTCGTAGACTGCGATGGGCAGGACATGTTGCACGTATGGGGAATGAAAGACGTGCATGGAAGCTTCTTGTAGGAAAGCCAGAGGGAAAACGCCCAATTGGTAGACCAAGAATGAGGTGGGAGAACAACATTAACTATGATTTTAGAGAAGTAGATTATACAGGGAACGATTGGAAAGCATTAGCTCAGGATAGGGATGTATGGAGAGCTTATGTCCGCGCGGCCATGAACCTACGGGTTCGATAGTGCCAGTGAGTAAGTAAGTAAGTATTGATGAACTTTTCTTTTAACTTCGACCCTATAGTTTTATTATTCAATGTCCCAGGTTGTCATTTCGACATTCTTGGTGTTCTCTCCTGGCATTGGCGTAATTGTATAACCCACTTCTGATGTTGTGGTGCTTGGAAGGCGGGGTTAATGTGCCCCAATGATATGATGAGTGATGATAGTGGTGCGCCTTAATATTAACCTCAATATTAGGCGAATATGAATGATGACTTTTGTGTTGACCAGATGGTGTTCGGGGACAGTTTGGGCCTTAAAGTTTCCTGACATTTTTTCTTACAAAAACCTCGAAAAAAACGTCATCGAGGAAACGTGTCCCTACAGGGGATCGAACCCGGTTCCACTGAAGGCAACATATGTCGAGAACAAGCGGTGGACCCGACCCCATACTACGTTCAGTAATGTGTTATATACCTTAACTAAAAAAATCTCTAAATGATGGTAAAAGTTCTATTAAAATCGGTGAAGTAATTTTTTGCGCGTATGGGGAATGAAAGACTTGCATGGAAACTTCTTGTAGGGAAGCCAGAGGGAAAACGCCCAGTTGGTAGACCAAGAATGAGATGGGAGAATAACATGAACTATGATTTGAGGGAAGTAGATTATACAGGGAATGATTGGAAAGCATTAGCTCAAGATAGGGATGTATGGAGAGCCTATGTCCGCGCGACCATGAACCTACGGGTTCGATAGTGCTAGTGAGTAAGTAAGTAAGAAGTAATGTTTTAGTCCAACCGACTCGCAGACACTGATTTTATACATAAGATTTAAAAAAAAAGTGTGTTATATAATTATTTTATAATGTATTTAGGTTTATATTGAATTATACTGTTATCGTATTTGTTATGAAGGGATCGCTTGTCTTTTCTAAACGCTACACAAGCATCTCCTCGTAGCGTTTGTGTTTTGTCACTGTGCAACACAGTTGAGTATTAAGATGGCGTACGTTGTATAAAACCCGCGCGTGCCGTGTGCAAAACTTAATAAACAAAGTGTGTAATAATTGTGATAGTTGTTTAAGCGTGTGTACAGTGTTTTAGTAATGTTTTACGCGTGTTTTGATGTGTGTGGAATGGGCACAGGAACAGGGGTTGTCTTGAATTCTGCACAAGGTTCGTAGATTTGTGTTATATTTGTAAGTGTATTGCTAAACTTTAGCCGCACGTACAACAAACACCTTGTTAATAACACAACATTTTAGATATCGCAAAAATACGTATTTTGTCACTATTTCACAACACAATTTAAATATTAAATATTAAGTTTATTCAATTTAATATATTTATATTATACATTTATTAATAGATAGATCGTCGGTTGATTAATGTCTTTGACATCGTCCGATTCCTAATAGCGAGTTTTGTCGGTCCATCCAATCTCCTGGTTGTAGATGTTTCTCCTTCATATATAAACATATTCCCTGACTCCAGCAGGTTTTAGGTCTTCCTCTGCTTCGTCTTCCCTCAGGTTTCCATTCCAAAACAGATATTGTTAATCAATCCTCTTCCATTCGCTGGACATGTCCGTACCATCTTAATTGCTGAGTGTTAATATAATCTAAAATACTGTCTTCAGTCTTCATTTTCTCCCTTATAACTGAGTTCCTAATTTTTTCTCTTCTTGAAATTCTTGCGGCCCCTCGTATAAAATTAATTTCCGTTGCCAAAAGGTACTTATTTGTTTTTGTTGTTAATGACCAAAGTTCTGCTCCATAAGTAATGATGCTTTTAACAATTGTATGATATATATTCATTTTTTTTATTACTTATATTTTTATCCTACAATATTCCATTGAGGCAAGCAATTACAAATTTTCCTTTATTATTTCTATTTCTTATTTCCTCTTCATAACTCTCATTTTTATTTATTTTAATTCCTAAATATGTGATCTCACTACAAGATTTTATTGATTTTTCAGTCTCCAAAATTAAATTTTGTTCTGGTTCACCAATTGATGATTTTTTTTCATGTTCAAATTTTCATTTTTCATATTCTTCTATTAATTTTCTAGTCATATATTCTAAATCTTCATAATCTTGTGAAATTAACAATTGATCATCTGCAAAATGTAAGTTGTATAAAGTTTTGTTGTTTGAAATAGGAATTCCCATGCTTGAACATTTTCTCCTCCAATTCTTTAATATTTCTTGTACATATATTTTAAACAGAGTCGGTGATAGACAACAACCTTGACGAAGACCTTTATTTATTGTAAAACCATGTGACAGTTTACTGCCAATTTTAATTTTAGGCATGCAATTGTCATATAAATTTACATTTATTAATATCTTCAAAAATTAATCCCGGTCTCATGGACCTGGGGGACTTCAAACGCAACACGCCCTCTCACATGCTGTAACTCTAATGAAGTGATTCTCAAAGCCACGCTATATACAATGACAGATTGTAACCGGAAATCCAATTCTGGTGCTAACTATATTATGTTCTAGGAACTATGGTTAAAAGCGGGAGTAAAACTATTCAATCATGCGTTACGTAAGAAATGGCGCAAAGACGCCATACTAAAATCTTATCCAATAAGAAACTTTGTGGGTTGCTACATATTCATTCATTCACGGTGTCGAGAACCCCTTTGAAATAAATACATTTCAAGCAAAGGAATTATGCATTTAAAATAAATAATCCATCAGACTCTTACGAAACGAAAGATGTGGAGCACATATAACTTACATATTTATGTTCCCACCAATAGATAGTATAGGTGTGATGAACTCTACAAGAACAATAAATAATATTAATACAAATGTGGATTATTTAAAAAATCAACCAATAAATTTAATATATAAATATGAATGTTTGTTTGTTTGTTTGTATTTTATGCGTTGCCTATCGTTCATCCGATTGTGATGGGATTTTTTGCAAAATGTTCAGGATATTTCCTGGATGAACATAAAAGAGTTGTATTACTCAACTCCTACACCCTTAAAAATCACCCTTTGTAGTGAAAACGTGAAAAAAATCCTTTTTTGACGCTTAAATGGCTTACGCTCCCTAAAGCATAACAAATACGGTACACAAAATTAATTTACACAGAACTGAATATCTCAAAAAACTCTACAAAAACGCTCGCGACAGCATATGTTTATCTTTTATGGAGAACTCACAAGTTTGGGCAATGTTTATTAGTTGAAACAAAAGGAGGCCGTGAGACCAATTAGTGATAAAATAACAAGATTCCGTGAGACCAATTAGTGATAAAATGGCGGCAAGTACGTATTCATTGTTTTATATTGTTCCCTCGCAGCGGGAAGTAAAACCACTGCCCATTATGTATACTATTTACAATGTATATACAAAAATATATCCAAAAGGTAGTGTTAATATACTTTATACGAAACAAATCACAACATTTTAAAGGAACTGAACTTAAGGTGAACGTATAAATAGGACAGCCAGCGGACAGAATTGCCAGTCTCAAGACAACCCTTGAGGATGCCAGACGCAGTCTCTGGCGAAACGTCGGGGAACTACAAGCCTCACGACCACGGCCTACAGCCCGAAAATCTTCTTCAAGATCATCATAGAACTGAACTTTATTTGAAAAAATAAATACGTACTTACCGCCATTTTATTACTGATTGGTGTCATAGCCTGCTGTAGCCGCGAGGAGGTTTACGGCCAAGTGTGCAATGGCAACCAAAACTTTTCAAGCTCTGTACATCGATTTCTACGAACTGAATTATAATTTATTTTAAAAACAAGTGAATCAAATTATTTCGAATAAATAAATAAATAAATAATATTTTAATTAAACATACTGGCGGCCGAATTTTAATTGTCAACTCGGCAAAAACGTATTCAGTCATTCACAATTTTATAAAAAAAAATAATTCGGTTCATACACTCGATCAACGTAGTAATCTTGTAGCCGGATCTCGGACTATAATGTGTAAGTCGCCTAGAGGACAGCCAGTAGCGTGTTTTATAAGTATTCACTGATTACTTACTTTTTACTTTTGAGGGCCTCTCCACTTTTCAGCGGTTACCCTGTATTCCCATTCGCCATTCTTGCCGATCACGCCATTCATCCTCCTCCAGACCTCGGTCGTTCATCAATCTATGGATCTCTCCTCTCCATTTTGTTCTTGGTCTGCCCCGTTTCCTTCTACCAGAAGGTGACCATTCCAAAAGAGTTTTGGGCCACCTATCATCCTCCATTCTCCTGACATGGCCATACCACTGAAGAGCTCGTCTTTCAATCCTTTCCACCACTGTCTCCTCCATATCCATCATCTGCCTCACTTCTTCATTTCTTCTTCTTTCCAACCTGGACACCCTGGCACTGCGTCTTATTCCATCCATCTACACTGGCAAGATCTTAGTTTTTTGTCCCTCTACCAAAGTCCATCCCTCAGCACCATAAGTAGTAACTGATTTAATTTTAAAATAAAGTATGGAGTGATGTCTGATGAAGAAATAGATCCTGAGAATAAAAATCCAACATTCGCCTTAAATGAAGACAAAATCTCAATTAGTTTGACAGCTCTGCAGTTTTAATCTGGAACCTCTCGAATATGAGCCTAAAAACGCTACCCTCTGATGCATCTCGCTCGGTAATAGGTTTTGTTGCACGTACAGTGGACTCCTAAAACTTTTAATAGTTCCCAGGGATGTTCTAAACAGCAGAGTTATCTCCACAACGCAACGCGGATAACATGAGTTACGTAACATTCTCTTTTCTTGTGTAGATGTAAAAGTTAAAATATAACCTTTTCTTCTGCTTTTGTGGTTTTAACAAGTTTCTACACATTAATGTCATAATGTAAATAACGAACTGCTCTTTGTAAAGTGTAATTATTTTGACAAATTAATTGTGGTCCATGCTCTGCGTTTTACCCGCTTCCGAAAATAATTTTCTAGTCCAGAGGTCACGATTTCACACAGACTGAAATAATGTAATTTGAATTTTGTCATGGTTCACGGAATCTCCAATATACTGTTGCCCTGTATGTCGCAAGGGATCCTCTTTGTTTGTTTTAATGCCAAAAAATAAGTTTCTTTCTATACAAGTAAAGTTGTATGCAAAAGATAAATTACATTAGATTTGTTTGTTTAATAATATAACCTCGACTTCATCATTACCCAGTGTAAGGTACATATATTAATTGGTGTTTCTCGTATAATTTATCATATTTATACTATTATTATTGTAAGTTTATATCATTGTTATATTATTATATTATTATCATTATTATATTATTATTATTATTATTATCATTAGTATTATTATTATTAACAAGCATTGTTATACCCCTGTTCAAGAAAAGAGACAAGAGAAAAATGGACAACTATAGGGGAATCAGTTTGTTAAACACATGCTACAAAATTTATGCAGTGCCGAAACAAATGTTAAGATATCAACCTGCAGGAAGATGAAGACCAGGACGTCCACTCAAAAGACTTTTGGATGGTGTTTCTCTTGAGGCCGTAACAGGTCAACAAATGGCCTAAATTCGTGAATGTACTATGATTATTATTATTATTATTGTCGTATGTATTATTATTTTTATTACCGTATAAAATGTTGTTTGTACATGACATTTACATTGCTACATTTAATGTATCTTTAACTGTTTATAATTAGTACAGTGTATATCTATATTTGTCAAATATTAATTTGTATTTGGGCTGGTTGAGTGGAAGAGAAGGCCTTATGGCCTTAACTCTGCCAGAATAAATAAAGTATTATTATTATTATTAACAAGCATTGTTATACCCCTGTTCAAGAAAAGAGACAAGAGAAAAATGGACAACTATAGGGGAATCAGTTTGTTAAACACATGCTACAAAATTTATGCAGTACCCAAACAAATGTTAAGATATCAACCTGCAGGAAGAAGAAGACCAGGACGTGCACTCAAAAGACTTCTGGATGGTGTTTCTCTTGAGGCCGTAACAGGTCAACAAATGGCCTAAATTCGTGAATGTACTATGATGATGATTATTATTATTATTATTATTATTATTATTATTATTATTATTATTATTATTATTATTATTAACAAGCATTGTTATACCCCTGTTCAAGAAAAGAGACAAGGAAAAATGGACAACTATAGGGGAATCAGTTTGTTAAACACATGCTACAAAATTTATGCAGTGCCCAAACAAATGTTAAGATATCAACCTGCAGGAAGAAGAAGACCAGGACGTCCACTCAAAAGACTTTTGGATGGTGTTTCTCTTGAGGCCGTAACAGGTCAACAAATGGCCTAAATTCGTGAATGTACTATGATGATGATTATTATTATTATTATTATTATTATTATTATTATTATTATTATTAACAAGCATTGTTATACCCCTGTTCAAGAAAGGAGACAAGAGAATAATGGACAACTATAGGGGAATCAGTTTGTTAAACACATGCTACAAAATTTATGCAGTACCCAAACAAATGTTAAGATATCAACCTGCAGGAAGAAGAAGACCAGGACGTCCACTCAAAAGACTTTTGGATGGTGTTTCTCTTGAGGCCGTAACAGGTCAACAAATGGCGTAAATTCGTGAATGTACTATGATGATTATGATTATTATTATTATTATTATTATTGTCGTAAGTATTATTATTATTATTATTATTATTATTATTATTATTATTATTATTATTATTATCGTATAAAATATTATTTGTACATGAAATTTACATTGCTACATTTAATGTATCTTTAAAACTGTTTATAATTAGTATAGTGTATATCTATATTTGTCAAATATCTATTTGTATTTGTGCTGGTTGAGTAGAAGAGAAGGCCTTATGGCCTTAACTCTGCCAGAATAAATAAAACATTATTATTATTATTATTATTATTATTATTATTATTATTATTATTATTATTATTATGTTTTCCATTTTAACGTCTATTTTTTGCGATACGAGTTAGTGTCATGGGGTGGGGAGAACATCTGGTAATAAGGTACAATTAGTCATCTGTCATTAACTGTCGATTTTCATTATATAATGTATATTTATGTGTGATATATTTATTTATATTAATTCCATGTTATGTGTTCCCTGCAATATATTTTCTGGGTTACGATGTCATTTCTTGGGATTTTACCTGCGATCTCTGTGCTAGAGATATGTAATCATTAATTTTTGGTAGAGAAAATATTCCACGATGAAATGGAAATGTTTTGATTATCCTGTGTCTCTCCTAAGGTTTGGATATGTGACAGAGATAAAGCGAGTTTGTATACGAAGACACGCACAGCTGCTTGCAATGTGACAGTATTTTGTGGAAGAGAGATATGTATTTCTAAGAAAGACTTTATTTTAGTTTATTATTTCTGTAAATGCCAAAATTCTAAGATAATATTACTGGAACACTGTTTATTCTACTTCTTTTTCAGAATAGACCGAGTTTAATATCCGATTTCTTTTTACATCTTAAGGAAGGCTGATCATCATCATCATCATCATCCAGGGATTAAGCCTGTTGGCTCGTTCCGGTTTCACGAAAGCTAGAATTGTTAAAATTGTTCAGACCATCTTCTGTGTGGGCGACCAACATTTCTCCTTCCGCGCGGTTTATAATTTAGCAATAATTGTGGAAATCTTGCTTCTGGCATTCTATCAATATGTTCTTTCCAGTCGTTCCTATGTTTAATTATTCGGTCTGTAAGTTTGAAAATATTTAGTTCCTTTCTTATAAGTATCTTCATTTCTTTTCTTATCCAGCTGATAATCAATGAATCACTTTACCTTTAAATTAAAATTGAAAGTTAAATAAGAAATATCACATTTAAGTTTACTTCTCAATAATCATAAGTAATGCCACGAGTGATTTCCAATTTATCTAGAGAATTTGGAAATCAAGAGTGGCATTTGTTAGGACTATTTAACGAATAAAATTAAGCTGTTTACTCACAAATCATTTTTTAACTATAGTTATTTTAAAATATTTATATATTTAATGTAAACGGCGATGTTTGAAAACAAATGAGAAACGATAGGTACGCTTCTACTGCTTCATTTGTTTATCACTGCAACCAGATCATACTATTTATTGCCAAAGGAACGCAATATTGTAAGGAGGAGCTTTCTTTAATATGGTAATTATAACACTGATAAATATTTGGTGAAACACGACTCTGTTTAGTTGTAAAACAGAAATCATTGAAACGTGATTGGTCATTGACTCCCATTTGGGGCATGAGTTAAATAGTCATTATAAATATTTTTTTTTGTATTTCCAATCGTAATAGAAGTTACCCATAATCCAAGAGTCTTGAAAATCGTTCAACTGATTTAATATACAGATTGACCCACACTTCTCAAATAATCTGTATATACATAGGCTCAATTCTGGAAATATACATTATAGAGACTCTTGTCCCAACTCCTATTAAAAAAACGTTAAACTGAAACTATATAAAACTATTATTATACCAGTTACATTATATTGATGTGAAACATGGATTCTTACTTTAAGGGGGGAAAGGAGATTACGAGTATTTGATCGTACTAATCGTTTCTCATTTGTTTTCAAACATCGCCGTTTACATTAAATATATAAATATTTAAAAATAATTGTATTTAAATAATGATTTGTGAGTAAACATCTTAATTTTATTTGTTAAATAGTCCTAACGAATGCCAGCCACTCTTGATTTCCAAATAAATCACTCGTGGTATTACTTATGAAAACACTATTTCAGAATTTCGTAGCATTTTCAATGGCATTTCTGTCCAGAATTTCCCTATTTCACTTAAGTGAAATTAATTTAGACGCCTCTGTCAGCTGTATTACTTCCATACAATACGTCTCTTACACCCAGTATACATTAAGACCGATAGCATAGAGGGGCTATAATAGCTACGAGCATGCGCCAAACTTGTATTTAATTATACATGCTCGCAGTGGTACTAAATGCTATCGTATTCCACGCGGGCACATTGATTTTACCTCTAGCCTTGCTGGTTTGTTATTAACAACACAGTAGCAAACTGTTGCACTTTTTCCGTCTTAAAATATGCATCATTCGTATTACATGCTACCAGTACCTTGAACTTTAGATCTATTTTGTGGCAAATATTTTATATTTTTCTTATCTTTCTTTTTATATTACACAGCTCTACATTTTTTTTTTGTTGCCCTGGATATCTCTACGAATTTCTATGTTTTCAAGTGCATAGTTTACGAATATATTCATGAAAGTGCTGAATGTGCTCTAAAAATTATAGAATAAAATCTTATAAAAGGCGTTTTACTGAAGTATAACATGGGGTTTCGACATTTTTCTTTCTATTTAAGTCGATGTATACTAATTTTTCAAAAAACAATTGACATTATAATTTTTTTTCATATTTTTCAGTGTTTGTAGTGTAAAATGAAAATAAAGATTTAAAAAAACCAGAGCAAATCTTCCAAAATCATTGATTGTTTCATGAATTGTGAGCATAAATTGATATATACGAAATTAATCTTATATGAAGGGCAACAAAACCACTGTTGACCAGTGTTATATTTTCTTCTCTTCTTAGGTTGTAAATCATCTTCTTCTCTAACTTTTTTTTTGTCGTTTAAGCTTAAATTTTGACAATTGACGTTCTATTATTAGTCTGAGTTTGCTGGGTTAGGTGATTATCTGTTCAACAGAAATGCAGAAGGGATGGTGCAGGTGAAGGGAGAAGAGGGGATGTAGCTCCCGTGACAACGCGCAGCACAGAGATAAGGGGAGGGCAAAGGAGGGGGAGGGGGGCCAGGTAGGGGGGGGGGGGACGAGGGGGGAGGAGAGGAAACAGGGCGGGAGCGGGGAAGAAGAAGAAGAAGAAGAAGAAGAAGAAGGACAAGAAGAAGGACAAGAAGAAGAAGGGACAAGAAGAAGAAGAAGGACAAGAAGAAGAAGAAGGAGAAGAAGAAGGACAAAGAAGGACAAGAACAAGAAGGACAAGAAGAAGAAGAAGAAGGACAAGAAGAAGAAGAAGAAGGACAAGGAAGAAGAAGGGCAAGAAGAAGAAGAGAGGACAAGAACAAGAAGAAGGAGGACAAGAAGAAGTAAGGACAAGAAGGAAAAGAACGAAGGACACGAAGAATGAAGGACAAGAAGAAGAAGGACAAGAAGAAGAAGGAACAAGAAGAAAAGAAGAAGGACAAGAAGAAAAGAAGAAGGACAAGAAGAAAAGAAGAAGGAACAAGAAGAAAAGAAGAAGGACAAGAAGAAAAAGAAGAAGGACAAGAAGAAAAGAAGAAGGAACAAGAAGAAAAGAAGAAGGACAAAGAAAGAAGAAGAGAAGAAGGAGAAGAAGAAAGAGAAGAAGGACAAGAAGAAAAGAAGAAGGACAAAGAAGAAAAGAAGAAGGACAAGAAGAGAAGAAGGACAAGAAGAAGGAAGGACAAGAAGAAAAGAAGGAAGGACAAGAAGAAAAGAAGAAGGACAAGAAGGACAAGAAGAAGAAGAAGGACAAGGAAGGAGACAAGAAGGACAAGAAGGTACAAGAACAAGAGAGGGACAAGAACAGAAGAACGAAGAGGGAAGAAGAAGGACAAGAAGAAGAAGAAGAACGAGGACAAGAAGGACAAGAAGAAGAAGAAGAAGAAGAAGAAGAGACAAGAAGAAGAAGAGAAGAAGAAGAAGAAGAAGGACAAGAAGGACAAGAAGAAGAGAAGAAGAAGAAGAAGAAGAAGAAGGAGGACAAGAAGAAGGACAAGAAGAAGAAGAAGAAGAAGAAGAAGGACACGAAGAAGAAGAAGAAGAGAAGGACAAGAAGAAGGTACAAGAAGAAGGACAAGAAGAAGGACAAGAAGAAGTTACAAGAAGAAGGACAAGAAGAAGGACAAGAAGAAGGACAAAGAAGAAGGACAAGAAATAAGGACAAGTAAGTAATGACAAGAATGAAGGACAGGAAGAAGGACAGGAATGAGGACAGGAATAATTACAGAGAAGAATTACAAGAATAAGGACAATAATAATGACAATAATAAGGATTACAATAAGAAGTAAAATAATAATTACAATAATAATTACAAGTAATAAGGGACAATAATAATTACAATAGAATTACAATAATAATTACAATAATAATTACAATAATAATTACAATAATAATTACAATAATAATTACAATAATAATTACAATAATAATTACAATAATAATTACAATAATAATTACAATAATAATTACAATAATAATTACAATAATAATTACAATAATAATTACAATAATAATAATAATTC
Organism: Diploptera punctata; assembly: GCA_030220185.1. Lineage (NCBI taxonomy): Eukaryota > Metazoa > Arthropoda > Insecta > Blattodea > Blaberidae > Diploptera > Diploptera punctata. Next base: position 1,294,948 of record JASPKZ010007807.1, on the reverse strand, counting down.
ATTCATTCATTAATTCATAGTGTTCTTCTCAAGAGCAGGTCTTTCACTGCAAACTCAGCATGTTTGCAGCTTTACTAGGGATGTATAGGTGTGGTAGCTTCCCGTTTTTTTTTTCCACACCCCACTCTCTCTTTTGCATCTTAAAATCCTAAAACATCTTAAGAAGGTCCCGAGGGGCCCCAACTTGGAGGTGAGGAGAGTGGATTTGGCTAAGTTAGACCCTCCGGACCTCACCGAAATTCACCCCAGAGGTTAAAATATCAGTTCCATCAGGGTTTTTGACCAGATCAAGGATCCGGAAATTCCAATTAGCCTCAGCCCCCCATAATAATAATAATAATAATAATAATAATAATAATAATAATAATAATAATAATAATAATAATAATGATGATAATGATAATGATAATAATAATAGTAATAATAATAATAGCTTTATTTTACCTGGCAGAGTTAAGGCCTTGTCTACCATTCAACCAGGTTTAAAAAAATAGAAAAATTATTGTTACACCTAAATTACAATAAACATAAATATATCATAAATATACATGGCACGTCTACAATATAATTATTATTTATAAAATATTTTGATTCAATCTACATTTAACGATTGAAATATAAAATGTACAAGATAGAAAAGTCAGATAAAAAACTATTAATGACATAGAATAAATTTAGTTGTCGAGAAAAAAAGAATGATTTAACAACATGTATTTGTATAAGCGTGACTTAAAAGTACCAAGTGTGCGGCAACCCCTGCTATCTTGAGGAAGGAAATTCCAGGAGCGGACAGAGGCTACTGTGAAAGAAGTAGAATAAGAGAAAGTGCTATGAAAAGATATTGATAGCAGACTGATATCTTGTGACCTAGTGTCAATATTGTGGTAAGAAGATAACTTCTCAAATCTGGAAGCCAGGTAACAAAGATTTAGGAATTCAGAAGCTTGAAAAGAAGTGAAAGAGAGTGCAATTTACGTCTGTCAGTAAGACGGAGCCAAGAGAGGTTATTGAAGTGTGTGATATCCTCTTTAATATTTTAGGTAATTTGCGTCGCTTTTCAAATGGTATGAAGAAATAAAGAATCGTGTTATTTCAGCAGGTTGAGAAAAATAGTTATAACAGCTGGGGGACCCGATGTTCTGATCACATATCACACCTACCCTGGCTGCTTGATATCTATCTCTGTTATTAATACATGTGGATGTGAGGCCAGCATCCGGATGTTAAACCAAGGACTTTCTGGGTATGTAGCGCAGTGGAGTATTTTTATTATCTCCTAGCATTGGCACACTTCTGAGGTTGGGGCGCATGAGGCGGGATTACACTTCCTCAATGAAATGATGGTAATGATGCGCCAGGTGAGGTCTTAATCCTAAATTTAATATATCTATAGTGTTCTGCCCAAGGGTAGGTCTTTCACTGCAACCATACTATTTTCATGCTTTGATTATCAGCTTTACTAGGGAATTATAGGTGTGGTAGCTTCCCGTTGCTTTCCACATCGGTGAATGATGATGATAATGATAAGGTTGATGCTGGCCGGATGGTTTTCTGGGACCGTTGGGCCTTAAGCTTCCTGACATTTGTCTTACAAGTGAGAAAAAAACCTGAAAAAGCCTCACTCAGGAGCCTGTCCCGACCGGGAATCAAACCCGGGTCCCTTTGCGTGAGAAGGCAGCACGCTACCTCGAGACCACAGCGGCGGACATAAACATAATATTGAAAATAATGACAAATAATGGTATTCCATAACATTTGATTATGGTTATATAACATTTATATGTAAATAATAAAATTGTAATAGACAGGGGTTTTAAATCTAAACATTAAAAAAATGGTAACAATAAATCGTGGTGTCAGACAAGGGTGTCCTTTATCGCCTTCTCTTTTTAATTTATATATAGATGAAGTTATGTTAAAGTGGCAGATTAATTTAAATAAACATTTAAAATAAATAATAAACTGTTGGATACAATATTATTTGCTGATGATCAAGCAGTGATTTCCAGTTCAGAAGATGATCTACAAAGAGCTGTTTTTAATTTGGAAAAAATAACTGCCAATTACATTTTAAAAATTTCAATGAATAAAAATACAATTTTAGCATTTAAAGGACATGATACCTTAAGAGCAAAAGTCGTAATTGATAATAGAATTTTAGAGCGGGTGAACAGTTTTAAATATCTACGTTTCAATTTATCATATATTAAAATTGAAGATATTAATGACAAAATAAATAAATTTAATCCAATGTGTGGCACTATTAAAAGAACCCTTAAAAACACAAGAAAATAAATAAAAATTAAATGTTATAAAGTAATGGCTGTTCCTGTATTGATGTATGGATCAGAACGTTGGACGACCACTAATAGACAAGAACAAAGATAGGAAGCAGCTAAGATGCGATTTTTAATAAATATAGCAGGATATACTCTGCTGGATAAGAAAATAAATGAAGATATAAGAAAGGAACTAAATATTTTCAAACTTACGGACCGAATAATTAAATATAGGAACGACTGGAAAGAACATATTGATAGAATGCCAGAAGGAAGATTTCCAAAATTATTGCTAAAGTATAAACCGCGCGGAAGGAGAAATGTTCGTCGCCCACACAGAAGATGGTCTGAACAATTTTAAAAATTCTAGCTTTCATGAAACCGGAACGAGCCAACAGGCTTAATCCCTGGAAGATCATGATGATGATTATGATTGAAAATAATAAATTACTTCAAGATGCGGGTAATAAATTATAATTTAATAAGGAATAAAACTAGAATGACAAATTGGTGTTCATAGTTTATTCAGTTGAATGGTTAATAAGAGATAATGAAGTAAAAGTTGACACTTTATATGAAAGATGTGACAGTTATCGGAATATTTGAAAACACATAGACAAAAAGTGACCTATCACCTATCTTATCTCGTTGCTCGTGAGTGAGATAGGAGAATGACCCTAGATTTAACATCCCCACCCGAGCAGGCAGTGGGTGTCAACACCATTGTTACAAAGCTGTTTCAATACAGATAAGCTTTTATTAAGAGGGTGTAATACACTTCCATCAGTTTTATCTCGACTTTACGAAATACCAAGTGACGGCATCTAGCCCCTTGAACAAATGTTTGGATGGGTTGTCACAAGCGAGATAGAGGGCATCTTCCTGTTACCATGCTTTGTACACATTGAGGAACGTGTACACCAAGTACTGGTGCACTTTAAAATTTTCTATGAACGTAGTTCAGTGTATAGACTTCGTAAATATAGGAAGAGATTATAAACTCGTAATTCTGGCATCGTACAAATGTAAGATATTTGTCGATATTCGATTTTACAATTTGTATTTAACCACTACAAAGTCGGTTTCATCACAAGTTAAATTAAAAAAAAAAACTTTTTGCGCGATAGTGCGTTTTGTAATACTTACAGTAATGGCGACCATGATTGAAAGTTCAACTTTCTTCATTTCGGAGTTGCCAACCTAAATAACTGTATGTAATAAAATAACTACAGGTGTACTGTAATATTACATATTACAAACCACGTGTGGGATGTAAAACCACTGCCCTCTATGTATACTACCTACAATGTATTAAAAAAATATCCGAAAGGTAGTGTTAACATAGGCCTACATTATACGAAACAAATCACTGCATCTCAAACAAACTGAACGTTATTTGATACAATATAAAACAATAAATACGTACTTGTCGTCATTTTATCACTAATTGATTTCATGGCCTCCTGTTATTTTATCACTAATTGATCTCACGGCCTCCTGTTGTTTCAACTAATAAACATTGCGCACACTGTTAACGTTAGTCAAATGTCTATAATGAATGCAAATATTTCCAACAAATGTGTTATCTTTTAAGGACCTCTTCGTCAAATAAGATAATGATTAAACCATTAAGAATTGAACTTATCTTATTTATTATTTTGAAAACACCATCGCGCAAAAAAATAAAGTACAACGAACGTTTGTGAAGTGTTTTACAGAATCTCGGAAATTAAAAACCTCGCTATCGCTCGGTTTTTAAACATTTTCCTCAATTCTGTAAAAAACACTTCCCAACCTCGCATCGGAATATACTATTAAGATTTTTTAATCTTATATGCGTTAAATGTATTGTAGAATTATTCTGACTTGCAGCATTATATGTCCTTTTGTTTAAAGGCACTTTATTTTACAGTCTAAGGATTCAGACTCACAATGAAAAGCAGAATTTATTTTGGCCGTCCACTTCCTAAATAATGTCCTTTGATACCATCCACTTCTGGAGCATCGATACATTATTACTGTAGTTTCTTACGGTTTGGTGCTGGTTTCATTGAATGAGTATAGTAAACGCTTTTCGTTTTTACACGCTTTATATTAGCTTGACCTCTATCTGTCCATCTATCTATCTAACGGAATCTTTGAACACGATTTTCACACACTTAAAAACATTGCATCGATTTGAAACTTTGTATACTTGTAAAGGGCCCGTGACAATACAATAATTTCATAATTTGTTTCTAAAATCCTGGCCAGAATCATCAGGAAAAAAATAAATAAAAACAGGTATAATAGGTTGCGGACTTAACGACTTTTACTCAATCGGTGGACTGTAGTGGTATATAATTTCAGTAATCCATAGGTCGCTGGTTCAAATCCAGCTCGGAGGATTTTTTAGAAGAGTATTTAGCAATTAAATTTTCATGGGATTCCGGTTTATGACAATCAATTAAACTAAAAATAAAAAAAAATAGTAGTTTAAAAAATAAAACAACACGCTTTATTAGAAAACCAAACTAAAAAATAAATAATGAATAATAGTTTTAAAAAACTAAAACAACACGCTTCATTAGAAAACCGAACTAAAAAATTAAAAATAATTTTAATTTCTAACACGCTTCGGATAAAATTAAAGTGGTCAACAAAAAAAAATCATCTCCAACACATCTAGAATAAAACTAGGGTTATCTACAAAATGAAATAATTTTACCATCAAAGCGTGTGGTGCTTTTATGGTTTTTATGCTTTCTTCTTAGAGACTTTACTTTTACCAATATCTGTTTATTATCAAGTATATTAATTGATATAGAGCACCCCACGCTTTTGATGGTAAAATTATTTTTTTTGTAGATAACTCTAGTTATATTCTAGATGTGTTGGAGATGATTTTTTTGTTGACCACTTTAATTTTATCCCAAGCGTGTTGGAAATTAAAATTATTTTTCATTTTTTAGTTCGGTTTTCTAATAAAGCGTGTTGTTTTAGTTTTTTTTAACTATTATATATTTATTAATTAAATCAAAATAAAACTTAGTTTTATTTGATTTTCATATTTATTAAGATACAATTCAGTGACAGCTGTTTCGGTACACTGTACCTTCTTCAGGCATGTTAAATTATGAATTGTGTTCCAACTGATCTAAGCAACAATACAACAATAATTTATTTAAATTTGTAAATTTAACAAAGGTGATTCATTGAAATCAAGTTAAGAATTTAACAGTTTAGTACTACTTTTCAATTTATTTGTTTCTATAGCCTCCAAAGTGTCCAACTTCTTGCTCTTATCACAAACATGTAAAATTTCAAAATTTGGATAGAAACAATGATTAAATTGGAATAGGTGGTTAGCATATTTTGAACATTCTAAATTTCTGTTATATACTCTCATGTGTTCCTTTATCCGAGAGATAAAAGGTCTACCAGCTTGTCCTATATAGACATTGTCACATGTGCCACACTTCAATTTATATGCACCTGATAATTTTTCTTTTTTACTTTTGGCTTTATTGTTTTTATTATATTTTGTAGCGTTTTATTAGTTATTATTTTATTATTTATTTACAATTCTCAGGTACTTAAGAAAGAAAGTAATTAACAGTGTCAAGAATTTAATTGTATACATGTGATCTGTTAGAGGATGACAAATTAATTCTTGTCCACGAAGAGTCTCATAAATCTGTGGTGAACGTAGTTTGGAGTGATATAAAATACATGAAGACCACACGTGTATAGAGTATGCTCCCACACACATTCATTTCTTGTCTCTAGCAACTCGCTACGAGAAATTGGGTCCTCCGGTTGGAACGCGGTGACAGGGCAATTCCCAACTTCCCCATTTATTATCTTTCTTGTCTCTCATCTTCACCAAAATCCCCCTACCTCCATCTGCTCTTCGTCGCTATATTCGCATCTACGTCATTTTCTTGTTTCATACTTTTTTTTTGTTCTTGTTCATGTCACTCCTAATTACAGTACCTTTGAGTTCCCACGTCCTAACACTCCCCAGTCTCATCGAGGTTTGGATTTGCGTACAGAATCCCAAAATAGATTATTCTCATAAGTAATAGTTGTTAGGACTATTTAACGAATAAAATTAAGCTGTTTACTCACAAATCATTATTTAACTATAGTTATTTTAAAATATTTATATATTTAATGTAAACGGCGATGTTTGAAAACAAATGAGAAGCGATAGGTACGCTTCATCTGCTTCTTTGTTTATCACTGCAACTAGATCATACTATTTATTGCCAAAGGAACGCAATATTGTAAGAATGCTCTCTAGTGGAAAAAAAATGAAACACATCAAACTGTATATTAATTCATTTCTGATGTCGTATGATGTAAATATGACAATTATATTTTTCTGGATTGTTACCTGGGAAAAAATATATTTAAGAAAGTGCAAACAGTGGTTTCTTTTTTTGGTGGTATAATCAATTGCTACAAATGTTTTTATATTGACATTCATGCACTATATATACAATCTGGTAGCCGTATTTCTCACAAGCTCAGTCACTGCAAAATAATGGTCAGACCTGTTCAGAATATTAAAAAGGAGGAGCTTTCTTTAATATGGTAATTATAACACTGATAAATATTTCGTGAAACACGACTCTGATTGGTTGTAAAACAGAAATCATTGAAACGTGATTGGCCATTGAGTCCCATTTGGGGCATGAGTTAAATAGTCATATTAATACATGATAATCCTCTATGAATAGTGTGCTTATATTTTTGACTAAATTATTTTGCACTTAAAGTAGTAATTTTTCAATTGTAGTTAATCTCACGTCAACTACAATTCGAATTATTTTGAAAACGAGCCAAAGAAAATCTAAATAATTTGAATTTAAAACGATTTCAGTTTTAAGGGGACCCGGAAGGCAAGATGTGATGAAGAAATGCATTTTCATTTTTTATCAATTAAAATACTAGAAAGACTCCTCTTTAATATGGTATAATTATCTTGCCTGTATATTGTTTCTAAGTGTGCGTATTATTTGTTTTAAATATTCCCCGTCCCTTTAAAATGTGGGCGTGAGCCGTCAACTCTCTCCCTTTTTTTTCAATATATAAAGAAAATTTTCTTCTAAACTATTAAAGCTAGAGACCTGAAATTAATTAATTAATTCATGAAATATTACAAGGCCTTCTAATAGGAATGCATTCCTGAAAAAGGAAATGTTTTAGGAACTCGCATGCAGATCGTCATAGTAGAAATAAATTTAACAAAAAATTATTAAATTAAACTTGTCGCCAAAAATGAATAGAAACTTAATGATGTGTGTATTATTCTGATGATACTTGACAAATATTATGTGATTTTGAAACTATCTCGATAAAGAAGTTAAAGCAACATAAATAGTTGCATTGATGTAAATGCACTTGTAAACTAATTGTTTTATAATTTTCTCCCCTCTTCTTTCTGTGCAATTTAGCTAAGTCAACAAATAAGGTAATGGAAGTATATTGAAACGAGATGCTGACTGCATGATTCTGATTTCGATATCGCGAGAGCTTATGAATGTTAATATATTCAACTATCATAATAAAATATATATATATATATATATATATATATATATATATATATAACAAACTAAATAAGTTTAATTCTATAACAGGAGCACTAAAAAGTATTTTGAAAAATAAAGCCAGAAAAGACTCTATAATGAAATTATACAAGACAATGGCAGTTCCTATTATTACTTATGGATCCGAAACATGGACAGTGACAGCACAACAAACTGCCAGAATCCAAGCTGCTGAAATGAAATTCTTCAGACCAATCTGGATATCAAAGAATACACGAAAAACACAACACAGATATACGACAGCAACTAAAAGTGGAGGAATTAAACACAACAATAGTGAAATACAGAACAAACTGGAAAGAACACTTAGCAAGGATGACTGAAAACAGAATACCAAAAGCAGCACCAAGAAGAACAAGAAGTTTGGGAAGACCAAAGAAAAGATGGAAAGAGCAGCAATTTGGAGCCGGGAACAGGCTAGCAGAAAGCCTAAGCCTGAAAAAGAAGAAGAAGAAGAAGAATCAAAATATCAACACATATATTGAATTACGGTGGGTCTTTATTTCAAATGATTAAACACTTTCCCTCTATCTGGGCTCCGATTTCTCGTTTCGGTCACTCGGTGCGGGGTTTGTGGCTGACGAATCGGATCCAGGTGCGGTTTTTGTCGAGGTTTCTACGTTTTCCCCTGCCAAAAGGTTCATTACACTACTTTTCTAAATTCATGTGATCCATTTAATTTCATCTTCTCTGATCAGCGTGCATCCTCGTATACATAGACCTTCAGTAACAGATGTTTCAACTCTTCCCTGGATCTGGAATTATACCGGGCACGAGTAAAAAGTTTGGTACTGATAAAGAACCATATAATCTTACTTCTGATTTTTTAATTACCGGTTCGAGAAAAAAAAAGATTACACTGGTCGACAAGGTTTTCTTCACAAGAAATCTGATTAGTGAATCTAGTGCATTTTTTCATACTGAATTCAGATATGTAATCAGAATTTTTCCATCAGGCACAGTATTTCTGTGACAGCTACTTTTTTAAAATTGTTCTCTTCTTTCGGACTTATTTCCGGGAAATCTTGGGGCTGTCTCTGATGAGCACGGTGAGCGTTTTCATCAGCAAATTTCCACAATGGAAAAGAGGTACCAAGGCAAGTGGAGTTCCAATATGCTGGCTGACTACCGTTGGACCAAGAAGAGAGATGTTACAGATGCAAAATATGCCCGAAAATCGCTATCTACCACTTTCTATGTAAGTCAGAATGAGTTAAATGGATTTTATTAAAAAAATATAAAAAATGTAAATGAATATCACAGAAAACTCTTGCCTGATAGGGAAAAAAACTGAAATTATATTTTAATTCAGGATGACAAATACTTCTAAAAGCTCATATTTTCATTCTTGTGAAAGAAAAAAAAGTTCATTTTTGTAGAAAAATAAAATGAAATAAACCAAAAATGTTTAAATATCTTAATGAAACCTTTTCCAAAATTAAGTCTTTAGAATAAAATCCAGCTAAAAAAGGTATCCCACACAGTGAAAAATGATACAGACGATATTCTGATATTTTTAACACTGACCAAAAAAGCATAGTGATGTAGCAACGCATCCAATTAGCAGATCTTGCATCTCTTATGCAATAAGTTACACAAATATAAGCTGGAATTTATTTAAACTCTATGTAATCTTAACCTTTTATCTACAACAGTTATCTTCGAAGTATCAGCGAACGATAACAGGCAGATTATGTTAATAAGCTGATTAATTGATAACGAAATTTGATACAAAGAAATGGACAATGGTTTGCGTATAAACATTTTGTGGCAGATTGTAAGCGTTTTCGTGTCCCAGCCGTCAGATTACAAACACACAAAACACACATTGTCTCGCACACGAATGCTCTATGTTCAAATACAAATGTTGACCAAACACAAGTGTCCATACTTGATAGCAATTTCCAGTCACGCATTTTCAACCCTCCTACGTTGCTTGCATCAACATGGCCAATTGAACAGCTCTCATACTACAGACCTTTGTATAAGGTAATAAAATATCGAGGTACTTGCCACCTAAGCATTTCCCGAACTGGATCCTTACAAGTTTGGAAATTAATTTGTATGAACTAAATATAACTTTCTAGGTTGCAAAATATCATACACAGCGGAAACAGATATAAATAACAAACTAAAATAAGTTAGTAAGGTTAGTCCTCACAACAGGTTACTGGCCTGAAGTAAGCAAGTCCAGTGGTGGGGTTGCCACCTTAGGCCTCTGGACAGGCGCGTGTTATTTATGAGACGTACTGCGGGCTATTCAAGGACAGACCATAAAAGGAATTCTGAAATTCTCAAATAATTACACACAGAATCATTCATGGATTATGTACAAAAATACAGAAACATCTGGAAATCTCACATACGAAGAATGAGCAGAACAAGAATACCACGTCAGATCTTAAATTACCAGCCACCAGGCAAGAGATCTTTGGGCAGACCCTTCAAACGTTGGATTGAGACCGTAACAGACCACTAGGTCTATCACATGAAAGGAAGAAGAAGAAGAAGAAAATAAGTTAAATTATATAACAGGAACACTAAAAAAATTAAATTGTACCTGTTGGTAGGTGCCGTCGTCCTCAACTTTGTTAAAATAATTAACTGGAGCGCTTTCGGAAGTTATCTTCCATCTTCTGCAGGTTTACTTTCCGTTCCTTGTTGTTGTGTACGGTAATGTATACTCCAACTGTTTGTAGCAGCAACTGACTTGTTTTTGACGATCTCGTATAATAGGTTTGACTGGGGTGCGTTCTCATTAAGAAGTGAGGTGTTGTTTGTTTCCTTTATAATTTCGAGGTCTTCAATTTTTTTTTTAACTTTCATCATATGACTTCACCTCAACGGAATTTGATATGAATTTTACTAGTATTGACACTAAAAAGAACTTTGAAAAATAAAGCCAGAAAAGACTCTATAATGAAATTATACAAGACAATTAATGGCAGTGCCTATTATTACTTATGGATCCGAAACATGGACAGTGACAACACAACAATTTGCCAGAATACAAGCTGCTAAAATGAGATTCCTCAGACCAATAGCAGGATATCAAAGAACACACAAAAAAACATAACACAGAAATAAGACAACAATTAAAAGTAGAGGAATTAAACACAACAATAGAGAAACACAGAACAATCTAGAAAGAACACTTGGCAAGGTTGACTGAGAATAGAATACCAAAAGCAGCATACAGCTATTCACCACGAGGAAGAAGAAGTTTGGGAAGACCAAAGAAAATATGGAAACAGAAGAAATTTTGAGCCGGAACAGGCTAGTAAATAAGCCTAAACCGTGATGAAGAAGATGAACTAAATAGAGAAATTTGAAAGATAATAGACTAATCGTATTTGAAAATAATTAAAATGAAGTGAATTTCTTGAAAACATTGGCAACCTGTTACAAAAATAGGACTAAATCTGTAATCGTGAAACCGGCCTATAAATTGTTTAAAATATCGCATTTGTATGAAGGATTCTTTGTGTAGATTTCAGAATTAGTGCTTGCTTATTTGTTATGGAATCGTGCAAAACTAATAAATTGATTTTATGAACGCTCTGTGTCAGTCTGCCTACCTGGAGTTAGGTTATAAGCTGTTTTTAATTGAAAAATAATTAAAGTGAGTGTTAAAGTGGTATTACACTGTTCAGTCCTTTTAATATCAGAGTTTAAACTAATTATTCGCAACTCAAATTTGCCTGCATATGAATATGTTTCAATATTTAATGGTGAACAATTTTTGTGTAGAGTGTTACAATTTTCTATACAATCAATCTATTAAAAAAAGGATAAAAGCAGAATAAATGCATGGGAAATTGAAATTTTAAGAGCAGTAAAGGGACGCTCATTACAATAGCATATTAGAAGAGAAGATACATGTAAAAAAATTGCAAATTACACCCTTCCTAGATAAAGTTAAAACTTACAGAACAAAATGGATTCAAGATCTTGATAAAATGGAAGAGAGCCGATTACCCAAAAGAGCTAGGAAATGTGCACCTGTAAGCAAGAGATCCCCAAGGAAGACCAAGAAGGCGGTGGAATGAAGAACCGGATTAGGCCTGAAGGCCTATACTGTAAGTTGATGATGATGACGAGCAATATCGGAGTTAAATATTGTATGGTGTACACTTCTTAATTAGGCCTATTAAATGCGATTGATATTCTTGGAGTATGAACTACAAATTGTTGGGAAAACGAGAAAAAAAGTATAATATTCATTCTGAGGCTATTAACTTTATTATATCATATATATTTTAATCTCTCATCCTATTGGAATCATATACAGCCAATTTTAATGCAAAATAACATGCTAATAACTAAATATTAACAATTTAATACAGAATTTAGTACAAAAGTGATCTATCTTTATAGAATGGAAACATGATCTAACACATGTTGAACTAAAATACTATAATAGGAAATAGAAAATACATATTGAACACTGATTCAGTTAGAAAAATTTCTAACTTAATCAGTTTTCAGTATTTATTTTCCATTTAATCTTACGTCGTTACATTCTTTGTGTCTTTCTTATTTTCACTCAATTTCTCTAAGATTCTCATTAGAATTCACGGAACTGCGGTGGAATAAATTTGAACACGTGCAATAATTATTTTTCTGCATTGCTATTAATGACTTGACTAACTGCTTCAGCCATTTTGTTGCATATAGATCACTATTCGCTTCAATGTCAACTTTTAAAAATAAGTGAAACCGGTCTTGAAGAGAGTGTGGATAATTTTACATACACAATGCCGTGATACTCTCCGGTTAGATCACTAATCCATTGAAAACTCAACTTTCGAATTTTTGTGGGTTAGCTCTCTTTTCGGGGCAACTATTCAAATATATAACCAAAATCTTGCCATGGAGGAGAAAATAAGTAATTAGGCCTATAACAGAAATAACTTTATACATTTTCCAAGATAAGTGTAAATGAATTACATAGAGATTAGACTCTATAAGACACCGATATGACCCACATTAAGGATTAATGGAAATTTAATTTATAAAATACCTCTCTATATATTAATACTTTTAAGGGGACCCGGAACGTCCTATCTTATAATGTTAAATGTAAGGAACACTTTCTCCTAAACTATTAATCCTATCAAGTTGAAATTTTTTCAGTGGAAAGGTTCATATATATATAGTGCCTTCTATCATATGGATTTATATAGATATGCATTTATATAAAAAATAAAAATGTTTTTCTTTACAAATATTTTCTTTCAGTTTTTTACACTGTATTTTGCAACCTAAATTCTTTAATTACTGAGCTATCACAACGTCAATATGGTAACAATTGTATATGAGCACTATATTGAAGCCCTGGTCTCTAGCTTTAATAGCTTAGAAGAAAAAGTTCTTTATATATTGCAAAAAATGAATGCTAACTATGGGAGAGAGTTGACGGCTCACGCCCACATTTTAAAGGGACGGGGAATATTTAAAACAAATAATAAACACACTTAGAAACAAAATGCAGGCAAGATAATTATACCATATTAAAGAGGAATCTTTCTAGTATTTTAATTAATAAAAAATGAAAATGCATTTTTTTCATCACATCTGGCCTTCCGGGTCCCCTTAAAAGTTGTTATGAACTAGTATTGACGTTACAATGCAAATGTTAAAATAATAAAATATGCAGTTATATCTGAGATCTGTCGTCCTCAACTAAGAATCTATTTTATGGAAGAAATTAACTAATTTCAGTTTCAATGACATCTGTAAATGAGTCCTGGTAATAAACTCCAACCCAACATATGAAACGATTAAGGAAGATCGGGGGGGGGACCCAGTATTTTTGTGAATATCAAACAATACCTCTTGAGCAATTCGCTCGGTAAATTTAAATTTTAACATCTACAAAACGATCTAAATATGTTTTTGTCTAATGCCACCAGTTGTATTTTATGACATTTGTGGCTTTCACCCCTAGCAATGGAAGAATTGTAATCCATTTTTTAGGTTGGGGCACCTGGAAGGCGGAGTTACGTTACCCCGATGATATGATGGGTGATAAAAGACAATGAAGCGCCAGGAGAGTTCTTAACCTAAATTCCAGATCATAGACAACCACAGGAATAATTCCTTTTAAGGACATACCTATGCCTGCCGAAGTTTTCAGCCAAGTAGCAACCTATTTCCTATGCTTAAAACCTAAAGGTAATGTTCTGCTTTTGGAACGCGACAGAAAAAATATTTTTCGTTTGCCCACTGCACACTTTCTCCTTATGGCACGTCGTAGCATAGTGGTTAAGGCAATACGCTACAAACCGGAATATATAGGGTTCGAGTCCCGAGGTCAGTATTTTTAAACTGACCCAAATCTTCTGGCTGCACTATGACCCTGGGGTAGACTTAGCCTCTAACGGAAATTAATACCAGACGCTTGTCCTGGGAGTAAAGGCGGCAGTCACGCAGGGTTGACAACCCGGCTGACATCAAGTTCCGATTGTCTATAAAAAGTGGGAGCCTTAACCTCCCACTACCCCAAGGGCCACCTAAGGCCTGTAGTGGGATCTCTTCACCTACCTTTAGATAAGAATTATTATAGTTTCCAGCTCTGCATTTCATACCCAGAAATGGATAGCATGCAATGTATCATATGAAACTGCGCTCTCTGTTTAGTTCCTCTGGCCATAATTGTGGTCACAATTAACGAATTTGTAACAGTGTTAACAGGAAGGTAGAAACTAAGCGTTCAAAAATTCATTAATATACTTTTTTTAATCGTCATTGATTTTGTAGCCATATAACATATTATTAAACATAAGTACGGTACCTAGAACAAATCCTTGATCTTTTTAAATTTTCCATACATTGAAACTGATAATCTTTTCTGTGTTTTCAGGTCAGTAACACCAGTTTTTGTGCTGTAATGACAACTGGATAAGAAAGGTACGAATTTCTTTCCCGTCTTTTCCTTTAATTTTTATAATACTACTGCATAAATGTTATCTCCATATAGCATCATGTCTTTTTATATCATAATGATGAGTTACTTGTATTGAACCTTAATATAAAATTATGGAATATTCACCTGAAAGGTCCGTCTCCTCAACTTAATTAATCATTTAACTGTAGCGCTTTCGGGACTTGTCCCATCATCGGCAGGATTCAAAACTGGTGTTTCACTGAAGATCTGGTAGAGGGGGTTGCATGTATTGGGTTCGTTTTCGTTTATCAGGCTGTCGTTGTGAGCTGCTTTCATGATTTCCATCTCTTCGAGTATGTTTATCTGGATCCATGAAGGACATCGCATGTTAAATATTGAAAACACCCTAACAATAATGCACAGAGAAAATAATCCAGCGAAGATAAACATACTCGAAGAGATGGAAATCATGAAAGCAGCTCACAACGACAGCCTGATAAACGAAAACGAACCCAATACATGCAACCCCCTCTACCAGATCTTCATTGAAACACCAGTTTTGAATCCTGCCGATGATGGGACAAGTCTCGAAAGCGCTACAGTTAAATGAATAATCAAGTTGAGGAGACGGACCTTTCAGGTGAATATTCCATAATTTTATATTAATTTTGAATAAACCTCAACGGAACACATCATGAATGTTATAAAAGTTGTATTGAACCTAGAATCGCTATTGTGTAGCCTCTTCCAATGCAACCTCCCTCAAATAAATTCCAGTTGTATACCAAAATATTGTATAATATGAACAAACCTATTCGTAACAACGAATTTTAATTTATTTTAAATAAAATTCTTACACCACGCAGAAACGTTAGTTGTTATGATAGTTACCTTTATTTTTTTAATTAACGACTTAATTAATGACAACTCAAATCATGCATTTTGTACACCTACCGTATATACAGAATACTACATTCACAATTGCTTCTTGAAATAAAATCGAAAACTTCACAAAGATTATTATTTTACTCTCACTTCGTAAAACATGATGTCATTTTAGTTACGTCACTAGCCGATATGAAACCATGCATTTTAAGTACAATATTAAAGCTAGATTTTTGTATAGAAAGAAATAAAATCTATATAAGATTATTTTTAATAGAAAAAGTAATGTCCTACTATCTAAAAACTAAAAAAAATTATAATTTGTTACGTCAGTTAACATGAAATTCGCCAAGGCAAGATTCTGAGTAGTGAAAATGGAGATTCTGTGAACAACCTTTGACCACTGCTCGTTTCATGTGTGCTTCAATTATCATGTACGTTTATTTTTCTAAATAATATAAATTATTTGGCAGTCGACGATATTTCTGCATAGATAATCTGAAGAAACACTTTGTAATTATGTGCAACAAATGGAAAGCAGCATTAAAATCGGGAACATAGTGTTTTTGTTATTTTTCTTTGTAAATAATATTGATTTTTAAAAATATAAATGCCTTGCTTCCTGCCTATATTACATAATGTATGTGCATTTTTACCTACCTTATTCTATTTTTTAATGCCTGAACATCCCGTCCCTAATTTATAACATATAGGCGTAATAGGCTATAAAGAAGCATATTTAAAAAAAAACCTTGTTACAAAAATGTATGCTTGATGAAAAATTATGGTTACTTATTTGAATTCTATATAAAAGAACTACACTCCCTATCTGAGAGACAATAGGTGTTTGAGTAAAGGAGACAAAAAAATAATTTTTTTACAATAATTATTATAAAAGTTTAAATAGCATCTAAGACTTTGTTTTTACACGTAACCCAAATTATGACTACTCCAATCTTTTCACCTAATACAGGTGACCATCTAATTATAAATTTTGACCTAACTCAAGGTCACTTAACCTTGGTTGTGAATAAATATACCGAAAAAGAATAGAGATCAATAGAATTGGTGTTTACTTGATTAAAATCCATACCTCATTTAATTAAATAAAAATAAAACTTAAAAGTTTAATGTGATTTTCATATTTATTAAAATATAAATTAGTTACAGCTGTTTCGGTACTGTGTACCTTCTTCAGACATGATAACAAATTAATGAATTTTGTTATTATAGTTCATAACTTCTGTAGCTATGCAACAATTTTTAAATTTATTTTTTACAGTCTTTTTTATAAATTTAAAAGAAGCGATTCATTCAAATCTAGTTGGGAATTTAACAACTTATTACCACTTTTCAATTTATTTATCTCCACAACTTCTAAAAGGTCCAACTTCTTTCCTTTGTCACAAACATGAAAAATTTTAAAATTTGAATCAAAACAATGATCAAATTGGAGTAGGTGGTTAGCATACTTTGAATTATCTAAATTTCTGTTATATGTTCTCAAATGTTCCTTTATACTGTAACTAATTTATATTTTAATTTTAGTATTGTATTGTAAGCCTATGTTTTTCCTTTTACAGATATTTAGGCGCTCTTCCCCTACAAGGAAGAATTTGAACCATACTAATTTAGTTACACTTGTTTTCGTATAGATGTCATTTTTGAGTGGTACGTGGTCAGCGTTCCGCCTCATACTGATATCTAGGAAACCAAGATAGTACTAGGACGGGAAAATTCGGTAAATTTTGCTTAGAGGCCTTTTCATTCAGGCTTAAGGATTTTTTTACGAGCCTGAAAATCTTCAGACTTGAGACCCACGGCTTAAAGTCCCTCCCGGAGGACTTGCTCCTTGGATTTTTCCGTCTTATAAAATCCATCGACCCCGGCCGCGTTTGAACCCGCGATCCTCGGGGCCAGAGGCAAGGAGCATAACCACTAGTCCACCGCAGCCGATCTTATTTTAATAAATATGAAAATCATATAAAACTTTAAGTTTTATTTTCTTCTTCCTTCCAAGTATTAGGCCAAGGCCTGTTACGATCCTATAGAAAATTTTCCCTCCAGCGTTTCATAGGACGGCCCAGTGATCTTCGTCCTCTTGGTATATAATTATAAACAGCTTTGGGGATCCGATTTGAACTCATTCTTTCAAGATGGTGTTTCCAATTTAGTTGGTACTGTTTAATATATTCCAAAATTGGCGTAGTCTTCAATTCTTTTAAGATATCGGTGTTCCTTTTCCGATCCCATCTGGTGTAACCCACCGTTCTGCGCATGAATCTCATTTCACAAGCCGTTATTCTGCTTTCATGTTGTTTTTTTAGTGTCCATGCTTCACTACCATAGATCAACACTGGTCTAGCCAAAGTGTTATATAAACGTAATCTGGTGTTTTTTTGTACAAGGGATGGTTTCATAACTTGATTAATAATTCCTAAACTTTTATTATAACTAGTAACTTTTTCAGGGATATCCTTTTCATCCCAGATAGAGAGATAATATCCAAGATATTTAAATTGATTAGATCTCTTTAAAATTTTATTATGGAGACAGATTTTACTTTGTATGGGGTCCTTCCCATGAAATGCCATAATTTTAGTTTTGTTAATTGATATTTCCATATTAAATTTGGCACCTATTTTTTGTAAATTATAAATTGATCGTTGCAAATCATTTTCGGAAAGAAGAGCTAAATCGTCTGCAAAAAGAATAGCATCGAGTTTGAGGTTCCTATTGATGGGTATAAATAAGTTTTATTTTTATTTAATTAAACATGAAAAATAATAGAATAAACTGACCTGTACTTTTATCATTTTGTAGGCCTATATAACAACTATATTTTTATTGATTGAGATAGTATCGTATTATTTTTTACGATCATTAGATAGTTGACAATAAGAAAATATAGTTGATTGTTCTCTTAACCATAATACTAAAAGCGTTATAGCATACATTATAAAATAAATAATTGAGGATGAGATACATAGAGGTTATCAATACTCTTCATAATGTCAGGCCAGTGTGAACCTAGTCTCTTCATTGTCACATCTCAGTAGATATTATTCATCGCTTCGTTCCCCTGCTATGGGTGGTCCATGTAGCTACTGAAACTACATCGTCAGAGCGAACGTGCGTGTAGAACCTGGGGCTTTCATCAATGTCGTCATCACTATCTTCTTTCTCTGTCTGGTGCCTCTCTCTGCATAGTAATATCCGTCTGCTCACGTGCATACATTTACTGTAAGTGACACAATGGTCTCCCCTTCCTCGCACGCTCTGAATAATTCCCTATTCAGGGGAGGGTTGGCGGTGAAAACATACCGGACTTAATTGGATGAACCTTGTACCTTATGGAAGGAATGACCAGTGTTTGTTGGATTCATGATATACAAGATCTATCTCTTCGAGTTGCTGATCCAGTTACTGGCGGTTTGGTTACTTTACCACCACTGCATGTTCTCTGCTCAGCCAATTTTCGTTAATTTTCCGATACACCACTTCCACGTGAAATGTAACAGCTACATTTATAATATAACAAATTCAAAACTTTATGAATAGCCAGAGAGTTTTCTGACTTTTAAGTCATTATCTTAATATAAAAATTAATAACGAAACGCCTGGGTATTTTGATTTAAATCATTTTAGGTATTAAACGATGTTAGACTATTTCAGTTTAAAACGTTGAAATATAATATATATTTATAATATAACAAGGGGGCACGCCGTAGCGTAGTGGTTAAGGCACTGAGCTACAAGCCGGAAGGTCGAGGGTTCAAGTCCCGGTGGGGTCAGGATTTTTAAACTGACCCAAACCTTCTGGCGGCACTATGGCCCTGGGGTCGACTCAGCCTCTAACGGAAATGAGTACCAGACGCTTGTTCTGGGGGTAAAGGCGGCCGTCACGCAGGGCTGACAACCCGGCTGACATCAAGTGCCGATTGTCCAGAAATAGTGGGAGCCTTAACCTCCTACTGCCCCAAGGGCCTCCTGAGGCCTGTCGTGGGATTACTTTACTTACTTTACAAATTCAAAACTTTATGAATAGGCAGCGGGTATTATGACATTTTTAGTCATTATCTTAGTATAAAAATAAATAACACTAATGAAAAAGTGCGTGTTTTGCTTTAAATCATGTTGTAGATGTTAAACGTTGTTGGACTATTTCAGTTTAAAATGTTGAAAATATTCAGAAATACACTAAAACTGGATATGACAGATATTTGCCTGCGCCGTGTTAGATCTGCTACCTTTTTGCACTGCGACATTAGAGGATTTTCTCATATGTTTAATTACACTTATAGTATAGTCCAGATCATAAGCATCGGTGCTATTTATTATTCTTTGCCCGGGCCAATCAGAGGCAAAGATTGATCCATCTTTCCTATATAGATTCGTAAAAATAATAATTCCTAAAACACACTGTAGTAATTTATGATTCGTTGTTAAACTCAGTATACTATTTTCAACCATGAAAACTAGACGGGAAAGAGGAGCTGAAATAACCTTGAGAAAGCTCGTGAACAGGAGTTATACAAGACAGCTGTAGCATAGCTAACCAATACAATAATTAAACATTCACGTTTACTTAAAATGAGATTTAATATTTGAATTGTACGTCTGAAGTTGAAAAGTGAAATATATTAAATATAAACAAAACTTGATCATTCGAAAGTTAAAGAAAAAACAATAAGTAATACTTACTTACTTACTCACTGGCACTATCGAACCCGTAGGTTCATGGCCGCACGGACATAAGCTCTCCATATATCCCTATCCTGAGCTAATGCTTTCCAATCATTCCCTGTATAATCTACTTCCCTCAAATCATAGTTAATGTTGTTCTCCCACCTCATTCTTGGTCTACCAACTGGGCGTTTTCCTTCTGGCTTTCCTACAAGAAGTGTCCATGCACGTCTTTCATTCCCCATACGCGCAACATGTCCTGCCCATCGCAGTCTACGAGACTTTAACTGTTCTTATTATATCTGGCTTCCTATAAAGACCATGTAGTTCATTGTTATGTAGTCTTCTCCATTCACCTGTCTGTTCATCTCTCTTTGGTCCAAAAATTTTCCTAAGAACTTTATTCTCAAATACTCGTAATCTCCTTTCCTCCCTTAAAGTAAGAGTCCATGTTTCGCACCCATATAATATAACTGGTAGAATAATAGTTTTATATATTTTCAGCTTAACGTTTTTTGAAAGGAGTTGGGACATCAAAAGTCTCTGCAATGCATAATAGCATGCATTTAATTTTCATATGATATCGTGAAAGGCTATCAAATAAGCATTCTAATTTTTCATAGAACTCATCCTTGATCTTGTCATCTTTATCTTCTGTGGGGGCATGTACATTTACAATTATAAAATCATGTCGTTTACCCTTTAGAATTATGTATGATATCCTATCACTAACAAACTTAATATCTCGGATAGCGGATAATAAGTAATAACAAAAGTAACGATGTTTACACAATCAAGCACCCATACATACCTTTTAGTCCTGCCTAGGGTACCCTACCCTGGCTTGCCGGACGAAACTCAAAACACGCAGCTCTCCTGGAGCATGCGTCCTCCAGACGACAGACGACAGTTCGAAAGAAAATCTATGGTCGAATGATACAGTTCACCATGTGTTTGGCTTATTTGAGAGTTCCGAGGTAGAGGGGAAGTTGCACAGTACAAACAGAGGAAAGGGAGGGGAAGGAAGGTGAGTGGGAGTAAACACAAAGAGAAAGGAAATTGGCATAGTTCATTAATCTCACTGTAGAGGGAGGATAACAGCACAGATGTTTCGTACCGAAACAGCACTTTCGGTACATGCCTAAGAATTCATATAGTAAACCTTTCTCCCATCATCAGCTAACACGTACTATACCCGAGAATACTTTAGTTAGTACATTAAACTTTTTCAGAGAGTGCTGAATGCGTTACACCACCGATCAGGCGGCGCGCGTTAGCCGGAAGATAGGTCTCCTGAAACAGTTCTAAAGTACTTACCAAGAGGAGTTCTAGCAGGACTTCTGTCTACTTACAATATATTGTTATTGACTCTACTATTGTGTTTTTCAGTTTGTATCGTGTCAACTTAAGTCTATATCAATGCCATTTTTTTTAGATCACATTGCATGACATTTATTTAAAACAAGCATTTTTAATGTAAAATCTAAATTCATGTTTGAGTTATTTTTAAATAATTCAAAATTACGTTTTAGTTAATAAATGAGCTGGAGAAAATGCTTTAACATCTCACCTCACAAAGTTGCATGTCGTCACGATACCGGTTTCAAAACCAACTGAAATCATACAAACTGAAAAACACAACAGTTGGAATTTAACTGAAGATGAAAGAAATACTATACTTTTGAAACCGGTATCGTGAAGACACGCAACTTTATGAGGTGAGATGTTAAAACATTTTCTTCAACTCATTTATTAATATAAATACCTCATAGTGTTTCCTCCCACTGTAAATTTAATTAAATACGTTTTAGTTGTTACAGTATCATTTTTTAATGAAAATTGGGTAAAAACACAATTCTCAAATACTTCGAAACATTTTAAGTATCTAAGGATTTTAGAAGTGGGAAATAATAATAACAATAAAGCTTTATTAAATCATAAGCCTAAACAGAATAGTATTATTACTGTTATTGTTATTAGTATGGTTGTTAACACGTTCAAATTAATTTGTATGGCAGTAGTATTTTGCGCGATTTTACATTTTCTACTTTGTTGATATTTGTAGAGAATCTCAAACACCAATCGCATGTCCAACATAAAAAAGTCCCACTCCGTAGCCAAGTATTTTAAGGAGTGTTCGTGCAGAGCTACGGAACTTGCGCTGGTTCTAGTCCCCTTGGAAAATATTTTTTTCATGGAATTTCAGCCAGTATGGGACCGTGCCTACCAGCATCGTGAGCAATCAGGGTAGCTACAATAAGTAGGGACTCCAAGTTAAACAAAAAAAGAGCTATAACGACTGGGGACTTGACATGTTGACCACACGTCTCCCCTAAACTGATCGCCCACATCTGTGAGTAACACAACACTTATCAAAGTGAAGCCAACAGCCGGAAAGTCGGGATACACACGAAAAAAGTTTGGCCTAATTAGTAAAATCTCGCTTCAAGATTTTTTTAACTCTCTGATAGATATAAAAAACACAAGAGCAATTTAACTTTTTAAAAATAGAAAGGCCTAATAGTCTGACGATTTAAAGAAAGATACTGGTATGTTAACCTAAGTGATTTTTATTATTCCTTAATGAAAATTTTGTCTTAGTGTTTGAGTCAGTTTTTGTAACATAGAGAAAGTTAATCACAAATTGAATTATAAAGTTTTGTCTTAGTGTTTGAGTCAGATTTCGTAACATAGATAAAGTTAATCACAAAATGAACAGTAAAGTTTTGTCTTGTGTTTGAGTCAGTTTTCATAAATCACATCACATAAATTTCATTCTGATATTCTGTTGACTGTTTTTTTTTACAATGGTTATACATTAATGTAAATTTCTATTCTTTATAACATAGGCTGCAATGAAATAATGAAAAATAAAATGCGGACTGGAAAATTGAAAGTAATAGCATTGTGGTAATGAAACAAACTATTTTAGGCACTTAGATAAAATGTACGAAACATAGCTTTTCCATTATTTAAAACATGGGACATATTTCGAAACACACTCCCTTTATAATGCCTGTATTCTCTGGTCTTTCCGTTCATTCCCGGCTGGATGATCCGGAGTCTCGCGAACTATCCCATTGTTCGTCACAACTCGATTCATGGGGGCTGCCGAGAGAGGATTTCCCCTTTTCAGATTTCATCCGTTGCACAGTTTCATTGTGTGGAGGTTGCGACAGTATTGTTATAAGATTGCTACCATGTGTTCCCAGTTTGCATGATTCACCTATTCTTCCATTTGGCAAATAACATTTCACTGATAGAAATGTCCTTAAGTGTGCGGCTAACATTAATATTGCAGAGAATTGAACATATTTGTACAGTTACATTTAAGGGTAAAAAAAAAACAATTCAAATACGATGTTCCTTAATTCTATGTTACAGTGTTTTCGCCTCACTATGATGGTTATCCAGCGGCTCGCTTTGTTTCCACACAGCTGTTATATATAATTAAATACACAGGTACCGACTACCGCCACTATAATAATTTCGCATGTTTATCATTGTCAAGCATTGTCGCGCGGCACCCGCTTTTATATAAACGGACAACCACCATAGTGAGGCTATAATATTTCATATGTATATTTTAATTAAATAATTTGGAGCTCGTTATTGATAGTTGTATAATATTCGACTCAAAATCGTAGGAAAATATTAACACTAATATCCGAATAAAGTAATTACCAAAAATCCACTCCTGTTAAGATAGAATATTAGATTCAGATCAAGAGGATTTTCAGTTATGAAGATTTACAATACTGTGGCGCATTGTTGCGTAGCCGTTGTAATTAAAACTTCGTAGGCCGCGTATCGGCGTGCGGCATTACGAAATTTCCTTTCGTAGAACTCTCAGTCAGGGCTGTAGTATGTCCCCTACTCTGTTCAAAATATACATCCAGCATATATTGGAGCAGTGGAATCGATATTGTGGAGGCATGGGAGTACCATTCCAAAGTGGCACAATACATTCCTTATTATTTGCAGACGATCAAGTGGTTGATAGATCAGAGTCGTGAAGATGTGAAATACTTGATGAGAAAACTTCTAAATGCTTTTGAAATAGGAGGATTAAGAGTAAACATGGAAAAAACTGAATATCTTGTAGTAGGAATTATTAGAGCTGTTAAAAAATTTAAATATTTGGGATCACTTATTGATGAATCAGGGGGGTTGTAAAGCTGAAGTAGATAGCAGGTTATTACAAGCACGAAGAGCCATAAAAATGTTGAATGGAGTACTGTGGAGTAGGACCATGTCAAACCACACGAAGAAGAGGATTTTGAAGTCTGTTGTGGAAAGCATAATGACTTATGGTGCTGAGGGATGGACTTTGGTAGAGGGACAAAAAACTAAGATCTTGCCAGTGGAGATGGATGGAATAAGACGCAGTGCCAGGGTGTCCAGGTTGGAAAGAAGAAGAAATGAATAAGTGAGGCAGATGATAGATATGGAGGAGACAGTGGTGGAAAGGATCGAAAGGCGAGCTTTTCAGTGGTATGGCCATGTCAGGAGAATGGAGGATGATAGGTGGTCCAAAACTCTTTTGGAATGGTCACCTTCTGGTAGAAGGAAACGGGACAGGCCAAGAACAACTTGGAGAGGAGAGATCCATAGATTGATGAACGACCGAGGTCTGGAGGAGGATGAATGGCGTGATCGGCAAGAATGGCGAATGGGAAAATAGGGTAACCGCTGAAAAGTGGAGAGACCCTCAAAAGTAAAAGTAAGTAAGAAGTCACAGTCTCGAAGAGCGCCGTTCTTTCCACAATCTTCGATGCAAGATATAAATGACCCCACAGAGCAGTTGGGGAGTCAGTCGTGGTCTGATAGGCAACCAACGAGATGGTGATTGGCGACTCGCAGTGTGTGAAGTTACAAGTTGTCAAGAATTTAATGCATCTGAATCTTTTTGCTAGCATCCTACGTATATTATCATACCATTCTACATCTCACATTATCTAATATTGTATTTTGGACTTTCATTTGTTGCCTGATGATTATGTAATTTTTATATTAATATTATTTTGACTTTATAATAATATTATTTTGACTAATATTTATTTTTGAATTTTCTTACCGGTTTCCCTGTAATATGTTCCTAAATATTACAATAGATCTGCAGGAGGCCATGAAGAATATCAGAAAATGGGCGTCAGAAAATTCAATGGAAATAAATAGCTCCAAAACAAAAGCAATGCAGTTCAGAAGCAGAGGGAGATTATCATAAGTAATGCCACGAGTGATTTCCAACTTATCTAGAGAATTTGGAAATCAAGAGTGGCATTTGTTAGGACTATTTAACGAATACAATTAAGCTGTTTACTCACAAATCATTATTTAACTACAGTTATTTTAAAATATTTATATATTTAATGTAAACGGCGATGTTTGAAAACAAATGAGAAGCGATAGGTACGCTTCATCTGTTTCTTTTGTTTATCACTGCAACCAGATCATACTATTTATTGCCAAAGGAACGCAATATTGTAAGAATGCTCTATAGTGGAGAAAAAATGAAACATCAAACTGTATATTAATTCATTTCTGATGTCGTATGATGAATATGACAATTATATTTTTCTGGATTGTTACCTGGG
Organism: Diploptera punctata; assembly: GCA_030220185.1. NCBI lineage: Eukaryota > Metazoa > Arthropoda > Insecta > Blattodea > Blaberidae > Diploptera > Diploptera punctata. The sequence continues at coordinate 1,269,015 of JASPKZ010007807.1, read as the reverse complement.
AAAAAATACATTTAAGAAAGTGCAAACAGTGGTTTCTTTTTTTGGTGGTATAATAAATTGCTACAAATGTTTTTATATTAACTGTTGCATGTGGCATGTGTTGACATTCATGCACTATATATACAATCTGGTAGCCGTATTTCTCATAGGCTCTGTCACTGCAAAATAATGGTCACACCTGTTCAGAATATTAAAAAGGAGCTTTCTTTAATATGGTAATTATAACACTGATAAATATTTCGTGAAACACGACTCTGATTGGTTGTAAAACAGAAATCATTGAAACGTGATTGGCCATTGAGTCCCATTTGGGGCATGAGTTAAAAAGTAAAAAAATGACCACTTTATGTGCGGCGACTCAGCCCTAGAAATAGTCCCCAACTTTAAGTACCTGGGAGTGACGCTGCAGACCACTGGAACCACGTTCAACATGAATATACAAGACAGGACCACAGCGGCAATAAATTCGATATTCGACATCCCCAAGCTTGAGAGACTGTCCCTGCCAACGGCGATGGCACTGTTCCAACTCAAGGTAGCACCAGCGGTCACATACGGTATTCAGATAATTTGGATTCACCTAACAGCGAAAAACCTCAAGAAATTGGAGAATGTCAAAGCCAGATATCTCAAGAGGGCCTTGTCACTCTCAAAGTACACTAGAAACAGCTACGCCTACAGAATAGCACATGAATAATACTTATTGAGGACATCAAGCTTCGCTTCAATCTACCAGAAACCCAGGCATATAAAGACGCAATCAAAGAGAGACAAAACAAAGCCAATGCAATACCGAAGGAAATAATGGACACAGAAACGATGAAAACTGATGTGTGGAAAGGACCGAACTTCCAACTTCGCCACCTATACATACGCTTCGCCGCTCATGGTTTCCACGGGAAAATATGTCAGAATCCGTCATACTACGACCCCAAGGAGGACTGCAGATGTAAGCTTTGCGACGAGCCATGCTCCAAGTACCACCTAATGAAATGCAAAAGCAGAACTCAGCCTCTCACCAAAATTACAAAAGACTGGTGAAAACTCTGAATGTACACATTGTGTTTAATAAAATCAATAAAAAAATATGACAATATTTTTATGCGATTAATTGCCTTCTTCTATAAAGACCTACAAAGAATTCTCACATAAAAAATAAACATAATTGTAAAAATATATATACAGTCAATATGCCCATTTCACCAATAAATGTTTAAAATGGTCAACTAGTTTCTACAGCCAAGCTGTCATTCTCAAGACCAGATATTGACTAATTGTGACAAATTTTCAACGTTTGTTTTGGAAACCATATTTGATACTTTGATGCATGTTAATAGCAACTGTCGATAAAACCAATAGGGGAGACACGCGAGCCTTCCTGACATCAACAGGCGAGGGCCAAAGAAAAATGGAGGTCATGTACACAATGATATGTTGTACTTGAATATGTGAATAAATATTCACAAAGTACGAAACTAGTCTTTGTTAAATTATTAATACAGCGAGGGTGTCTGACACATGCGATATTTCAAGTGTCAGGATATTTTTTGAATGCAGATTCACGTCAAAATACAAAAGCACAAACGACATCTTCTACTATTTTCTTTAACTGATTGCTTTAGATAATTTTCAATATTAAACTAGTCTTGGCACTTTATTGTTTTGTAATAGACATACGTTTAAAAGTTTTTATTAAGTAATTAGTGTTTTTAGAAAAGTTTAAAGTTTCTGCTGAAATAAGATACCTTCGGAGGACTGCAGGATACACACTACTAGATCACAAAAAAAAAGAAGACATCTTAGAAGAATTACACATGGAACCTTTAGAAAACAAAATTTCTGATTATAAGTCAAGATGGATGCAACATGTTCATCGAATGGAAGATCACAGGATACCCAAACAAATGTTAAGATATCAACCTGCAAGAAGAAGAAGACCAGGACGTCCACTCAAAAGACTTTTGGATGGTGTTTCTCTTGAGGCCGAAACAGGTCAACAAATGGCCTAAATTCGTGAATGTACTATGATGATGATGATGATGATGAGAAGTTTAAAGTCTGTAGCTTGCCATTTTCCTTGTTTGCAGTATTCGGAGCGCTCAAGTCAATACGGTATGGACCAACTTTCCGTATATTATATATGTTTGTTACAGTAAGCCATTAAAAAGCTATGTGACTAAGATATAAGCATTACTATACAATATAGTGAAATTTCAATATTGGTAATATTCAGGGTGGTGTGAAAATAAATCGATATATCATCGGTTGATTAATGTCTTTGACATCGACCGATTTCTAATAGCCAATTTTGTTTGTCCATTCAATTTCCTGGTTGCAGTTGTTTCTCCTTTATATATATATATATATATATATATATATATACCCTCACTCCAGGAAGTTTTAGGTCTTCCTCTGCCTCGTCTTCCATCAGGTTTCCATTCCAAAATACATTTTGGTAGCAGATTGTCTTCCATTCGCTGGACATGACCGTACTATCTGAATATCTGAGTTTTAACATCTTCTAAAATAGTGTCTTCTGTCGTCATTTTCTCCCTTATAACTGAATTTCAAATTTTTTCTCTTCTTGAAATGTTTGCTGTTCTTCGTATAAAATCCATTTCCGTTGCCAAAATATACTTATTTTGTTTTTGTTGTTAATGGCCAAAGTTCTGAAAATAAATTACACCTACCGAATAATTGTGTTGAAAAAATATCCGAAGAAAAAGCATTAATTTGCTAAGAACTGTTATTTTAAAATACTTTTTTTAGACGAAGAATTTTAATTTTGTTTGCTATAAAATACGTTTGTAATAAACCGCGCGAAATGATGAAAATCAGTATGACGTCATTTTAATTTTAACGCGGGAAGACTCTAAAAAGGACGAGAAGTTAATTTTTAATAGACTAGTACTGTCTGTTATTATGCTGAACTGAACAACCTGATGTAGGTGTAATGTTGTTGCAGTGGCGTTAGGGGTCAGGTGAGCGTGCTCGGGCAGAAGTTGGCTAACTTAGCGCACTGTAAATTAGCGAATGGGGACTGTTACTTATTTATCGTCTTATAGCCAAAGGGCTACCTCTTCCTCTACATTTAAACCCGAAGTATATACCTAAAGTAAACGCTGTTTCTGTTGTTTTTGTATCGGTGTTGAGAGAGCTCCTATCGTTTACAACATGCGATAAATTTGCTGTCAGTTATGAATTTAATTCATATTAGAATCATTTCTAAGTACAAATTCGCATTTAAAATGCCTCTTCAATAAGAACAGGTGAGTCGATATTTTTAAGTCGATTAATAGTACCAATTCACCCCTTGTTTCTCCAAGTTACGGACCCGCAAGAGAGAGTGCGCGAGCTATACTTTATATTTTCAGAACGTACTACTTGCGTTACTCAAAACAGAAGTACTGAATGTGGTGGCTTGAAGGTCAACGTTTCTGGATTAATGTATACCCCCCGCGCCAGTGGTAGTGATTGGAAGGGCAGTCTTTCCCCTTATTCAGAGGAAGTCCGCCACTTCCTGACTGTTTTATGGTCTTAAATGCCCTCTTCAGCCGTGGATATTTTTATTTCGAGGATGATAATTAATTAATTGTCGTTTCCCTTCTCAAGCTTCAGAGCGAGTACCCCAGCAAGATGACAGTCCGCGATCTGCGACATCGGTCTAGACAAAGGATGCCCGCTGCTAGTATTTCCGCCCACCATCCGCGAATGTTAAAAGGAAAACCGCGACCGCCGACCCCGCCACGAGGAGGCGTGGGCGCACCCCTCGCCCCGGAGGCCCATCATCCAACAACGAGAAACGACCCCTTCCAGGTTGAGCTGATTGTTTGTTACGAAATTTTGAATTTTGACAATAGAATTAATGTAAAATATATAAAATAAAATAGAATTTGGGAATTTATAATTTCTTCTTCTTCTTCTACTACAAGGTTTAGGCTATGCAGCCTGTTCCGGCGAAGTTAAAAGTGGAGTCCATCTTCTACGTTGTCGGCCAACATCTCTTGTTCCTCTGGGATTCTACAGGAAGGTTCTTTTTGGTATTCTTTCGTTGTTCATTCTCATTAAGTGTTCTGTCCATTTCTTATTATTTTCGCTGATTTTATCTTCAATTTATAATTTATGGTGGCAATTAGGGAACCACTCCGACATTTGCCTTAGCGCTAAGGAAAACCACCGAAAACCATAGCAGAGTAATTACGATTTCATTCTTGCATTTATACTAGCTCCCATCTTGTTTGTTTTCGTTTCCCTCCCCTATAGCGGATTGTTCAGCTCACCGTATAACAGTAGTTTTCATTTTTTTTATTATCTCGGATTCTGTTTGACTTGATAACGCATTAACGAATCCTCAAATGTTCTTATAAATAATAATCTTGTCACTAGGACTAGGATTTGTATGTAATAAAATATAAGATTGCAATGCAGGTAGCATGTATTATTCAACGGTTTGTGTGTGAAACCAAAACAAAAGACAGTCAGAAGTCTAATTTCTCATTATTCTCTTCAACAGTTTGTGTGTGAAACAAAAACAAAAGATGGTCATAAGTCTAACATCTCATTATACTACACTGCTCAAAAAAATTAGGGGATATTGTAGAATAACCTATTAAGACTATGTTTTTAGGAGCAGTATTAGATGCAATCACTTTCTATTACTCCAAAAGAATGTCAACAAGAGTTTGAAGTCATTACGTAACCTCTGTACCACACCAGATGTCAAAGAGATCCTGATTAGGAATATGGCAAACAAACAAAGCAGCATTAATATGGGTGAAAATGTTTCTTTAGTATGGTGTATGGTCTCCTCGAACGGCCAGCACTGCCTCACACCTGTGTGGCATTGATGCAATGAGGTTAGCAATGAGTTCTTGGGGGATACGTGGCCACTCTTCCATAAGAGCAATGTGCAGCTCTGGAACAGTTGTGGGAGGTGCTGGTCTGCCTGCAATGCGCCTGCCTAATGCATCCCACACATGCTCAATCGGATTTAAGTCCGGGGAGGAAGCTGGCCATTGCATACGCTCGATACCCTCCACTTCCAGCATGTCGTCCACCAAGCCAGCTCTGTGGCGTCGTGCATTATCGTCCATAAAAAGAAAAGAATCACCTATGGCACCAGCATAAGGCACGACAAAAGGTCGGAGAATCTCATCTCTATACCTTACCGCAGTCAAAGTACCACCTTGGATGACGTAGAGGTCCGTACGTCCACCACTACTGACTCCTGTCCACACCATCAATCCACCGCCACCATATGGGGATCTTTCACGTACAAAAGCTGGATTGTTTCGTGTCCCTTTTTCTCTCCAGATGAATACACGCCGACTATCACATTCCACGTTGAATCGCGACTCATCAGAAAAAAGAACTGATCTCCATTCAGCATGCCTCCACCCACGATGTTCCTCCGCCCAGTTTCTGCGATCTCTGCGGTGTTGTGGAGTTAACCTGGTACACACCATGGGCCTACGGGCATAGAGACCACTTCCATGCAGTCGATTAGGGACAGTTTGAGTTGACACCCTGCGTCCTGTTGCTGTTTGAAGTGTATTTCGCAGTTGAGTTGCATTCTGCTGTCTATTCCGACGGGCTGTTAACAAGAGGTAACGGTCATCCCTTGCTGTTGTTGCCCTTGGTCGACCTTGTCCGGCTCTTCTGTGAACAGTATGTTCTTTGAAAATGATTCCAAAGTCTGGAAATCACGCTTTGAGACACCCCAATGGCTTGTGCCACCTCTTGTTGTGTCTGTCCAGCTTCCATCCTTCCTATGGCCCTCCAAGCCATTGGTTCAGGTAAATCACGTTGTCGAGGCATCACTGTCCCTAAGGCAAGTCATTCACTAACTGAAAACTGGACTGGATTTAAAAACAGCAACAAAACATTCACCCCCACACCGCCCTTTCACATCAACAGTACAGACACTGCCCTCTGGTGTGGTACCGAGGTTACGTACTAACAACTTCAAACTCTTATTTACATTATCTTGGAGTAATAGAAAGTGATTGCATCTAATACTATTCCAAAAAACATAGTCTTAATAGGTTATTCTACAATATCCCCTAATTGTTTTGAGCAGTGTATGTTGCAATCTTTAACCTTTAGTACATAAAAATCTTAGCCGTACTTATCGCATTTAAATAATTTAATTTTACCGGTACGAATTTAACATTGACAATAGGTCTTGTTTCCGTGTCTATATAAGTTAATTCCTCTAATAAGTTATAATAGCGAAAGGTATTGTATTGTTGGGTTAAGTAAGTATTTTTCAAGGACGTTCTTATCAACACAAGTGATTACTGTCAAATTTCATACCTAGACGAATATTGGTCAGATGAATCTTATTTCAAGCAAAATGGTTTTATGTGCTATAAATCTGCACCACGGGACTTTCTTTCCGAAGGAACTCACAGACACGATTTTTACGACTTAAAAAACACATTGATACCTACTGGATTTAAACCCGAAAACCTCAAAACCAGAGGCGAGCATGGTAACCACTAGGCCTGACTGAATTATGTCAAGGAATACTATAATATTAATCTATTTGTTAAATTGGCGAAACACTAATTTCTCACGTCAGTTATTTAAATATGTCGGAATGCAGTAAAAACAAAGTAATGTACAATTCTAAGTGCATGATCATCATCATCCAGGGATTAAGCCTCTTGGCTCGTTCCGCTTTCATGAAAGCTAGAATTGCTAAAATTGTTCAAGACCACCTTCAGTGTGTGCGTCCAACATTTCTCCTTCCACGTGGTTTATAATTTAGCAATAATTTTGGAAATCTTTCTTCTGGCATTCTTTCAAGTCGTTCCTATATTTAATTATTCGGTCCCAATAAGTTATTATATATATATATATATATATATATATATATATATATATAATAACTTATTAATCTTAAGTTTGCAAATATTTAGTTCCTTTCTTATATCTTCATTTTTTTTTTCTTATCCAGCAGAGTACATCCTGCTATATTTGTTAAAAATCTCATCTCAGCTGTTTCCAATCTTTGTTCTTGTCTTTTAATGATCGTCCAACATTCTGATCCATACATCAATACAGGAACAGCCATTACTTTATAACATTTCATTTTTGTTTCTTTTCTTGTGTTTTAAGGATTATTTTAAAAGTGTCTGTAAGTTTAAAAATATTTAGTTCCTTCCTTATATCCTCATTTCTTATCTTATCCAGCAGAGTAGGCCTATATCCTGCTATATTTCGTAAAACGCTCATCTCAGCTGTTTCAAATCTTCGTTCTTGTCTGTTAGTGATCATCCAACATTCTGATCCGTACATAAATACAGGAACAGCCATTACTTTATAAAATTTTATTTTTGTTACTTTTCTTGTGTTTGTAAGAGTTATTTTAATAGTGTCACACATTAGATTAAATTTATTTATTTTGTCATTAATATCTTCAATTTTAACATATGATAAATTGAAACCTGGATATTTAAAACTATTCACTTGTTCTAAGTTATTATTGTATATTGTGTAATTCAATACTAATTTAATTAATTTCTATTTATTCGTTTTTTTATTATTTTATTAAAAAGATTAAATAGGTTAAATTAATGCATTTTATAGTATACATTGCCAATGTAATGTATATATATATATATATATATATATATATATATATATATATATTGTCAACGCGCGATTCAACTGGTAAATAATAGAGGATCTAAGAAGAACACTTTAAAAAGCAAGATCATGCCAGAAGAGGATAGCTTAATACATATGGTTAGTATTATTGATTTCGTACATCTCAATGATGGATAAATCATATTTGAAGAGAAAAATTATACGCTCAGACCGGGACTTGAACCCGGGACCCTTGGTTCTCTAGACCAAGTGCTCTACCAACTGAGCTACCTGAGCAAGTACCGATCTAAACGCAAATCTTTCTCTATATACATTGTAATTCCCATCCACCAAATGCTGTGAAGCCATGCTTCTATCTTGCAAATGGCGGCTCCTTTATTAAGAAGACATATTTGGGAATTATACATTACAGCCAGTACGGCTTTTTCCAAGTTTTTATTATTGATTTCGTACATCTCAATGATGGATAAATCATATTTTGCAAGATAGAAGCATGGCTTCACAGCATTTCGTGGATGGGAATTACAATGTATATAGAGAAAGATTTGCGTTTAGATCGGTACTTGCTGAGGTAGCTCAGTTGGTAGAGTACTTGGTCTAGAGAACCAAGGGTCCCGGGTTCAAGTCCCGGTCTGAGCGTATAATTTTTCTCTTCAAATATGACATATGGTTAGGTATTGAAATTTTATGATGCAGCTTGTACTGATTTCTATCGTTTAAAAAACTGGTTATTATGGAACTTAGAACGTTGCTTTTAGTTAACTATCGTGAAAAGTTTGAAAGTATTTTTGCTCAGTATTGGAGAATAATGAATTAATATCTAAATGTTTGCTTGAAAGAGAATTTTTAATGCACAATAGAACGAATTATTATTTACTATTGATTTTCTTGGGAACTCCAAGGTGGTTTCGCATGAATTTTTGATTTTCTTGGGAACTCCAAGGTGGTTTCGCATGAATTTTTGATTTTCTTGGGAACTCCAAGGTGGTTTCGCATGAATTTTTGATTTTCTTGGGAACTCCAAGGTGGTTTCGCATGAATTTTTGATTTTCTTGGGAACTCCAAGGTGGTTTCGCATGAATTTTTGATTTTCTCTGGGAACTCCAAGGTGGTTTCGCATGAATTTTTGATTTTCTTGGGAACTCCAAGGTGGTTTCGCATGAATTTTTTATTTTCTTGGGAACTCCAAGGTGGTTTCGCATGAATTTTTGATTTTCTTGGGAACTCCAAGGTGGTTTCGCATGAATTTTTGATTTTCTTGGGAACTCCAAGGTGGTTTCGCATGAATTTTTGATTTTCTTGGGAACTCCAAGGTGGTTTCGCATGAATTTTGATTTTCTTGGGAACTCCAAGGTGGTTTCGCATGAATTTTTGATTTTCTTGGGAACTCCAAGGTGGTTTCGCATGAATTTTGATTTTCTTGGGAACTCCAAGGTGGTTTCGCATGAATTTTTGATTTTCTTGGGAACTCCAAGGTGGTTTCGCATGAATTTTTGATTTTCTTGGGAACTCCAAGGTGGTTTCGCATGAATTTTTGATTTTCTTGGGAACTCCAAGGTGGTTTCGCATGAATTTTTGATTTTCTTGGGAACTCCAAGGTGGTTTCGCATGAATTTTTGATTTTCTTGGGAACTCCAAGGTGGTGTTCGCATGAATTTTTGATTTTCTTGGGAACTCCAAGGTGGTTTCGCATGAATTTTTGATTTTCTTGGGAACTCCAAGGTGGTTTCGCATGAATTTTTGATTTTCTTGGGAACTCCAAGGTGGTTTCGCATGAATTTTTGATTTTCTTGGGAACTCCAAGGTGGTTTCGCATGAATTTTTGATTTTCTTGGGAACTCCAAGGTGGTTTCGCATGAATTTTTGATTTTCTTGGGAACTCCAAGGTGGTTTCGCATGAATTTTTGATTTTCTTGGGAACTCCAAGGTGGTTTCGCATGAATTTTTGATTTTCTTGGGAACTCCAAGGTGGTTTCGCATGAATTTTTGATTTTCTTGGGAACTCCAAGGTGGTTTCGCATGAATTTTTGATTTTCTTGGGAACTCCAAGGTGGTTTCGCATGAATTTTTGATTTTCTGGGAACTCCAAGGTGGTTTCGCATGAATTTTGATTTTCTTGGGAACTCCAAGGTGGTTTCGCATGAAATTTTTGATTTTCTTGGGAACTCCAAGGTGGTTTCGCATGAATTTTTGATTTTCTTGGGAACTCCAAGGTGGTTTCGCATGAATTTTGATTTCTTGGGAACTCCAAGGTGGTTTCGCATGAATTTTTGATTTTCTTGGGAAACTCCAAGGTGGTTTCGCATGAATTTTGATTTTCTTGGGAACTCCAAGGTGGTTTCGCATGAATTTTTGATTTTCTTGGGAACTCCAAGGTGGTTTCGCATGAATTTTTGATTTTCTTGGGAACTCCAAGGTGGTTTCGCATGAATTTTTGATTTTCTTGGGAACTCCAAGGTGGTTTTCGCATGAATTTTTGATTTTCTTGGGAACTCCAAGGTGGTTTCGCATGAATTTTTGATTTTCTTGGGAACTCCAAGGTGGTTTCGCATGAATTTTTGATTTTCTTGGGAACTCCAAGGTGGTTTCGCATGAATTTTTGATTTTCTTGGGAACTCCAAGGTGGTTTCGCATGAATTTTTGATTTTCTTGGGAACTCCAAGGTGGTTTCGCATGAATTTTTGATTTTCTTGGGAACTCCAAGGTGGTTTCGCATGAATTTTGATTTTCTTGGGAACTCCAAGGTGGTTTCGCATGAATTTTTGATTTTCTTGGGAACTCCAAGGTGGTTTCGCATGAATTTTTGATTTTCTTGGGAACTCCAAGGTGGTTTCGCATGAATTTTTGATTTTCTTGGGAACTCCAAGGTGGTTTCGCATGAATTTTTGATTTTCTTGGGAACTCCAAGGTGGTTTCGCATGAATTTTTGATTTTCTTGGGAACTCCAAGGTGGTTTCGCATGAATTTTTGATTTTCTTGGGAACTCCAAGGTGGTTTCGCATGAATTTTTGATTTTCTTGGGAACTCCAAGGTGGTTTCGCATGAATTTTTGATTTTCTTGGGAACTCCAAGGTGGTTTCGCATGAATTTTGATTTTCTTGGGAACTCCAAGGTGGTTTCGCATGAATTTTTGATTTTCTTGGGAACTCCAAGGTGGTTTCGCATGAATTTTGATTTTCTTGGGAACTCCAAGGTGGTTTCGCATGAATTTTTGATTTTCTTGGGAACTCCAAGGTGGTTTCGCATGAATTTTTGATTTTCTTGGGAACTCCAAGGTGGTTTCGCATGAATTTTTGATTTCTTGGGAACTCCAAGTGGTTTCGCATGAATTTTGATTTTCTTGGGAACTCCAAGGTGGTTTCGCATGAATTTTTGATTTTCTTGGGAACTCCAAGGTGGTTTCGCATGAATTTTTGATTTTCTTGGGAACTCCAAGGTGGTTTCGCATGAATTTTTGATTTTCTTGGGAACTCCAAGGTGGTTTCGCATGAATTTTTGATTTTCTTGGGAACTCCAAGGTGGTTTCGCATGAATTTTTGATTTTCTTGGGAACTCCAAGGTGGTTTGTTCGCATGAATTTTGATTTTCTTGGGAACTCCAAGGTGGTTTCGCATGAATTTTTGATTTTCTTGGGAACTCCAAGGTGGTTTCGCATGAATTTTGATTTTTCTTGGGAACTCCAAGGTGGTTTCGCATGAATTTTTGATTTTCTTGGGAACTCCAAGGTGGTTTCGCATGAATTTTTGATTTTCTTGGGAACTCCAAGGTGGTTTCGCATGAATTTTTGATTTTCTTGGGAACTCCAAGGTGGTTTCGCATGAATTTTTGATTTTCTTGGGAACTCCAAGGTGGTTTCGCATGAATTTTTGATTTTCTTGGGAACTCCAAGGTGGTTTCGCATGAATTTTGGACGATTAAAAGTTTTTTAGAAAAAAAAAGCCAAAAGTGAATATCTTCAGATAATTTCAAAATAACTATCCTATTAAATAAGCAAAGTGATTCAATATCCATTGTGGACTAAGATAGTTTTGTTATAAGCTACAAGTAAAAATGCCGATGAACTTTCTATAAACTGTAATTACTTGTTACTGCTGCAATGCCAGCCAGCATTCAGAAGTAGTATTTTTATATTATCGTCCAAATTCTTTTAGTTATCACTTACTAACTTACAATAAAATGTAATTTACTTCAAGGGTCATGAAATTCTACCCGGTCATCTTGAGTTTACAAACTAGGATACAAATTCATATCCAAAAACTCACAGACTCGATGCTTTTAATTACGTCCACCGCTATGGTCTCGAGGTAGCGTGTTGCCTTCTCACGCAGCGGGCCCGGGATCGATCCGCGGTCCGGGCAAGTTTCCTGGGTGAGAAGAAAATTATTTCCTCCACTATTTACTATTCGCAGATGATCAGGCGGTGAATTCTCAGGATCCAGATGATGCATCTGTCATGTTAAGGAAATAGTGATAGAATTACAAAAAACGGGGATTACTGATAAATTATGATAAAACTGAATATCTTTCATTGGATGCATCAGATGAGCTGAAATGTAATTAAGGAAGAATACGTAATGTTAAACATTTCAAATATTTAGGATCTATTTCAGATAAAAGTGAGAATGCAACTACAGAAATTGAAAAAAGAATAACTGATGGAAGAAGAATTATTAGTATGTTGAACTCAGTGCTTTAGAATAGAAATATAATATACAAAACGAAGAAAACTATTTCAAGTTCTGTTGCAAAGCATTTTATTATATGGCACCGAAACCTGGACAGTAAGTAGAATAGAAAAGCCAACAAGCTGTTAGCAGTAGAAATGGATTTTTTGAGGCGATCGACAAGAATTTCAAGGAGGCATAAGGTCAGAAACAACACAATAAGGGAAATTATGCAAATTGAAAAAACACATTAGGAAAAATAGACGAAAAACGTTTGAAATGTTATGGACACCTCATAAGAATAGAAGAAGAGAGAATACCAAAGAAGATCCTTAATTGGAATGCTAATAGAAGAAGTGGAAAGGCAGGCCTAGAGAACGATGGATGGATGGTGTGAAGAGAAGTATGGAAGCTAGAAATTTGAGGGGAAGATGCTTTAGACAGGACAAATCACTTAGGGTTGAAGGAGAAGCATTGTATTGTGGAATATTCCTAAATAAAATTTAAACAAATTCTGCATCAGACAGTCATGATATATTGAGAAATCGGGTAAGTTCTTCTGTTTCTCGGATTTTTCGTACAGTACCGAAAGTATATATATATATTAATTTGCTGGTCACCCATTAACCGTCGATGGTCTAATCCATGAATAGGCATGACGCAACTTTCATCAAGTGAATAGAGTTCTTGTTTGTTTAAACCCCGTTATTCGAATTAATGCCGTTAGCCTGATTGATCAAATTAAGTTGTAGCCCTCCCATGTCATTATGTATTTTTTATGTATCCCGACCTCTATGGAATCGTTAATTTGGGAACAAAGTTAGTTGGAAGTGATTATTAACTTGTGTTTTGCATATTAAAAAATTGCCGCCTCGTTTGTATATTTTATGATTAAATTTTCATGCGATATTCTATTATTTTATCAAGTGTATATATGATATGTTTTTTAATAGCAATTTTTATTATATCACAAAATATTGTTTTTAGTTAACTTTATTTGGCTGATATATTCCTTAAATATTGGTTTACTGAGGGCCAATCACGATGATTTAATGTTGTCCTATTTGCATATTCTATGGAAAATTGAATGATAATTTATTTTTTTAATTGTCATATTTATTATGAAATTTTAGTAAAATATATACAGTGCTTGTGTACCACAGTTGCGGATTAACACTAGAATACGATTTTGTTATTATTGTATTATTATTATTATTATTATTATTATTATTATTATTATATATTATTATTATTATTATTATCACAATGAATACATGCTGTGCTAGTTTGTTCAGATAATAGCGTTTGAGACTGACATTGGGAAGAGCCGAGTTCATTCTCTATTCCAGCCACCGATGGGATGTTTCTTCTAGTTCTTCCTCATTCGTCAAGGCACTATCGAACCCATAGGTTCATGGCCGCGCGGACATAATCCCTCCACATATCTCTATCCTTTGCTAATATTTTCCAATCATCCCCTGCATAATATACTTTCCTCAAATCATAGCTAATGTTATTCTCCCACCTCATTCTTGATCTACCAACTGGGCGTTTTCCATCTCGTTTTCCTATAAGAAGCTTCAATTCCCCTCTCTCTCATTTCCCATTCGTGCCACATGTCCCGTCCATCACAGTCTAAGAGATATAACTGTTCTTACTATATCTGGTTTCGTATAAAGATCGTGTATCTCACCGTTAAGCAATCTTCTCCATTCTCTCTTTGGTCCAAACATATTCCCAAGAACTTTATTCTCAAATACTCGTAATCTTCATACTATTCATGAGTAATACCACGAGTGATTTCTAATATATCTAGGGGATTCGGAAATCAAGAGTGGCATTTATTAGCACTATTTAACGAATAAAATCAAGCTGTTTATTCACAAATCATTATTAAAATATAGTTATTTTAAAATATTTATATATGTCACGTAAACAACTATGTTTGAAAACAAATCATAAATGTGAGGTTACGTTCATTCACTGCAACTTGATCATATTATTTATTGTCAAATAGGATCGTAATATTGTAAGAATGCACCCTAGTGGAGAAATAACTAAACACATCAAACTGTATATTATAATCAACATTATAGCTTATTCATTTATTATTTTTTTTATAGTAAACAACTCAGTAAAATCAAGGAATCTATTCATTATTTGCTATATTCAATGCATTTGTTGGGGGAAAATAATGCTGTAAACTGTTCAGAATATTAAAAAAGGAGGAGCTTTCGTTATGACAAAAGCAGGAGCTGATAAAGATAAATCGATAAAGAGCGGGGTGAAACACTACTGCCATTGGTTATAAAGAAAATTCATTTAAATGTGGTTGGTCATTGACTACTATTTGGAACATGAGTTAAATAGTCATAAGTAATGCCACTCTTGATTTCCAAATTCTCTAGATAAATTCACTCCTCACTTCGTGAGTCGTGAATTTATCGATAATTTGGAAATCACTCGTGGCATTTGTTAGGACTATTTAACGAATAAAATTAAGCTGTTTACTCACAAATCATTATTTAACTATAGTTATTTTAAAATATTTATATATTTAATGTAAACGGCGATGTTTGAAAACAAATGAGAAACGATAGGTACGCTTCTACTGCTTCTTTTGTTTATCACTGCAACCAGATCATACTATTTATTGCCAAAGGAACGCAATAATGTGAAGGAGGAGCTTTCTTTAATATGGTAATTATAACACTGATAAATATTTGGTGAAACACGACTCTGATTGGTTGTAAAACAGAAATCATTGAAACGTGATTGGTCATTGACTTCCATTTGGGGCATGAGTTAAATAGTCAACGATAATTATTTGACACAATCTAGTATTCTAAACACGATATGCCTTTAGGGCCATGCAAGTAAGTAAATTATAATGAATGTAAAAGTCATTATCGTACTTATTAGAGCATCTTTGTAGATATTGTTATATTAATGGAGCATGGGCTTAAGTCCCAGCCTTGCAATAAAATTAAATCATAGGGGCGAGCGCATGTACAATAATCACATGTACAGCATAACATAAAATGTACCAAATACGAGGGCGCATCGGAAAGTAACTCACAATATTTTTTTCTGCCTTGGTATTGCAGCTAGAATGTTGAAATTTCACAGATATATAGTTTGAAGTTGAACTATGCAACAAAGATGGCGCGCATGCTACAGTCGTCCACCTGTGAGGAACAGAGAAGTGTTGTTCGATTTTTGTGGGCCAAAGGGCATAAACCCAGTGAAATTCACAGGGGCATGCGTGGCGTGTATGGGGATGATTGTATGGACCGTAGCAATGTCTTCCGTAAAGTTAGTGCTCGCTGGGTGCCTAAGAACCTGACAGACGACTACAAGGGCCAGCGAATGATGGCAAGCTTGGACCACTTAACGCGGTACACCGCACAAGGACATGACTTTCTGGAAGGAATCGTCACAGGTGATGAGTCGTGGGCGTACCACTACACGCCCGAAACAAAGCAGGCATCAGCAGTGCGCAGATGGCTACACTCCAACCAAACGGACTTCTACGAACAGGGCATATTGAAACTGGTAACACGATGGGAAAAATGTGTTCAGAAAGTTGGTGACTATGTCGAAAAGTAGGTAAAAGATGTAAGTTCATTTGTGATTTTTTTTTCCTTTTTTTTTTACTATTAAACTTTTTGAAAAAAATTATTGTGCGTTACTTTCCGATCCGATCCGTCCCTTACAGGTGGACGACTGTAGCAATCGCGCCATCTTTGTTGCATAGTTCAAGCTTCTCTCGCAAGAGGTGCACCTGAGAAAAAAATACCATCTGTAGTGAAACCTTCAAACTATATCTCTGTGAAATTTCAACATTCTAGCTGCAATACCAAGGCAGAAAAAAATTATTGTGCGTTACTTTCCGATCCGCCCTCGTAGATCTCCCTGATACTTCCAGTTTTTTTTTACTGTATCTTGCTGTATAGTATCTCAGAGACTATTTAACTCATGCCCCAAATGGGAGTCAATGATTTTTTATTAATGACACAACCCATACTTACTTACTTACTTACTTACTCACTCACTGGCACTATAGAACCCGTAGGTTCATGGCCGCGCGGATATAAGCTCTCCATACATCCCTATCCTGAGCTAATGATTTCCAATCATTCCCTGTATAATCTACTTCTTTCAAATCATAGTTAATGTTATTCTCACACCTCATTCTTGGTCCTTTGGCATGGGTTCCCTGAAGTAGTCCCCGCCCGGAGATCCGAATGGGGGACTATTTGACCTCCGGAAAATGTTATCCCAGTTGAACCCATGTCCGCATTTCTTGACGGTTGTATTTTTACGGTGAAAGATCGTCACTCCTTCGACCAAGGTACTTTTTTGTCTGGCTTATCACCTTTGACCAGACCGGCATGGGTAACCCTATCGGCAGCAATGCTACCGCCGGCATAGCTCTCAGGATCATTTAAGCACGCAAGCCACTCCACCACGACAAGGTAAAGATACCATGGAGGGAATTATTTGGGATATAATTTAATATTTCAAGATGAAGCTGATACCGGTATATCAAAATTACAAATTTCACAAAAACAAGGGGGATAATTAACAGTATAATGAAAAAATCTTTAATACAAAATAACACAAGATTACGGTTTTATAAGGTTCTCGCAAGACCGGTATTAAGATACGGTAGTGAAGCATGGACAATACGAAGAAGAGATGAAAGTCGACTAACAGCAAATGAGATGCAATTTAAGCGCCGTACAGCAGGCTATACAAAGTGGGACCATAAAAGAAATGAGGAAATTAAGGAAGTGTTGGATGTAGAACCCATTCTTCACCATATACAAAACTATCAAAACAACTGGAAGCCCGTCTTCAACGAATAACCTTAATATTGTACCTCTAAAATGTAAGTTACCACATATTTAACTGGTTAGATTTATTTTTGCACAATATATCATCTAATTGATCATCTTTAGAGTTAATCCCTTGTACATTCCATGTACTAAAAAGCAAAATATTTTTTTTCTTCCAAGAGTTGTCCTTTTTCATGCTTTGGTCGTCATTAGTTTGATCCTTCCGGGAAATTCTCGTATAAGACTTGAAAGCATAATAATAGTCCCTTCGATTGGTTGCTGGCCAAAGGAAGGCAAGACCAGTGATGGGGCTGCCATCTTATAGCCTCTGGTCAGGCATTTCTGGAGAAGAAAAGAAAATAAAGGAAAGAAGAAATGGAAGAAAGGAAAGACTCCCTAGCCCTCGGATGCCCTAATAGCGTCGGGGTCGAAAAAAACAAGAGTTAACCAAGAGAGGTTAGATAGTAAAGTTAAAAGAGTGCAAAACACAAGTAAGTGGAAGAAATGTTTTGCTCAGCTTGGGCACCTTGTGGTCGCCACCACATATCCCCTAGATGAGGACCCCTGAGGAAAACACAACGAGGATATATACCCATCAATAGGAACCTCAAACTAGATGCTATTCTTTTTGCAGACGATTTAGCTCTTCTGGCACTTTCCGAAAATGATTTGCAACGATCAATTTATAATTTACAAAAAATAGGTGCCAAATTTAATATGGAAATATCAATTAACAAAACTAAAATTATGGCATTTCATGGGAAAGACCCCATACAAAGTAAAATCTGTCTCCAGAATAACATTTTAGAGAGATCTAATCAATTTAAATATCTTGGATATTATCTCTCTATCTGAGATGAAAAGGATATCCCTGAAAAAGTTACTAGTTATAATAAAAGTTTAGGAATTATTAATCAAGTTATGAAACCATCCCTTGTACAAAAAAACACCAGATTACGTTTATATAACACTTTGGCTAGACCAGTGTTGACCTATGGTAGTGAAGCATGGACACTAAAAAAACAACATGAAAGCAGAATAACGGCTTGTGAAATGAGATTCATGCGCAGAACAGCGGGTTACACCAGATGGGATCGGAAAAGGAACACCGATATCTTAAAAGAATTGAAGACTACGCCAATTTTGGAATATATTAAACAGTACCAACTAAATTGGAAACACCATCTTGAAAGAATGAGTTCAAATCGGATCCCCAAAGCTGTTTATAATTATATCCAAGAGGACGAAGATCACTGGGCCGTCCTATGAAACGCTGGAGGGAAAATTTTCTATAGGATCGTAACAGGCCTTGGCCTAATACTTGGAAGGAAGAAGAAGAAGAAGTATTAATGCTATAACTTAAATGGTTGACCAGTTCTAGTTAGGGATACATATCGAGTCTCCTTACTTACTTTCAAAATTTTAATCCCAGTAATTTCGGTGCTCTTAAGAGCTGCAATCAAGAGAAAAGTGCTATAAAATATTCACTTTCCTAAATTACGATGTTACTAGGAAGAAGGGTAAAAGAGATAGGGAAAGTGAAATCAAGGAAGCCATATTTTTATAGTTGGAGCACGTGATTGGTGATGTGTGGTTAGGTTTTTAGACTCACTAATATTTTAATTCCACGAGCGTGCTGTTGGTCGGATGCTGGGAAGAGTATCAGGTTGCCAGGCGGGAGTGCATATCTCGCAGGGATAAAATATGTATATTACGACACGTGTGCGCCCAAGTGCATGAATTACTGACTGCTACACACAGGGATGTTATTTTCAGATAGCTCTTACGTCACCACTAAAATTTTCCCCTTTTATTTAATCATTTATATGTTTTAACCCCATTCTCTTTTTTTATTGAACTTGTGTCACTCGGTCGCATTTGATGCTGACTCATTTTTAAAAACGTAAGAGTATAGAATTCCCTTGTCGTCCATCAGATCACATAATTTCTCCTGAGAGTCCGTACGTGAAGGAAGCGTCGTTAATTTATAACCTTCCTCAGTATCGATTCTCAAGAAAGTATAACAGAAAAACATGTTTCTGTTCACACAACATGTACCGGTAACACTGGTCAACATGATTTGTCTCATGAGTACCAATACAGTAGTTGTATTATCGCCTCACTATGATGCTTAACAAGCGGCTCGCTTTGTTTCCCCGCAGCTGTTATATGCTATTAAAATACAAAGATCTCGACTGCCGCCACTACCACGATGTTGCCACATTGCTATTCTTTCCTCAGTTTCAATTAAAATTCGGAACGTGGGGCAGCCGACCCAGTTATAAAATTGTATACCGTAATTAATTGTTATAATTATCAGTGATTTATTGTGATATGTAGCTCGAATAATAATACAGTATCTGCATATTATATTTGTTTAATATATGATTTCAACATGTGCGGTCATGGAAAAATATTTCAGACCGAACAGTAAATAATAATAATAATAATAATAATAATAATAATAATAATAATAATATTTTCAGCATGGTGTTGTATGTATATTAAATTTATGTAGACCTACAAGCTATATAATCCATCCATAGTAATTCTGCCCGAAGGCAGGTCCTTCATGCTATGCTTGCAGCTTTACTAGGGAATTGTGTAGGTGTGGTAGCTTCCCGTTGCTTTCCACACCGGTGAAGGATGATGATGATAATGATAATGTTAAGGATGATAATGATACGGATGATGGCCATGTGATTTCGGGGACCGTTTGGGCCTTAAAGTTTTCCTGACATTTGTCTTACAGGTGAGGAAAAGCCCCGATAAAAACCTCACCCGACCGGGCATCGAACCCGGGCCCGCTGCGTGACAAGGCAGCACGCTACCTCGAGACCACAGCGGTGGACTAATTATATAATGTAGGATTTAAATTATTTGATAAATTAATACACATATAATTTTAATTTTAAAAGTTAAACAATACCAAATAATAACATAAAAATTAAATAATAACATAAATATAATCAATGTCTTCTGTCCTTGTGTAATAAACGCCCCATAGCGTTATGAGAAACCGGACAACACCGCATGTCAAGCATTTCCGCGCGGCACCCGCTTTTATATAAACGGTTAACCATCAGAGTGAGGCAATAATACTTAATACATTTTTTATCGTGTTTTCAAATATGTAATCGGAATTTTCTCAATCACCCACAGTTTTTATTTATTTCAATTTCAATTAATGGATTTAAATAATTATTTTTTTAATAACTTCCCGGAAAATCTTAGCGCAGTTAGGGATGAGCATGGGGAACACTTCCATTAAGAGATTTCAGCTGTGGAAAAGAGATATCAAGACAAATGGAATCCTAATATGATGGTCGATTATTGTTGGACCAACAAGAGGGATGCTCCACAGGCGAAATATAGCAGAAAATCGTCACTTCTTACTTTCTAGGTGAGTCCGAATGTTCGAATATTGTGTAGTTACGAATGTAGAAAATATTAAAGTGTTTGAAATTATAAATGTCTGTTCACTCGGAATCCTTGCGTGATGGAGAAAATCCGATATCATATTTGAATTCAGGAATACTATCTGTATCATATATTTTTCTTTCTGAGACAAAAAAAAAGTTTCTTTTTTCCAGTGTAATTAAAACGTATATAGAGTCTTAACGTAATTTTGGTCCATAGATTTTAAAGATGACACGTTTCACCACCAATTGCAATTCTTTCTCTACCGCCTCTGTGACTTACCGGTTAGCTTGTGTGACATATATTTTGTCCTTGCATTATCCCCCACAATAGCCTCTGCCCGCTCCTGGAATTTCCTTCCTCAAGATATCAGCAGTTGCCGCACACTTGACACTTTTAAGTCACGTTTGTACAAATACATGTTTTTAAATAATTAATTTTTCTCGACAACTAAATTAATTCTATGTTATTAATAGCTTTTAACCTGACTTTTCTATCTTGTACATTTTATATTTCAATCGTTAAGTCTACATGTTCTGAAATGGGTATTCCTATAGGAGGAAAAGTACTGCATTCATTGTTGTTTGCAGATGATCAAATAATTTTTGCAGGGGATGAAGATGATATGAAATATATGATAAATAAACTAACGGAAGAATATAAAAAATGGGGACTGAATATAAATTTACAGAAAACAGAATATATGTGTTTGGGAAAGGATGTGGATGACCTCATACTTGAAACAGGGAAAATAAAATAAATGTGAATTTTTTTAATATCTTGGGTCAATAATTACAAATTTAGGTAACTGTGAGAGAGATGTACAGACTAAAATTGATGGAACTAAGACATTACATGGAGTAATTTGGAACAAAAATATTACAAAGGAAACTAAAATGAATACTTATAAGAGCATAATACAGAATATTTTGTCATATGGAAGTGAAACTTGGTCTTTGACGGAATTACAAAAGAATACAATTAGAACAGTTGAATTAGATTATTTTAGAAACAAGACGGAATAAAACAAGAAATGAATTCCTTTGGAGAGAAATGAATGTCACCACATCTGTTGTTAAGAGGATTGAAAATCAAACGTTTAAATGGTATGGCCATGTACAAAGAAGGGAAATGGAAGACGGCCAAAAAATATATAGGCTACCAATGGTCACCCCCTGGAAGAAATAAACGTGGCAGACCTAGATGGAAATGGAAAACCTACGTCAGAACAATAATGGATGATATGAATTTGGAAGAGGGAGATTGGAATGATAGAAATAAATGGAAACTGAAGACGGCAAACCTATAAGTGGAGGAAAGCCGAAGAAGAAGAAGTCTAGATTGAATCAAAATACTTTGGATTTGAACCCGATTCCGATTGAGGGTCTTTCCACTTTTCAGCGGTTGCCCTTTTACCAGCCGGCTGCTGGCCCTTCACATCCACATGTGTCAATCACAGAGGTAGATGATCAACAGCCAGTGTAGGGGTGACATGTGGTTAGCATGTCGAGTCCCCCAGCCGTATAGCTGGTTCCTCAACCTGGAGCCGCTACTTATTGTAGCTACCCAATTGCCTCACGATGCTGGGTGGGCACCGGTCCCATACTGGCCGAAATACCATGAGAAAATTTCTTCCCCCATGGAGACTCGAACCGGCGCAAGTCCCGTAGCTCTGCGCCAAGGCTTCCTCCTTAACCGCTCGGCTACGGCGCGGGACTGGATTTGAACCCGAGACCTCTATTTTTTCATAATTACATATATGAAGTTGTTATGGAAAATTTATTATCGATAATATTGCGTTGTATGGGAAATATCTTGATATCAGACGCTATGTTTTAATCATCTAGTGCATATTTAAGCACAGTATAATTATTTTCCTTTGATGTGGTTTCGTTCTCTGGTACAACTCATGTATCACGAGACAAAGTATCGCTTTTTGCAATAAACTCATTATAGCTTCACACCCAACATGTTTGTAAATGTAGCAAGTAGAATATGCGTTAAAACGGCGCCGTCAAATTGATGGGAAAGGAGTGTCATGTCTGTGCCTCAAGTAAGTGGAGGAGTCTGAAGGAAGAGTATAATTACACAGGAAATGAGACAGAGTGTAGAAATATGTGGATGGAAAGCAAATGAGAAGGTGCATGGGATGATGTAGCGTTCATATTAAAAGTTGTCAACTAACTTATGCTTTTTCACAGCACTCACAGCTAAAAGAAGGAAGATGTGACTATCTTAAGACATTTAGGCCTTACTTACTGGCACTATAGAACCCGTAGGTTCATGGCCGCGCGGACATAAGCTCTCCATACATCCCTATCCCGAGCTAATGCCTTCCAATCTTTCCCTGTATAATCTACTTCCCTCAAATCATGGTTAATATTATTCTCTCATCTCATTTTTGGTCTACCAACTGGTCGTTTCCCTCTGGTTTTCCTAAAAGAAGCTTCCACGCACGACTTTCATTCCCCCATTCGTGCCACATGTCCTGCCTATCGCAGTCTCCGAGACGTAACTGTTCTCATTATATCTGGTAGTTCACTGTTAAGTAGTATTCTCCATTCACCTGTCTGTTCATCTCTCTTTAGCCCAAAACATTTCCTAAAAACTTCATTCTCAAATACTCGTAATCTCCTTTTCTCTGTTAAAATAAAAGTCCATGTTTCGCATCCATATAATACAACAGGTAAAATAATAGTTTTATATATTTTCAGTTTAACGTTTTTTTAAAGGAGTTGGGACATCAAGAGTTCCTGTAATGCATAATAGCATGCATTTCCAGAATTGAGCCTAGGTTTAATTTCTTTGTGCATCTCATTCCTATTTGTGATTATTGTTCCTAGGTATTTGAATTCAGCCACTTCTTCAAAATGTCCCTCATTTGTCATTAGCTGTCCATTTCCATTATATAATGTATTTCTATGTGTTACCATATAGCCCTATTTAGTTTTATTGATATTTACTTCCGGTCCCAATTCCTTAGTGTTACTCAATAGTACTACATCATCAGCATAAACTAACAGCTTATTAATACCATTGAGTTGTAGGCCTTCTTCATCCTCTAAAGATCTGATGGCATGCTCTAGTACAAAATTAGATACTAGAGGACATAGTGCATCTCCTTGCTTCAACCCATTGTGGATTTCAAAAGTATCTGGAAACTATTTACCAAAACGCACCCTACTTTTTGTGCCATTTAGACACATTTGTATAAGTCTAACTTTTTACGAATTCCGAACTCCAGCAGGATACTACCACAATATAAGTAGACCTATGTCAACAATGTTTTAATCTAGCCGACTGAAGGGATAGAAAAATAAATATGCACGCGAATAAATATAAAAGAAAATCTTGCCACTTGTTTGTGCTTCAAAAATTTCTCCCGCTAGTCCAGAAGGTGAATAGAGAATTTTGAGCGGTCAGCAATTTTTTGTGCTAATTTGTACACGTTATCAAAATGAGGGGTAAACCTTTGACGTACATAACTTCTGCAAATTGTTGTGTTCCACACTTAATGGGTTATGTCTTGTATTTGGGAGGTTTCGAGTCCACTTACTAGCTGGGGTGGTGATTATTCGTTTGTTTTTAATCATAGTGTTTCTCATATAATTTATCATATTCATATTATTATAATTATAATAATAATAATTATTATTATTATTATTATCATCATCGTATTATTATTGTTATTATCGTATAAAATGTTGTTTGTACATGAAATTAACATTGCTACATTGGCACGCCGTAGCGTAGTGGTTAAGGCACTGAGCTACAAGCCAGAGGGTCGAGGTTCAAGTCCCGTTGGGGTCAGGATTTTTAAACTGACCCAAACCCTCTGGCGGCACTATGACCCTGGGGTCGACTCAGCCTCTAATGGAAATGAGTACCAGACGCTTGTTCTGGGGGTAATGGCCGCCGTCACGCAGAGCTGACAACCCGACTGACATAAAGTGGCGATTGTCTAGAAAAAGTGGGAGCCTTAACCTCCTACTACCCCCAAGGGCCTCCGGGCCTGTTGTGGGATCACTTTACTCACATTTAATGTATCTTTAACAGTTTATAATTAGTATAAGAACGTGTGGAGAAAAATAAGGAGGAGGTACTTGGATGTAAACCAACAAGATACCTTCGCCGAATGTACAGGAAAACGCTCACTGTGTTTACAAAGAGACCTAAAACACGTCTGGGAAAAAGAATCGTATATACTCAACCTAGGATTTAAGGGGAGATCAGGGCTTGCTTGGTTTAGGCTAGGGGCATGGAAATTTCTAAAAATCAGCGACGATCACGATATGCGAATATGTCCAATGTGCGGGAACTTTGAAGATGAGATACATATATTAGGAAAATGTAATGATTTAGAATATTGGAGACGTCAGTTATTACCGGAAAGATTTCTAAATTCAAATCGGGAAAGATTGGCATGCTACGAGTTATTGGTAAATCCAGAAAATTGGATAAACCTCGGTAAATTTCTGGACAAAACGCGAAAATAAGGACAAACGCGAAAAATAAGGACAACACTCATTCATGAATAAATATATGCTAAATGCAATACCATTAATTATTAACAATTATATATAAATTAATTAGTGTATAATGCTGTTGTGTTATTATTTAATTGAAATATTAATGTGTTTTCTTTATGTAATTGTAATGTTAATGTTTTTTAGTGTATAATGCTATTGTGTTATTATTTAATTGTAATATTATTATTGTGTTTTCTTTATGTAATTGTAATGTTATTGCTATTGTGTTATTACTTAATTGTAATATTATTGTGTTTCTTTATGTAATTGTAATGTTAATGTTTTTAGTGTATAATGCTATTGTGTTATTATTTAATTGTAATATTATTATTGTGTTTTCTTTATGTAATTGTAATGTTATTGCTATTGTGTTATTACTTAATTGTAATATTATTGTGTTTTCTTTATGTAATTGTAATGTTAATGTTTTTAGTGTATAATGCTATTGTGTTATTATTTAATTGTAATATTTTTATTGTGTTTTCTTTATGTAATTGTAATGTTATTGCTGTTTTTGTTTATTTTTCTTTACACTAGTACCAATTATTACTTTATTGTAACGGACTGTCAACAGCACGTACGGCTTACTGCCCGTGCGACCCATATTTGTAAATAATATTGTAAATATCTTACTTTTTGTCTAATAAAGTCCTACTACTACTACTAATTAGTATAGTGTATATCTATATTTGTCAAATATTTATTTGTATTTGTGCTGGTTGAGTGGAAGAGAAGGCCTTATGGCCTTAACTCTGCCAGAATAAATAAAACATTATTATTATTATTATTATTATTATTATTATTATTATTATTATTAATCAATGTACTGGGAGTTCCGCAAATCCATACAAAGACTTGGGAGGGGGGAAGATAAATATTTATGTATAATTTTAAAATGTTTACACTGTGTGTAAATGATTCGAGACAGAATGATACTTAATATTTTGCACCTGATGTGAACACAATATTTTCCGTCGCAAAGGATTTCCGGACTAGCTTAAAAGCCGAGAGGTGTTAAATTATAAAATGTGAGTTTTTACAGCTGTGAAACGTCGTTAGAAACAAGACTCCCAGCCGGGGTGACAAGACGCTCCCCAGCTCGATGGTTGTTAAAATGTTCTCTAACTCAGATAAATTTAAAACTTATAACGACGCATAAAATGTTTGCATAAACGTTTATTTATTTTTTCCTCAAACTAACATATTAATAAAAATAAAGCATTTTGAATGCTATTTAATTTTGTACTAGAGCATGCCATTAAATCTTTAGAGAATGAGGAAGGCTTACAACTGAATGGCATTAATAAGCTGTTAGTTTATGCTGATGATGTAGTACTACTGGCCGATAGCGAGGAGATACTAAAGGCCAACACGCACACACTATTGAGTAACACTAAGAAATTGGGACTGGAAGTAAATATCAGTAAAACTAAATATATGGTCACACGTAGAAATTCAGTATATAATGGAAATGGACAGCTAAGGACAAATGAGGGAAATTTTGAGGAAGTGGCTGAATTAAAATACCTAGGAACAATAATCACAAATAGGAATGAGATGCACAAAGAAATTAAACAAACATAGGCTCAATTCTGGAAATGCATGCTATTAGGCATTGCACAGACTTTTGATGTCCCAACTCCTTTCAAAAAACGTTAAGCTGAAAATATATGAAACTATTATTCCACCAGTTATATTATATGGGTGCGAAACATGGACTCTTACTTTAAGGGAGGAAAGGAGATTACGAGTATTTGAGAATAAAGTTCTTAGGAAAATTTTTGGACCAAAGAGAGATGAACAGACAGGTGAATGGAGAAAAATACATAACAATGAACTACATGGTCTTTATAGGAAGCCAGATATAATAAAAACAGTTAAGTCTCGTAGACTGCGATGGGCAGGACATGTTGCGCGTATGGGGAATGAAAGACGTGCATGGAAACTTCTTGTAGGAAAGCCAGAAGGAAAACGCCCAGTTGGTAGACCAAGAATGAGGTGGGAGAACAACATTAACTATGATTTGAGGGAAGTAGATTATACAGGGAATGATTGGAAAGCATTGGCTCAGGATAGGGATGTATGGAGAGCTTATGTCCGCGCGGCCATGAACCTATGGGTTCGATAGTGCCAGTGAGTAAGTAAGTAAGTATATTGATTTGAACGTTTATATATCAGTTGACCGAGTGATTTGTAGATCATTTTTCATTCATTACAATATTTTGTTTTCCATTTTATCCTTTAATCTTTATATGTGCTTAGTGGACTAGAGAGATTTTTCTGTTCTATCAGAATAGGAGATGGAAGGACTCCCGTAGTATACGTATGATTAATAAACTGGAATATAGAAGCATTTGGTTATTTGGAAAATAAATTCTCGTCCAGAACATGTTTTAGTGACTGGATAATTGTATTGTAAGCCCATGTTTTCCCTTTACTGAGATTTAGGCGCTCTCCCCTTACAGGGAAGGATTTGAACCATACTAATTTAGTTACACTTGTTTTCGTATAGATGTCACTTTGAGTGGTCCGTGGTCAGCATTCCGCCTCATACTGACATCTAGGAAACCAAGGTAGTACTAGGACGTGAAAATTCGGTAAATTTTGCTTAGAGGCCTTTTCATTCAGGCTTAAAGATTTTTTACGAGCCAGAAAGTCTTCAGACTCGGGACCTACGGCTTAAAGTCCCTCCCGGAGGACTTGCTTCTTGATTTTTTCCGTCCTAAAAACCCATCGACCCCGGCCGGGTTTGAACCCGCGACCCTCGGGACCACAGGCAAGGAGTATAACCACTAGTCCATCGCGGCCGATAATTCAGTAAAATTTATGAAAAGGGCAATGTTTTCCAAATTAAAGATCTATAGTTTTGGTCTAATACAGTGGCCGTTTTCTTTTGTTATGAATTATTATTTTTATTGGACTTCAAAAATACCAGGAATTTAAAAAGTGGAAGACAAGAATATGTTCTTGATTGCAAATTTAAATGAGATAGTAGCCTAATGATATAGATCGATATCAAACATTTAAATAAATATCGATAGAAGAGAAAAATGCATGGCGGTTGATTTCAAGAAGGCTCTTCACATAGGGTTCCAGAATTTTTGAATCAAATAAATTGGTGATCGATGAAATTGTAATTAGGATTGGTTTATGGTGATTGCGTTATCAACTCTTACGCTTTTATAATTGTAGGAAACATAATCCGCTGTTAATAATCACTCTCCCTTGTAGTATTATTGCATCTTTTTCTTCTTCTTTACGGTTTAGGTTCATTTACTAGCCTGGTCCGGCTCCAAATTGCTGCTCTTTCCATATTTTCTTCGGTCTTCCCAAACAACTTCTTCCTCGTGGTGAATAATTGTATGCTGCTTTTGGTATTCTATTCTGTCATCCTTACCAAGTGTTCTTTCCAGTTTGTTCTGTATTTCTCTACTGTTGTGTTTAATTCCTCTACTTTTAGTTGTTGTCTTATTTCTGTGTTATGTTTTTGTCTGTTCTTTGATATCCTATTGGTCTGAGGAATTTCATTTCAGCAGCTTGTATTCTGGCAGATTGTTGTGTTGTCACTGTCCATCTTTCGGATCCATAAGTAATAATAGACACTGCCATTGCCTTGTATAATTTCATTATAGAGTCTTTCCTGGCTTTATTTTTCAAAGTTCTTTTTAGTGTTCCTGTTATATAATTAAACTTATTTAGTTTGTTATTTATATCCACATATTATAAGTAGGGTTGTAAGGGGTAGTGACGTGTGTATAACCTCTCCTACCCAATTCTCATCCTCACCTTCTCGTGGTACAACCTGTTTTCACAAACGAGGCTCTGAGGACCGAGTCACGGCGGTATAACCGTTCCATCAGGTACTGAGTAAATGCGGTATCCTAATGTCTGTCCAGAGACTAAAAGGTAGCAGCCCTACCACTGGACTACTTAGCGTCGGGCCAGTAACCTGTCCTAAGGAACTTCAAAACTACTTTCAAGTCTCAACACGAAAAAAGCCAGAAGGAATTGAAATATGACGACCCACAGCAAAGAAATATGGTTAAAAGAAAACGGCACAATGATATTGTAAGATATGCAACCTGGAATGTCCGAAGCATCCATGGAAAAGAAGAGGAACTAGACAGTATATTTAAAATAGAAACATTGATATTGCAGTAACTACAGAGACTAAGAAGAAACTTAAAGGAACGAAAGAAACACAAAATTATGTACAAATATATAGCGGTGTCGACAGGAAAACCCATGGACAAGCTGGAGTAATGATTTGGATTAATAAAACCATAAGAAATAAAATTCAACACTACACTTACTGGAATGAAAGAATATTAGAGCTTCGACTGAAAATAAATAGAGGTAATTTGACAGTTCTTGGTGTATATGCACCAGAGGAAGGCCGTGAAGAAGACAATGAAGAATTTTATAAAATATTACAAGAAATTTATAGCAAAATTAATAGAAATGATTACATTCTCATAATAGGAGATTTAAATGCCAGAGTGGGCAATGCTCAAGTCAACAATAATATTGGAACATTTGGCGAACCAACCAGCAATAGGAATGGGACAAGATTAACAGATTTTGCTATCTACAATGAACTGAAAATAACGAATACCTTTTACAATCATAGAACATACATAAATATACCTGGCATCGTCAGGACTCAAAATCAATCATTGATTATTTCATTGCAAATAATAAGATTTTTAAATTGTTTCTCGATGTCAGAGCCTACAGAGGATATGATATTGGTTCAGATCACTACCTAGTAGAAGCAAGAATAAGATTTCCACCAAGATGGTTAAAAAAGAAGAAACAACAACAGAGCATAGAACAAAAGTACAAGGTAAAATTATTTTATGATGACAGTATTAAATGGTTATATTCGAGAAGAATTCAGCAATATATGGCTACAACTCCAGAAAGTAATGATGTCGAAGAAGAATGGAAAAACATTAAAATGATAATTCAAAATGCAGCTAATGAAACTTTAGGAAAAGTAAATATACAACAAAGAAGAAATAGAACTCTAAAAATCTGGGATGATCAAATAAAACAATTGATTGAAGAAAAATGCAGCTTATAAAAAATATTTGAACACAAAGAAAGTAGAAAATGAAATAGAATTCAAACGCTGTAGAGCTATTGTTAAGAGGGAAATAAGAAAGAGACATAGGAAAACATGGTTAAATTTTGTTACACATTTAGAATCAGATTTGCATAAGCTCCAACCTAATGCCTTCAAAATATTAAAACATTTGAATAAAGATATTAAAGAATCTACCAAAATTAATTGCGGAGTAACAAAAGAAGATTTTTTCAATTATTATAAAAGTCTTTGGACTGACAATAGCTATGAAGATACAATTTTCCGAAATAATAATGAGACAGATTCCATAATATCATTGGAAGAATTGAACAATAGTTTAAAGAAATTAAAAAATGGGAAGGCAACTGGCACAGATGGCTTGAATTCTGAATTGTACAAATATGCAGGCAAACAGTTCCATGAAAGACTGTTGTCCTTCTTTAATAATGTATTCAAAAATGCAGATATACCACAAGAATGGAAGACAAGCATTGTTATACCCCTGTTCAAGAAAGGAGACAAGAGAAAAATGGACAACTATAGGGGAATCAGTTTGTTAAACACATGCTACAAAATTTATGCAGACATTTTAAATGGAAAATTGAAAAGTTTCAGTGAAAAATTCCTTATGGAATGTCAAAATGGATTTAGGAAAGGACGATCTTGTATTGATTCAGCATTTTCTGTTAAACTATTGCTTGAAAAAAGAAGAGAATTCAACTTAGAAACACATTTTGCTTTCATAGATTTTGAAAAAGCATTCGACACAGTCAAGAGATCAAAACTCTTAAATATATTGGAAGACAGAAATATACCAAATTTACTTCGGCAGAACATACAAAATATTTACAAAGACAACACCATAAAGATTAAATTAAATAACAGATTTTCTGAAGAAGGAATTATAAATCGTGGTGTGAGACAAGGCTGCCCCCTATCCCCAACACTCTTTGCAATTTATATCAATGAAGTAATATGTTGCTGGAACAAAACATATAAATTTGGAATAAGAATATCAGAAAATAGAAAATTAAACACCCTATTGTTTGCAGATGACCAAATAATAATAGCAAATTCTGAAGATAATCTACAGAAAGGTCTGTATGAACTTAACAAAATTACAGAAGAATATGGATTAAAGATATCTACAGAAAAAACAAAAATTATGGCATTTCAAGGTGTAGATCCTGTCAGAAGTAAAATTGTACTGGACAATAAAATTTTGGAGCAGGTGAATAATTTTACATATCTAGGATGCAATATCTCATATGAAGAAGAAAAGGATGTAAATGCAAAAAATATCTAAATTTTTAAGAATTTTAGGGTTAATAAATTCTATCTTCAAGCCACAGTTAGTCCAAAAGCATTCAAGACTGAAAGTGTATAAAACACTGGCTCTTCCAACTCTTTTGTATGGTAGCGAAGTATGGACGTTGAAACAGAAGGATATACAGAGACTTAGATCTGCTGAAATGAGATATCTTCGGAGGACTGCAGGATACACACTACTAGATCACAAAAAAAATGAAGACATCTTAGAAGAATTACACATGGAATCTTTAGAAAACAAAATTTCTGATTATAAGTCAAGATGGATACAACATGTTCATCGAATGGAAGATCACAGAATACCCAAACTAATGTTAAGATATCAACCTGCAGGAAGAAGAAGACCAGGACGTCCACTCAAAAGACTTCTGGATGGTGTTTCTCTTGAGGCCGAAACAGGTCAACAAATGGCCTAAATTCGTGAATGTACTATGATGATGATGATATTATAAGTAATTAAGCAGAAATAGCGGATAAGCAGGCAATTCAAGATAAGTGATTGTAATTCCATCACGGGGACAATTTTTTATCTTACAAATGTAAATTTTAACAGGAAAAATCAACTGAAATTATCAATAAAAGTAAAATTATTTTAACAAATCGTATCTCTGACTCCATAATCCGTACCTGGGCATGAAAGGGCCAACAGATTTTGTTGAAATGTCTCTTATTTCAAACTGCAGATACTTTTACATGCAAAAATCTACGACAAGGGACCTACGGCTTTCCTTCCGTAGGAAGAGTGTCAAGAATTTCATATTGTGAAAAAATTCTTGGACCCAGGTCGGGTTGAATTTTTGAAAATAATAACGAATTTATTTGAAGAAAATAAATGTTCAACTTTTTAATCACTGGATGAACGTCGTTGTACAATTTTATTATTATAAGAAACGTATTTTTTAAATTGCACCAGTCTTGTAACACATGAGATATATACATCTGTATATCCACAATTGGCGTTTCTTTTGTTCCAATATGTCACATTCTTCTCCTTTTATTTACGTGTGTTCCCCGGAGGGTAGAAACATTACTAAAGGCTCAATTTAGTAAATTGAAGAGACTAAAGTGGGCTAATTTTTAGCATAAAGAATGTTTCTATGTAATTGGAGCCAGCTGGCTACAGGCGCAGTTGTCTGCCCTTCCTTCAACTAATTTGTTAAATCCAGTTCTTGTGAACGTTTTACAAAATGAACGACTTCTTTACCCCTATTGTGGCACATGCATACACTTTGTGGAAGGACCGCATAAAACTCAACTCCAATAAACGTACATACCCTTCCTGCCTGTTTATACGTTCCGGCTATAACAAGCATTTGGCTATAGTAAACACAACTTGGCTATTTTAAAACTTCAAATTTTATTATCTCCTTTCACTTTCGGTATAGTATAATGTCTGTGTTTTAAAGAGACATCAGTGCGTCAACTTCTGAAATATTCTATACTATACCGTCAGCCAGTCTTCCAGTTTTACCAGAATCTTCTGTTATAAATACAAAATTGACATTTTCTTAATATAAATTACAGAGTTAACATCTCTTGATTGATTTCACATTAATTTTTACACACTTTAATGAATTGCCTACTTCTTATTCTTATTCTTCTTCTTCCTTCCAAGTATTAGGCAAAGGCCTGTTACGATCCTATAGAAAATTTTCCCTCCAGCGTTTCATAGGACGGCCCAGTGATCTTCGTCCTCTTGGTACATATTTATAAACAGCTTTGGGGATCCGATTTGAACTCATTCTTTCTAGATGGTGTTTCCAATTTAGTTGGTACTGTTTAATATATTCCAAAATTGGCGTAGTCTTCAATTCTTTTAAGATATCGGTGTTCCTTTTCCGATCCCATCTGGTGTAACACGCTGTTCTGCGCATGAATCTCATTTCACAAGCCGTTATTCTGCTTTCATGTTGTCTTTTTGGTGTCCATGCTTCACTACCATAGGTCAACACTGGTCTAGCCAAAGTGTTATATAAACGTAATATGGTGTTTTTTTTTTTGTACAAGGGATGGTTTCATAACTTGATTAATAATTCCCAAACTTTTATTATAACTAGTAATTTTTTCAGGGATATCCTTTTATTCCCAGATAGAGAGATAATATCCAAGATATTTAAATTGATTAGATCTCTCTAAAATTTTATTCTGGAAACAGATTTTACTTTGTATGGGGTCCTTCCCATGAAATGCCATAATTTTAGTTTTGTTAATTGATATTTCCGTATTAAATTTGGCACTTATTTTTTGTAAATTATAAATTGATCGTTGCAAATCGAATTGCTTACTTATTTATTCAAAATGTATCCAGAGCTTCTTAGGTCAAATCATATCAGATGTTTGAGCATCCAAACTGGATATTTCGAGAGTGGGAACATTTAGGGTCTGTTTCGCGAACTGAGGTAACTTTATTACGCCAGTTTATGCTATGCATTATACACGGGGAAACTGACGCAATGCAGTTACCTCTGTTGGTGAAACAGGCCCTTAGTGGAAAATAACAGTTCCAAGCACAACAGTATTTGAAACGAACAATAAACGAGGGAAAATTGTTTAGCTGTTCTATTTTTTATACCATAAAAAATTTACAACTTCGTGCAACAGATTTTAAGCACACCAGTGAAGAGTTACTGAAAGGAAAGTAAATTAAAAGATTTAATCTCTATATCGTTTAATCGACAAAATCCAATAAAAAGGCAGACATATTCGATACTGACAGAATGATAACACTGATCGACAAAAATTAACTTTTTTTCTTTCACAAGAATAAAACTATGAGATTTTAGAAGTATTTTTCATCCTGAATTTAAATATCATTTCAGTTTTTTCCTATCAGGGAAGAGTTTTCTGTGATATTCATTTACATTTTTTTATAATTTTTAATAAAATCCATCTAACTCTAACTCATTCTGACTTCCCTAGAAAGTGGTAGATAGTGATTTTCGGGCATATTTTGCATCTGGAACATCTCTTTTCTTGGTCCAACAGTAATCAGCCAGCATATTAGAACTCCACTTGCCTTGGTACCTCTTTCCCATTGTAAAAATTTTCTGATGATAACGCTCACCGTGCCCATCAGACACAGCTCCAAGATTTTCCGGAAAGAAGTCCGGAAGAAGAGAATGCTAAAATCAATTTTAAAAAAGTAGCTGTCACAAAAAACTGTGCCTGATAGAAAAATTCTGACTACAAGAATTCAGTATGAAAAAATGCACTAGATTCACTAATCAGAATTCTTGTGAAGAAAACCTTGTCTACCAGTGTTATTTTAAAGTATATCTGCGATAATGGAAGTCGTATGGAAAATTATTCCGAGACTTCCCGAATGAGCATTCCATATTTTACGGTGGAGTCCCAGTATTATCATAATCCTTAAACTTACATAATATGTAAATTATATATATATATATATATATATATATATATATATATATATATATATATATTAATTGCAGATTTTCGCGGATATAAGTATGAATATGAAAGTTTTCTTGGGTTTTCCGCGTCTTGGATTCAATTTCGGTCTCTGGCCACTGATTCCACGTTTCGGCATGATCCCACATGCCATTATCAAGGAATGATAAGTTAGAGTCACAGGTTTAGGTCTTATATAATAAAATACATTGAGTTTTCGCTGTGGTCCGTTTCCGAAGACGTACACCAATCCAAGGTTTAGTTCTTATGTAGTTAAATGTCTTCAGTTTTCAGTGTGGTCCGTATCGAAAGCCGGACACCCATCCAAGCGTCGACCGCATTCCATGTTGCCCAACCGTGGTTTTCTTCATATCTTCTTCGCTGTTCTGGGGATGACATGGTGGGCAGCGAAAGCAGTTTTCCATGTAGATGCTGAAACGTCGCAATCAGTGGCCAGAGGCAGAAATTGAATCCAAGACGCGGAAAACCCAAGAAAACATTCATATTCACACACACACACACACACCACACACACACACACACACACACACACACACACACACACACACACACACACATATATATATATATATATATATATATATATATTTGATTCCTTTGAGAACAGTGATATTGAAGTTATATTTTTTTATTTCCGTGAACAACCTACCGGTAATGCAAATTTATCGCATGGACATTGCCTACTGTTATATGGAAATCACATCAATGTCTCACTTTAAATAGTTTTGGAGCCAGTAAACACTATTAAGACTGACGAGCTACCCCAGAATATAAACTCGGAGACTTTTTGGTGTCATATAGTAGCACATGTAAAACATATCGTAAAAATTGTATACACAGTTTTTTTCTTTACGAGCAAACCATACGCTCTACTTTACAAACACCCCGGTAGACTGCATTGGAGTTCATAATGCTTGCACAAAACCAACTTTCAACATCATATGAATTCTATCTATGTATCCATCGGATTTTTTTATAGCTGCATCCGTCTTCCCATGCCGAAATTCCAGAGTCTACGATCTTGTGCATCTTCAATGCTTAACCCTCGTGCTTGCATTGCTATCCTCATGTTTTCCTTCCGTGTTAACTTTGGTCTTCTTCTTTTCTCCTTTCCGGTCGGTTGCCATTGATATAGTTGTTTAGGCCATCGCTCATCTTCTGTTCTTAAATTTACAATTATTCTTTCTTCTGCTTCCACAATGTTTCTAATTTCCTTATTTGTGACATGTTCTAATTTTAACTTTCTGACACTTCTGCGTATTATAATCCATTTCTAGAGCTATTAGTCTATTCTTGTAATACTTATTGATTCCATATAAAAAATCTGAAAATTATTTGCATGTTAATACAGAATCCTAGCTACAAAATTAACCAAGTCTCTAAATTAAATTGATTCATATCGTACGGTCTGTTAATTATCAAGTGAGCATTATATGTGAAGCCACGATTCACAGAACAGCATCGTGTATAGGGACCTCAGTCACGTTGCGTGGAAAGGGATGAATTATACATTCGACTCTCTTCTTCTTTCATGTGATAGACCTAGTGGTCTGTTACGGTCTCAATCCATTGTTTGAAGGGTCTGCCCAAAGATCTCTTGCCTAGTGGCTGGTAATTTAAGATTTGACGTGGTATTCTTGATTTGTTAATTCTTCTTACGTGAGATTTCCAGTTGTTTCTGTATTTTTGTACATATTCCATGACTGATTCTGTTTGTAATTCTTTGAGAATCTCAGAATTCCTTTTATGATTAGTTCTTGGGTAACCTGCAGTACGTCTCATAAATTTCATTTCTGCCGGCAGTCAGTCTTATTCATCTACACTGCGAATTGTCCAGGCCTCACTGCCGTAACATAATATGGGTCTGGCCAGAGTTTTATAAATTCTAGTTCGTGTGTGTTGCTGTACTGTGTTTGGGTGAAAATATTATTTATAATTCCTGTTACTCTGTTAAATTTTATAATATTTTGACTAAAATCTTTTTCCTCTCCTTATGTAACTTGGTATCCGAGATAGTTAAATGTGTTAGTTTGTTTTAATATTCATCATCATCATCATGAACAAATTCGTTTTAGGCCATGTGGCCTGTACGGTAAACCTACCGAAGATGGTCTTGATCTTTCCACCGATGTTTTGGTCTTCCTTGGTCCCTATGTCTAGTTGGGGTATATTGGAATGCCAATTTTGGAAGTCTATTTCATGCCATTCTCCTCAGATGATTTTTCCATTCTTGTTGGTATCTTTGTATATCTTCATTTAAACTTGTTAGTCCAAGTTTTCCTCTGATAATAGTGTTCCTTTGGTGATCCAGTTTATTAACTCCTAACAATGATCGTAAGAAGCGCATTTGGCTTACTTGAAGTTTATGAGAGTTTCTTTTATTTAAAATCCAAATTTCACTTCCGTATTTTAGAGCAGCTTTTGATGTGATGTTATGTAATCTTAGTTTTGTCTCTGTCCTCATCTGTTTTAATATTATTAATAATAACAATTACGAAACAAATCTCTGTATTTTAAATGAACTGAACTTTATTTGAAATTATATAAAACAATAAATACCTACTTGCGGCCATGATATAAATAATTATTCTCAAGGCCTCCTGTTGTTTCAACTAATAAACATTGTGCACACTGTTAACGTTAGTAAATTGTTTATAATGAACGCAAATATTTGCAACAAAGATGTTATTAGTTTACTATTATTTATTATTTTGAAAACACCATCTCGCAAAAATAAAGTACAACGCACGTTTGTGAAGTGTTTTACAGAATCTTGTAAATTAAAACCTCGCTATCGCTCGGTTTTTAAAAATTTTTCCTCGATTCTGTAAAAACCACTTCCCAACCTAGCAACGTAATATATTATTGTGTATATTTTTAAACTTAAAATAAAGAAATGTCTAACGTAAATATACCGTATGAAAGTCTGACAGTGATTTTTATTATCTTAGTTTTTATCGGTATGGAATGGAAAATTGTTGGCAATTTTATTAGCATTGGTCTTCGTGAGGGATAATGACCAGTTCCGTACTTTAACATCTCGGCGGAAAAAAATTGCAACTGCCGTTACAGTTGATAATAAAAGATCTTTAAACAAGATAGAGCACGCTGCAGGGACAAATTAGAATGAAGTGTGCGTTCTGTTGCTAGAACAAAATTATCAATTAGGCAACCTTTATAATGGCTTCCTCAATAAAAATAATTCTCTACGTCTGCAAACAACCATTTTCTACCTAAGTTATTGTACTGAAACTAAATAAACCTTATTTTTTTCGAGGTTTGTGCCGGCGCAAGATAAGCGTGGGAAGATAAAATAATGCTCTGAAATTTGTTCTGATGTATTTACAGATTGATCAAAATACCATGGTTTACGTTATGAGTGAGAGTGTACACAATATATTGAAAAAAGTTTATAAAATAAACGATTAATAGAAGCACATATTTCCTGTCAGTGGAATAGCAAAACAACAATAACTTTCTTTGTTCACTTCAGAGATAGCACGAACATTTAAGACTCGTACATTCTTCTTGTCCCGCACCGTAGCCGATCGGTTAAGGTAGGAGGCCTTGGCGCAGAGCTACGGGACTTGCGCTGGTTCGAGTCTCCATGGGGGAAGAAATTTTCTCATGGTATTTCGGCCAGTATGGGACCGGTGCCCACCCAGCATCGTGAGGCAATTGGGTAGCTACAATAAGTAGCGGTTCCAGGTTGAGGAACCAGCTATAACGGCTGGGGGATTCGACATGCTAACCACATGTCACCCCTACACTGGTTGTTGATCATCTACCTCTGTGATTGACACATGTGGATGTGAAGGGCCAGCAGCCGGCTGGTAAAAGGGCAGCCGCTGAAAAGTGGAAAGACCCTCAATCGGAACATTCTTCTTCACTTCACAGGCTAGGCAAAATTCCTGTTCCGCCTCACAGTTGTTCTGTCCATCTTTTCACTGGCCTTCCTACATTCCTTGAACCTCTTGGCTTGTAGTTAAATGCTGCTTTTGGTAATCTTGATACGTTCATTCTTTCTACATGTCTAAACCATTTTTCTCTATATCCTTTTTTCATAATTTAATGCAAATATATTTAACTATGTTCTTATATCTTCATTCTTTAACCGATCCATTCTTGTGCATCCTTTTGTTCTTCTAAGGAAGTTAATTTCTATACTTTGTATTCTACTTTGTATTTTTTTGTCATTACCCAAGTTTCACTTAGCATAAAGTAATGCAGGAACTGCCAATGTTTTATAAAACTTCAGTCTAGTATCTCTTCTTGTTTTGTTCTTTAATGTTTTATGTATAGTTCCACATGTCATTTGAAATTTTGACAGTTTCACATTTACATCTCTTTCAGTTTTTGTGTTTATAGTAAAATTACAACCGAAATAATTAAAATTTATACAAGGTGAATATGATTGCATGATTATGATAAACAAATGGTAGTCGGAGGCTAACTGGGTCTTATAGTTAAATTTTCTCATATTTGTCTGATATGTAAGGAAACCAGAATTGTTTTCCCAACAGATAATCGAACCCTGGCCCTGCGTACAAAGCAAGAACGTTACTCCGAGACCGCAGAGTTATTAATAATACGTTGCATTAACATAATAATACATTGCGATGCGAGGTTGGGAAGTGATTTTTACAGAATCAAGGAAAATGTTTAAAAACCTCGCTGTCGATCGGTTTTTAATTTCCTAGATTCTGTAAAACACTTCACAAACGTGCGTTATACATTTTTTTCGTGATGGTGTTTTCAAAATAATAAATAATAATAAAATAATATATTTGTTGTAATATTTGCGTTCATTATAAACAACTGACTTACTTTAACAGTGTGGGCAATGTTTATTTTTTGAAACAGGAGGCCGTGGGACCAATTTAGTGATAAAATTGCGGCAATTACGCATTTATTGTTTTATATTCTTTCAAATAAAATTCAGTTAATTTAAAATGCAGTTATTTGTTTCGTATAATGTTTATTGACACTACTATTTGAATATTTTTGTATATACATTGTGTAGGGGGCAGTGGTTTTACGTCTCACACGCGTGGTTGTAACATGTAATATTACAATAGAGTTATTTTATTACAGTGTAGTGAGTTATTTAGGTTGACAACCTCGAAATGTAGGAAGTTGAACATTTTTTTCCCCGTTTCCAAACGTTTTTATTCCTACAGTCACTACCTTATACAGTGAAATCTGTCTTAGCCGAAACCTTTATAAGAAGGAAACCTGTAGAGACGGAAAATCTCCAGAACGGTACGATATTATATGTAAAATCGTTCTGTATAAGCCGGAAACCTTCATAACGCGGAAACGGAATGGTTTTTAAAGTACCAATATTTAATTTTTACCTCAGTAAGACGGAAAATTATTCTGAAGCACGTTCTAATTACAGTATTAATGACCACACGTGAAAATTCTGCATATGACGCTTTCTGCATTATATCGTTTTACCTTCTTGTGTTGCCATTGTATTGTGGGGATATCCTTGCTTATGTGTGACGGGGGGGGGGAATCCTTCGCTTTTCCTTGCCTGCTTATGTAACCTGCGAAGGAGTTGGGAAGCTCTTCAGTCTTCCTGTAGTTGAGTTTCTTCTCGCTTAAGTGTAATAAAGTTGTTTTTTATGTATAATTATAAACCAAAAGGGAGAAGATTGTTGGGAAGACCATTGAAGAGATGGAAGAACCAATTCGACTTGTAATGAGATCGGAACAGGCCATTGGGCTTAATCCTTGTTGTTGATGATGAAATTGTTATGTATTGGCAGGAAAACTGAGTGTGTTACATATACTATGTTGTCTGTATTTCAGTCAATACGTTATGTCTTTAAAACGTGCATGTAAAACCCTTACAAGCTTGTAATTTGAATAGAATAGAATAGATTTATTTAGCCTGGTGGAGTTATGACCATGTGGCCTTCTCTTCCACTCACCAGGACAAATATATGTTACATATAAATACAAAATAATACAATAATAGTCATACTAAACAATTAATTATCTGTCAAATTGAATAATAATGAAAATAATGTCTAATAATACAATACAATTAAATACAATTAAAATTAAATTAATGATAGAATGAATACAGAAAGGAATAACAGCTCGAATCTACTATACATAAAAGGAAAAGAAAGAAAGAAATACAAAGAAAGTAATAAACTACAATGATTTTAATCTATCGCTTATTATACAAGACATTAGGTAAATATATTAACAAATCTTAAATCTATTTTTATTAAATAATGAAAAAACACATTATTATTTTTTAAAAAGTAATATTAGTGAGTTGTTTCTGTTAGTTTAAATGAAATATGTAAATTATACGATCTAAAGATTTCTGTAAGGAAAACGAAGACCATGGCTTTTAGAGGAAGAGATCCAGTGAGAACCAAAATTATTTTAGAAAATCAAAGTATAGAACAGGTGTCTAGTTTCAAATATTTGGGCTGTGATGTTGGCTACAATGTGGAAAGAGATATCGACTCCAAAATAAATAAATTTCAGACGGTGTGTGGAACAATACAGAGAACATTCAAAAATAAAATTAGAAAATAAACCAAGATAAAAATGTATAATGTTATGGCGGTTCCCACAATATTGTATGGATGTGAAACTTGGGCTCCAGTGAAAAGACAGAAGGATAGAATACAGACGGCAGAGATGCGGTTCCTAAGACAAGTAAAAGAATGTACAAGACTTGATAGAATAAGAAATGAGGATATAAGAGAAGAATTTAAAGTACAGCCTTTATTGGATAAAGTCACGAATTACAGACAGAAATGGATTGATCACATGGATGGAATGAGTAAGGAGAGATATCCATTGTTAGGCAGAAATTATCAAGCAAGAGGAAGACGTGATATTGGAACACCTAGAAGACGTTGGGCTGAAGCAATATGAAGTCGGAACGGGCAATTGTCTAATCCCTGGAGTGATGATGATTATGAATAATTGTTTACTCACAAATCATTATTTAAATGTAGTTATTTTAAAATATTTACATATTTAATGTAAACGGCGATGTTTGAAAATAAATGAGAAATGTTTATTATGTTTCATTTGTTCATCACTGCAACCAGATCATATTATTTATTGCCAAAGGATCACATTATTGTAAGAATGTACCCTAATGTAAACAAAAAACTGTTTATAAAAAAACATTATAGGTTATTAATTAAATTCTGATGCCCTATGATGTAAATATGTCAATTATATTTTTCTGGAACAAAAATTCATGGGAAATAATACGTTTAAGTAAGTGCAAACAGTGGTTACTTTTTTGTGGTATAATCAATTGCTAGAAATGTTTTTCAATTATATCCAGCAAGCAGAATCTGGTTACTTTCTTGCACAATATAAATATATAATTTGGGAGCTACTTGTATTCTAGAATTCTTACATCTTAATATAGAAATTGTTATATTCAACGTATTTCTTAGAGAATCAGTCATTGCAAAATAATGCTCTGACCTATTCAGAATGTTAAAAAGGAGGAACTTGATGCAATATGAAGTCGGAACGGGCAATTGTCTAATCCCTGGAGTGATGATGATGATGATGTTTCTGTTAGTAATTTTATTTTCAATTTTTTTCGGGAACACTTATAAGAAGGAAAACTGCCAAGACGGAAATATATTTAAGAAACCGTCATATTCCTTCATAGACAGGTTTTACTGTATTATATGCATTAATTAATCTTCTGAGGTATTTAGAAAAAGGTAGTTAATGAAGGCGTCGTATATAATTTGGAGAACGTAAACGCGTGCCGAAGCTAATACAAGTTTATGGCAGTTTGATTTCCTTGGAGCAGGAATAATAAATAATGAGGCTGCATGCAGTAGTTGATGCCGGTTGAATTCCACTTGAAATGAGTTAATTGAACCGTTGAGAGAGGAAATATCTACAATTCCATTATTCATAGCTAAATTATAGCCTTTATGTGCAAGTTGTTAAGTATGTATTGCTGGCAGGTTTTCTTTCTCTCTCTGTTACCCGCTTTATAATAATCTGATTTAATTTTGTGTTTTGTTGTCTCTTTGCATATTAAATTGTAGACATAATTAATCAATTCGTTAATGAGTGGCTCGTGTAAAAATATAAAATAGCTTATCTCCCCAATAATATAAAACTTAATTTCCGTATTCCGTACTTAATTTAATAAAACACCCAACGCAATGAATACAACTTTTAGATGAGCTCCAACATTTTTTAAATGATATTTTACTATTTGCATATTAATGCCTTCCTGTCCCATGTAATTTGCTTCCATGATTTTATTACAGTCGTTATTTGGTTTTTATTAAGTTATCGGCTGGGACGTAAATATTTTCAACAAATCAACACTCCCGATAATTATTATCTTCAATATCCATCCATCCATCCATAGTAATTCTGCCCGAAGGCAGGTCCTTCACTGCAATCATAGCATTTTCATGCTATGATTGCAGCTTTACTAGGGAATTGTAGGTGTGGTAGCTTCCCATTGCTTTTCACAATGTTGAAGGATGATGATGATGATGATAATGATGATGGCCATATGATTTCGGGGACCGTTTGGGCCTTTAAGTTTTCCTGACATTTGTCTTACAGATGAGGAAAAACGCCGATAAAAACCTCACCTAGAAAAACTGCTCCGACCGGGGATCGAACCCGGGCCCGCTGCATGAGAAGGCAGCACGCTACCTCGAGACCAAAGCGGTGGACATCTTCAATATAATACAGTGATATGCTATTTTTATAATAAACATAATCTTAAATTAATATACTGGTGAACATGCCTTCTTCCTTCCAAGTATTATGCCAAGGCATGTTACGATCCTATAGAAAATTTTCCCTCCAGCGTTTCATAGGACGGCCCAGTGATCTTCGTCCTCTTGGTATATAATTATAAACAGCTTTGGGGATCCGATTTGAACTCATTCTTTCTAGATGGTGTTTCCAATTTAGTTGGTACTGTTTAATATATTCCAAAATTGGCGTAATCTTCAATTCTTTTAAGATATCGGTGTTCCTTTTCCGATGTCATCTGGTGTAACCCGCTGTTCTGCGCATGAATCTCATTTCACAAGTAGTTATTCTGCTTTCATGTTGTTGGTGAACATGCCATGCCACATTAATCTGCAAATATAATATATAATACGCCTATATTTGGAATTAACACTAATTACAATTATACTTAATTGTTCCTGTAAATTTTGGCAAAAAGTACGTTGAAATCCTGTAAAGTGTTACACATTTTCTTTACACGAATACGTGATTCTTACTTTGATTCCAAAAAGTAATAGCCAAAATGAAAAGCTTTCGTCGAATTTTCTAACCGATAAAACGCAGTGAAT
Source organism: Diploptera punctata (assembly GCA_030220185.1). Taxonomy (NCBI): domain Eukaryota; kingdom Metazoa; phylum Arthropoda; class Insecta; order Blattodea; family Blaberidae; genus Diploptera; species Diploptera punctata. The sequence continues at coordinate 1,224,753 of JASPKZ010007807.1, read as the reverse complement.
TCATCGAAATTGAACTTGGGTTACAATTTAACTTCTCAAAGTTTAGTAACCAAGAGGGACTTTGAAATGTTTCCAAGCTTTGAAGTTAAATTACACTGAGCAAAAAAAAAAAAAACTTTTTTTTTTGTCTCAGAAAGAAAAATATGTGATTCTGATAGTATTTTTTCTCCTGAATTCAAATATGATGTCGGTTTTTTCTCCATCGCGCAAGGTTTCCGAGAGACAGGCATATATAATTTCAAACACTTTAATATTTTCTACATTCGTAACTACACAAAATTCGAACTTCGGACTCGCCTAGAAAGTAAGATATGACGATTTTCTGCTATATCTCGCCTGTGGAGCATCCCTCTTGATAGTCCAACAATAATCGGCCAGCATATTAGGATTCCATTTGCCTTGATATCTCTTTTTCCATAGCTGAAATCTCCTGATGAACGTGTTCTCCGTGCTCATCGCTGACTGCGCCAAGATTTTCCGGGAAGAAATCTAGGTTTATTAAAAAAAATATTATTTAAATCCATTAATTGAAATTGAAATAAAAAAAAATTGTGGGTGATGGAGAAATTCCGAATACATATTTGAAAACACGATAAGAAACTGCATTAAGTACAACTATTGGTACTCATGAGACAAAAATCATGTTGACCAGTGTTATCTGCTGATAACTTCAATGGTCTCACTTAAATGTTAACTGTTGCAAACGCATAACTTTTTTCGGGATTTATATTGATGTTCCTAGTTATCAGTTATTTTACATCATTCCCAGTATGCATTAGAGTTTTTACAAATAATTATTTTCATTTATAATCAGTAACATTAAGACTAAACAGGTATTTGTTCGCTTTTTTCAAGTTGACATAGGTAAATGTACTCATGTGTTATTAACCCATTCGGTTAAGATTTAAATGCTCAATACGTATTCCCAGAAACCTAATTTAAGTTACCGTAAATTATATTGTCTATTTTCAGACATTCAAACAAACAAAAGTTAACGGTACTTGAGAAAAAAAGAAGAGTTAAGGCAAAAACACATTCTTCTACTGTTCGTGAACGTTAACAAAAGATTACCCTGCCAAGGGATGTACAAAATATTGCAAAATGTATAACAGCGGGGTTAAGCGAGTGTACCTCGTCTTCTGAATTGAAGGCCATTTAACTACGGCGAGTCTATCTCGTCTTCTGAGGCGATTGGGTTAAATTAATGGAGTGATTATTTTTTATTGTAATGTTTGCAGTATGTTTATGAGAACATATGATTTTAAGAGGATGTAGCTGATAGCCAAAATTTGATGTCACATTTAACCCTAGTACTGTACACGTCTGAAATTGTCACGCGAAACGTAGACCAGGGTCACACAGACCCACAATTATTTCCTGGATAAATAAGCACAATTTAGCATACATTATAAAATAACTGTATTTTGATACATTATAACATCTTATTAGTACTCAATGATATCCTTTTTTCAATCAATTTTAATATCAATGTATCGCGAAATTGTGATAAAAAATGAAATGGGAAAAAAATTAAAGTAATAGAACTTGATTGTGTTCCATGTCTACATAATTTTACTTTGAATTCAATTAAGACCATTATAATGATGAATACACAAATTACACAAATATTTTGAAAAGTCCTCAATTCATTAATTATTTATTTGCACACTCTTGGCACCGCTTAGCACTGATGTGGACTGTATATTGTCTTACTATTATTTATGTATGTATCTCACACATCTCTGATAGGAACCAGTTTATCAAATTCCCGCCTTTTTGGTCCTTGTGGCTTTATCATCAAATCTTAAGTAGACTGCGAGAAACTGGATACACTTTAGACTTATTGTTGCCCGAAATAATGCAATCCCAAAATCATCAGACCACAGTCCAAAGCTTCTGGAGGGACATCATCTTCAGAATAATTTTCTTAAGGAAAGTCACTTAGTTCACTTTCATGGTTAAGCTCATCTAACAATCGTTTTCTGTTAACAATACATCATTTCTACGCGCCATTTTTCACAAAAATCGAGTTCGCTGTCAGGAATAGAAAAGTTACACAAACAGTACACCAGGGTCACAGTGACCCTTAATAAGGTATACCTAAAAAAATAATTAGATGTTAATGACCAAACGAAGTTGTACATCCGTCCTCTAGTAGGTCTCACTGAATACTGAATTTACATCGGTAGCTGAGGTACGTGAACGCCATGTAGTCCATGTGCAGGAGGAAATAAAAATCTGCAGGGTCAGACTGACCCTGGTGTACAGTTTAGGGTTAAAATAAAAAAAAACAGGGGAAAACGTAGAATTATGGAACATCCGCTTATTTTCGTAAGAGGGATAATTAGTTTTCAGAAAAAGTTGTATAAAATGTCTTAATAAAGTCTATGTTTTGTGTAAAATATAGTGAAGAGACTCCATTGAAGTGGTTTTAAGTTTGTATAGGAAGTGGAGTGGCCTGAACTACAAATAAGTAGTGACGAGGACGATCTCCGCAAAGCCTATTACGTCTAAAGAAGAAACGCGTTGAGGATAAGAAAAGAAAGGACAAAGTTTGTCTACAGCAAACAAACGCTCAGAGGGTGTTTTTATTTCCATTTCCTGTGGGAAGCAAAGTATCTGCGTGCCTGATGAGATTTTTATTGATGTGTTCTCTAAGCCCGAATTTCAACTTTTTCCTTACTTTGAATATTAAAAGGAAATCGGCCTTTCCTTTTCATGTTTTATAATAAAATTTCCTGTCTTGAGAAGTTTGCAACTTGTATACCAATTAGGGAATAATTTACATAACTGAAGGACGAATCCACGTTATCTTTCTCAGATGGAAAAACAATGATCATCTTTGTTCTTTTTCAATAAATGCGTACAATACACAATGGTATCTGTTATCTCGAATTATTATGAACTTTAACATTTTGATTGACTTAACTCTGATATCATATTCTACTAAAGACCATAGAGAATGTCTGAGACTCTTCTTAAGTGAAATATAGTTAAAACGAGTATTATCCAAGAGTTCAAATTAAATATATTGAAAGAGAATAGCTGTGTTGTATTTAAAATATAAATCAAATAAATTCAGGTTCTATGACTTACTTAAACAACTTTGGTCATTTCGGATTTAGGACATTTGCTAATGATATCTTAGTTGCAATTAGTATTGTATCTCCTCGTCAAATTTTCTAAAGATTAATATCCATTTTATTTTTTTATGAATGTTATTAATTGGTCAACTTTTATAAGATTCATGATGTGTTCCGTTGAGGTTTATTCAAAATTAATATAAAATTATAGAATATTCACCTTAATAGAATATTCAACTTAATTAATCATTTAACTGTAGCGCTTTCGGGACTTGTCCCATCACCGGCAGGATTCAAAACTGGTGTTTCACTGAAGATCTGGTAGAGGGGGTTGCATGTATTGGGTTCGTTTTCGTTTATCAGGCTGTCGTTGTGAGCTGCTTTCATGATTTCCATCTCTTCGAGTACGTTTATCTTCGCTGGATTATTTTCTCTGTGCATTACTGTTAGGGTGTTTTCAATATTTAACATGCGATGTCCTTCATGGATAACGTGTTTTGCACAGCTTGATTTCCCTTCTGCGTGAAGGACAAACAGGAGTTTTAACATCAGATTCAAAGAACATTTTCGAGACTTCATTCACGCAGAAGGGAAATCAAGCTTTGCAAAACACGTTATCCATGAATGACATCGCATGTTAAATATTGAAAACACCCTAACAGTAATGCACAGAGAAAATAATCCAGCGAAGATAAACGTACTCGAAGAGATGGAAATCATGAAAGCAGCTCACAACGACAGCCCGATAAACAAAAACTAACCCAATACATGCAACCCCCTCTACCAGATCTCCAGTGAAACACCAGTTTTGAATCCTGCCGATGATGGGACAAGTCCCGAAAGCGCTACAATTAAATGATTAATTAAGTTGAGGAGACGGACCTTTCAGGTGAATATTCTATAATTTTATATTAATTTTATTAATTGGTTTTTCTCGTATAATTTATCATATTATTATTGTTATTATTATTATTATAGTAAATATTTTTATTGTTATTATCGTATAAAATGTTTGTACATGAAATTTACATTGCTACATTTAATATATGTTTAACTGTTTATAATTAGTATAGTGTATATTTATATTTTTTAAATATTTATTTGTATTTGTGCTGGTTGAGTGGAAGAGAAGACCTTATGGCCTTAACTCTGCCAGAATAAATAAAGCATTATTATTATTATTATTATTATTATTATTATTATTATTATTATGATTATTATTATGCTTAATTATAAACTGGACGGTTATTATTACATTTCAATTAAGCATTTGTTTTCCTCTAAGTGACGAAAACCACGGAAAAAAATCGTAGGTTGATTAACTGTGAAAAACAGGAAGAATATTTTTGTATAAGCCTGACCGTATTGACCTGATATACCGATCAGGTAAATCATTTCATGGTTTTATGTTAAACGTGTTTAAAAACTGAGATGTGAAATGCGTACTTTTTAATCTACAGTGCATATATAATTTACATATTCCCCCTGTTTGTACTTATAGAGCTATATCTGTGTATGATTAAGCAATAAATACGAAAATACATGCATGTGACAATATTCTATACACATATAGGAATTTCATTACATACTGTAAAGTTTACATAGAGTGTATTTTGTATGTTGGGAATATGATATATTCATGAATAAGTAAGCTTAGAGAATTTGCACATATGGCATTATTATTCCATTTTGTAAAGTTTGAGGTGACCAAACACTGCCGGGAGAAATCCTCCCGTTTGTTACGTATGGAAATTAGGTGTTGAAACTAGAAATTTATGTCAGGAGGGCCGATGAGTCAAATATGAGACCATGTATCTTCACCCGCTGGCACTGTTGATTAACAGAACAGCGCCGTGCCAAAATAACCACTCATTCATATTTATATCTGTCGTTCCATACAAATTAATTTTCTACCACTTAAATAAAGAATTTTAGTATTATATCCTTTTCCTCTTTACTGTAAAACACGAGCACAACACTAAGTATTTGCATAACATGGACTCTGACTTTAAGGGAGGAAAGAAGATTACGAGTATTTGAGAATAATGTTCTTAGGAAAATTTTTGGCACAAAAAGAGATGAACAGACAGGTGAATGGAGAAGGCTACATACTGGTTTGCTACATGATATGTATAGGAAGCCTTTCAAGGGAAATTCCCAGTAAGATGTAAAATTTGTATTCAGAATTCAATATTAGAGCAAGGTAATTCATTTAAATACTTAGGATATAATCTAACTTATAATGAGGAATGTGATATATCCTTTAAAATACAAAACTATAATAAAGCTTTAAGAATTATCAACCAAGTTTTTAAACCATCAAAAGTGCAGAGACACACAAGAATGAAAATCTATAAAATTCTCGCTAGACCCATAATCTGTTATGGCAGTGAAGCTTGGACCATCAGAACTCAGGATGATCGTCATATTACAGCCACGGAGATGAAATTTCTGCGACGAACTGCAGGTTATAGCCTTCTAGACCACCAAAGAAATTCAACAATAGCCAGAGAGTTAAACATCGTACCTATATCTGAATACCTCCAAGAATAGAGAAACAATTGGCTAGCCCATATTCAACGCATGGATCGTCACAGAATACCAAAAATTCTTCACTACATTCCTCGAGGCAGAAGATCTGTGGGTCGACCTTTTCGGAGATGGCGGGAGACCGTAACGGGCCACTGGGCCTAATACTTGAAAGGACGATGATGGTGATATAATAAGCATGTTTGTGTACTTAAGTACAGTCTAACTTCTGTCGTTATGGTTAATTAAATACTCAAAGTATTAGATGAAAATTTTGCATTGTCTTGCCGTTTCCCTGATAATTTTCCTAAATTTCAATATATTTTAATGATTCTTGTTTCATTTTATTCATTAATGCTGTAGCTACAAAATATAATATATTTGTTTAATTATACAGAGTGTAAATATTTTATTTTTCATAAGTAATGCCACGAGTGATTTCCAATTTATCTAGAGAATTTGGAAATCAAGAGTGGCATTTGTTAGGACTATTTAACGAATAAAATTAAGCTGTTTACTCACAAATCATTATTTAACTATAGTTATTTTAAAATATTTATATATTTAATGTAAACGGCGATGTTTGAAAACAAATGAGAAACGATAGGTACGCTTCATCTGCTTCTTTTGTTTATCACTGCAACCAGATCATGCTATTTATTGCCAAAGGAACGCAATATTGTAAGAATGCTCTCTAGTGGAGAAAAAATGAAACACATCAAACTGTATATTAATTCATTTCTGATGTCGTATGATGTAAATATGACAATTATATTTTTCTGGATTATTACCTGGGAAAAAATACATTTAAGAAAGTGCAAAGAGTGGTTTCTTTTTTTGGTGGTATAATCAATTGCTACAAATGTTTTTATATTAACTCCCGCATGCGGCATGTGTTGACATTCATTCACTATATATACAATCTGGTAGCCGTATTTCTCACGGCCTCAGTCACTGCAAAATAATGTTCAGACCTGTTCAGAATTCAGAATATTAAAAAGGAGGAGCTTTCTTTAATATGGTAATTATTAACACTGACTATTTAACTCATGCCCCAAATGGGAGTCAATGACCAATCACGTTTCAATGATTTCTGTTTTACAACCAATTAGAGTCGTGTAGTAGAGCTCTAAGTAGAGCTTCCGACCAGGAAACACGCCTAGAAGCACTCGCCACTGAAGATGCCCTCCGCAGTTGAGGGCGAAACGTCTGGTATCAACACCAACTATGGACCACGGCCACAGAACCCGGAATCACTCAACATCATGATTACCGGCCGTGAAAGCCTGCATTCAACTAGAGTCGTGTTTCACCAAATATTTATCAGTGTTATAATTACCATATTAAAGAAAGCTCCTCCTTACAATATTGCGTTCCTTTGGCAATAAATAGTATGATCTGGTTGCAGTGATAAACAAATGAAGCAGTAGAAGCGTACCTATCGTTTCTCATTTGTTTTCAAACATCGCCGTTTACATTAAATGTATAAATATTTTAAAATAACTATAGTTAAATAATGATTTGTGAGTAAACAGCTTAATTTTATTCGTTAAATAGTCCTAACAAATGCCACTCTTGATTTCCAAATTCTCTAGATAAATTCACTCCTCACTTCGTGAGTCGTGAATTTATCGATAATTTGGAAATCACTCGTGGCATTACTTATGATAAATATTTCGTGAAACACGACTCTGATTGGTTGTAAAACAGAAATCATTGAAACGTGAATGGTCATTGACTCCCATTTGGGGCATGAATTAAATAGTCATTTTAAATTGATGTAGGCCTATATTCTTTTTTGTTAAAATGTGCATTAAAAATATTTCTAAAAATTATAATTGTAGTATATTTTGTTCATCACTATAAACTACATATACATGCAAAATTTCATCTCAATATCTTGAAGACGGTGCGAGTTATCAGGAAAACCGTATTGAAAAAATTAAGTTACGGAAAACAAGCGACAATCTTACCGAAGATGTAGGTACCTTCTATAATACTTATTAAAGGGCTCACTCGAGTGACAGCATTGCATATTTTTAAACATAACTCGAAAAGAAATAGAGATATCAATGAAAATCTTTCACTAATTTAAAGATGAAGTCTCATTCTATATGGAAAAAATTGAAAATTAATTTTTTATCCTCAAAAATGTAGGCCCCCCCTTAAACGGGAAAACTTTAAAACGAAAATGTATTGACAATTCCGGCTAATTATATTTCAAAAGAAAAATATACGCCTAGACTGGGTTTTGAACCCAGGACCTTTGACTCTCTACGTCAATGCTCTTCCAAGTAAGCTACCTAGGCCTCCAATCTAAACGCGAATTTTTCTCTTCTACATAACGCCGTAGCGTAGTGGTTAAGGCACTGCGGTACAAGCCGGAAGGTCGAGGGTTCAAGTCCCGGTGGGGTCAGGATTTTTAAACTGACCAAAACCTTCTGGCGGCACTATGGCCCTGGGGTCGACTCAGCCTCTAACGGGAATGAGTATCAGACGCTTGTTCTGGGGTAAAGACGGCCGTCACGCAGGGCTGATAACCCGGCTGACATCAAGTGCCGATTGTCCAGAAAAAGTGAGAGCCTTAACCTCCCACTACCCCAAGGGCCTCCTGAGGCCTGTAGTGGGAATACTTTACTTTGCGTTACATAGTTATGTCATAAAATGTCTTCTTAATAAAGAAGTCGCCATTTGCAAAAATCGTAGCAACGGCTCGTAGCATTTGGGGTTAGGGAATTAACTATGTAGAAGAGAAAAATACGCGTTAGATTGGAGGCCTAGATAGCTCACTTGGAAGAGCATTGACATGGAGAGTCAAAGGTCCTGGGTTCAAACCCCAGTCTAGGCGTATATTTTTCTTTTCAAATATAATTTGTCGATCATTAAGATGTTTAACCCTTAAATAGTCAATACAATATTTTCTCGTGCCAGATATGTAAATGTTCCGGACCGCAAGGAAAATAAATTCATGTAAAACTGTGTTATTATTATACATTATTGCGTAATTTGACATAAATTTGAGTTATTTTTATTCCTTTGTTTTTCTATTGACCTGAAAACAATATTAAATACATTAAATCAATGTATCCAATAGGATACATTTTTAATTTAAGGGTTAAAAACGAATAATATTAACAATTCCGACTAAACTTTTCTTAATTTCTTGAGGTATGGAACAGGAATTTATGAAGACTATAAATCCTAACAGACCATGGACTGGTTTAGAAATGGGAAAGACAGAGAGGGTGAAATGCTTACTGCGATGCGTGTTGTTTACGTTGAAGTGGAAGGGTTAGGGTGTTTGTTTTGAAGGGTTGGGTGCAATGATAAAAGAGACTCCTTGACTCTAAGTTTTGAGTTGTACAAGTGGCTCCTAACAGTTTCAACTCCTTTTCCCTAATATGTGTTTGAAGAACAGAAATGCTCCATATGTGGGCAAACAGTTAAGAAGTGTTAAAGATTTAAAACAGGGTCTCTTTTTTCCGAGAAACAGGATGTAGTAGTTAATATGGACCTTCTTGAGATATAATGGATGGATTGATGTTGAAGTAAGAGATAATGTTCTATGTTAGAGTTCAAGTATTCTCAAACGTTGGAGTGCTAAACAAGTATTTAAGGTATTTAAACATTGTTTCTTAAGATGTTCGTGGCGGTGGGAACGATATAACGACATTCAATGGAGTGCTTGTGATTTTGACATATACAATCCAAATGAAAAGTTTTTTTTTTTTAGAAATAATTAAGAAATTCGTTGAATAATTAATTTTTCATAAGTAATGCCACGCCCTCCATGGTATCTTTACCTTGTCGTGGTGGAGTGGCTTGCGTGCTTAAATGATCCTGAGAGCTATGCCGGCAGTAGCATTGCTGCCGATAGGGTTACCCATGCCGGACTGGTCGAAGGTGATAAGCCAGACTAAAAAAGTACCTTGGTCGAAAGAGTGACGATCTTTCACTGTAAAAATATAACCGTCAAGAAATGCGGACATGGGTTCAACTGGGGTAAAATTTTCCGGAGGTCAAGTAGTCCCCCATTCGGTTCTCCGGGCGGGGACTACTCCAGGGAACCCATGCCAAAGGCTCAAACACAGGGACATGTTCCTAGGAACATGGAATGTTAGGACTTTATACAATAGCGGGGCACTAGAGATATTAACGTGGGAACTAGATAAATCGCCCTTGGATATAGTCGCTTTACAGGAAGTTAGGTGGCCAGGAGAAGGTACTCAGGAATCAGGAAGCTTTGCATTATACTACGTGGGTGCAGAAAGACCTGCATTTGGAACGGGGTTTTTAGCCAGAAGGAGGATCCTATCCGCTATCCGAGAAAATGAGGTGGGAGAATAACATTAACTATGATTTGAGGGAAGTAGATTATACAGGGAATAATTGGAAAGCATTAGCTCAGGATAGGGATGTATGGAGAGCTTATGTCCGTGCGGTAATGAACCTGCGGGTTCGATAGTGCCAGTGAGTAAGTAAGTAAGTAAGTAATGCCACGAGTGATTTCCAAATTATCGATAAATTCACGACTCACGAAGTGAGTTTCAAGCTATTTGTGGTACAATAAATAGAACATTGAATAATAAAGCTCATAAACAAACAAAATTAAAATTTTATAAAACAATGGCTGTCCCTGTCCTTTTGTATGGGAGTGAATCTTGGATTACCACTACCAAACAAGAAAGTAAAATCCAAGCAGCCGAGATGAAATTTTTAAGAAGAGTAAAAGGCTGCACTAGAATGGACCAGATTAGAAACGAGGATATCCGTGAAGAACTGCAGATCTACTCCATAAAAGAAAAGATATTTAACAACAAGATACAGTGGAAAGAACATGTAGAAAGAATGGAAGAAAGTAGATTACCAAATAAAATCTTGCATTATTTTCCAAGAGGAAGAAGAGATGTCGGACGTCCTCGGAAGAGATGGTCTTAGATCTATTAGTGAAGACGGAACAGGTAACTCATGCCTAAACCAGGAAGTGAAGAAGAAGAAGAATTTGGAATTTGGAAGTGGCATTTGTTAGGACTATTTAACGAATAAAATTAAGCTGTTTACTCACAAATCATTGTTTAACAATATAGTTATTTTAGAATATTTATATATTTAATGTAAATGGCGATGTTTGAAAACAAATCAGAAATGTGAGGTTATGTTCATTCACTGTACCTTGATCATATTATTTATTGCCAAGTAAGCTCGCAATATTGTAAGAGTGTACCCAAGTGGAGAAATAATGAAACACATCAAACGATATATCATAATCAACATTACGGGTTATTCATTTATTTTTTAGTAAACAACTCAGTAAAATCAAGGAATCTTTTCATTATTTAAATGAATTTGTTGGAGAAAAATAATGCTTTGACCTGTTCAGAACATTAAAAAGGAGGAGCTTTCTTTATCACAAAAGCAGGAGCTGATAAAGAGAAATCGAAAAATAGCGAGGTAAAACACGACTGCCATTGGTTGTAAAACAACATTCATTGAAACGTGATTGGTCATTGATTGCATTTGTGGCATGAGGTAAATAGTCGAAGTAAATCTTTCCCTGACACTTTTGAACCCGCATATGGCCTCGTGAATGTGCACTCTTCATACACCCCTATCCTGAGATCCTGAGCTAATATTCTACATAATTCACATTCCTCAAATCATGTTATTTTCCCATTCATTCTTGGTTTACCTACTAAACGCTTTCTCTCTGGTTTTCCACAATAAATTACACAAAAAAAATAAACCTTTTTTTTTTTCTCTGAAAGAAATATGTGATACTGATAGTATAATTTCTCCTGAATTCAAATACGATATCGGTTTTTTTCCATCACGCAAGGTTTCCGAGAGACAGGATGTTTTTCTTTATTTAAGTTACATACAAATGTTAAAAGAATTTTAAAGTATAAGATTATTACTTTAACTTTCATATTTATTATGATATTAAAATCCTGCTATAAGCTGCAGGAAAAATTACATTGAAGTCGGGAAATTACGCACTTATTATGCATCGTACACACACATGAATGCATTGTGCTACAACGTCGTTGCTAATATTGAATCTCGCTTCAGACATTAGCAACTCGCTGAAACGATATTTAGTAATCCCATATGTGACAATTCTTCTCCTCACTATTGAATTATATATTTGTAACTTATTTTTTCTGGTTATATATATATGTTCCATAATAATAATAATAATAATAATAATAATAATAATAATAATAATAATAATACTTACTCACCGGTACTATCAAACCCGAGGTTCATGGCCGCGCGGACATAAGCTCTCCATACATCCCCATGCTGAGCTAATGTTTTCCAATCATCCCCTGCATAATCAACTTCCCTCAAATCATAGTTAATGTTAATCTCCCACCTCATTCTTCGTCTACCAACTGGGCGTTTTCCCTCTGGCTTCCTAGAAGACGCTTGCATGTAAGTATTTCATTCCCATTCGTGCCACATGTCCTGCCCATCGCAGTGTTATGTAGTCTTCTCCATTCACCTGTCTGCTCATCTCCCTTTGGTCCAAAAATCCTCCTAAGTACCTTATTCTCAAATACTCGTAATCTCCTTTCCTCCCTTAAAGTAAGAGTCCATGTTTCGCATTCATTTAATATAACAGCTAGAATAATAGTTTTAAATATTTTCAGTTTAACGTTTTTTTAAAAGAATTGGAATAATAATAATGATAATAATAATATTATTATTATCATAATTATTATTATTATTATTATTATTATAATTATTATTATTATTATTCATCCGGAATCATGGCAGCTGCTGCCGTCTTCCGGAAACCATAAGCCATTCCTCTCTGTCCATCCATTGATCTACCTCCATTCTTCTGATATTCATAGCTGCTTGTACCCCTTCTATCCAAGTTTTCTTCGGTCTTCCTCTCTTCCTCCTTTCCATTGGGATCCATTCCATAACAATTTTAGTCAATCTTTGCTCTGGCATTGTTTTGACATGGCCATACCACTGTATTCTTTTCTTTTCTATAATGTCTATGATGTCCGGCTCCTCTTCTACACCCATAATTTCCCTTATTTCTTTACATCGTATTATTATTATTATTATTATTATTATTATTATTATTATTATTATTATTATTATTATTATTATTATTATTATTATATGAATAAATGAAAATCCTAGTTCGATCTAATTTCATTTCCCAATAGTTCGCCTTTTAACTGTGACAATCAATCCTCGAAGAAGCTGCAGGAAAAATTACATTAAAATCGGGAAATTACATGAATGCATACTACTACCACTGCTTTTGCTAATATTGAATCTCGCTTCAGACATTAGCAACTCGCTGAAACGATATTTAGTAATCCCTGTTTGGGAACAGCAGGTGAGATCTGGCCACCTGATGAGTCCGGACTTGTTTAGTCACTGCTCGGGCTTTAAGTAGGACGTTTATAATCATAACAAGAGAATTCACGGTGCTCTAAAGTTGTATGTTCATTAAATACAGTGGCTAACGATTTGATTTGCTCTGCATTTTGAATGTATCAGTATCAACAACATGGTGCCCAGTAGCCGTTAGGAACGGATCTCCATTCTACAAACATGTTACAGCTTCGTAATTGGAAGGTGTAGGCTTCAATACTCAGGTATTCATTATTTTTAATTCTCTTCTGACAGCCCAAGGATAACGATTCGTGTTTAATTGTAGACAAGGATCTTATCTTATCTTTCTTCTGCTTGTAACATGCGGCTGTCCTTAGACATGGTCTAATAGTTAACATGTTTTTGATACTATTAATTTAAGTACTAGAGCTAACATTCAACTAGGTAGATGTATACTGCATTCCGAGTATTTTTTATAGAATGTTAACAAAAAAATATTTCAAGATTCAAGAAAAAAGAATGCTTGGATATTGTTCCATTTATGGTAAAATTAATAAACAAATCGGCTTAATTTTATTAATTTATAAGCCTAACTAACTAACTCACCCGTAGGTTCATGGCCGCACGGACATAAGCTCTCCATACATCCCCATCCTGAGCTAATGTTTTACATTCATTCCCTGTACAATCTACTTCCATCAAATCGTGGTTAATGTTATTCTCCCACCTCATTATTGGTCTACCAACTGGGCGTTTTCCCTCTGGTTTTCCTACAAGAAGCTTCCATGCACATCTTGCATTCCGAATTCGTGCCACATGTCTGCCCATCACAGTCTACGAAATTTAACTTTTGTTATTATATCTGGCTTCCTATAAAGACCATGTAGTTCACTGATGTCTTCTCCATTCAGCTGTCTGTTCATCTCTCTTTGGTCCAAAAATGTTCGTAATAACTTTATTCTCAAATACTCGTAATCTCCTTTCCTCCCTTAAAGTAGGAGTCCATGTATCGCATTCATATAATATAACTGGTAGAATAATAGTTTTATATATTTTCAGTTTAAAGTTTTTTGAAAGGAGTTGGGAAGTCAAGAGTCATTGTAATGCATAATATCACGCATTTCCAGAATTGAGTCCATGTAAACAACATTGGCACTTGCAATAGTCAGCTTGAAAACTTAAAGTTATTAGGTGAATTAAAATATTTTTTTTTAATTGATGAACAAGGGAATAGAACCTTCTCAAAGTTCCAGAACATTCTTAAATGTAACATGTCATCATCATCATCTGCATTCATGGATTAGGTCTGTTGACCCGTTCCGACTTCAGCCTATCTCTTTCTAGGTCTGCCCACATCTCGGGTGCCTTTAGGTTTGTATTTTGTTATACTTTTTCTTACTGTGGTCGTCATAAGGTTTATCAATCGGACTTTTCTTCTGCTGAAGTTTATGAGTAAGTTATTTTTTACTAGTAGAGGTTACCAGCCTCTAGCCAAACCCCTCTTCCTGGAGGGCAGGGAACTGCAATTTCGGAGTGTTCGTCTCCTAGAGAAGTTGCCTTCACTACGGCTTTGGGGACTTCACTTCTCCCCACGTAACCCTGTGGACGGGGCCCTACCCAGGTAAAAAATGTAACATGTAATTAATAATATTAATCGGCTACGGTGGACTAGTGGTTATGTTCCTTTTTTTAGTTCCGATGAACGTGATTCGATTCCCGCTCAAACCATAGGATTTTTTCCTTAAAGGGAATTATTCCTGTGGTTACCCATGGTTTGGAATTTAGGTTAAGTTTAGGTTAAGAACTCTCCTGGCGCTTCATTATCATTTAACACCAATCGTATCATCGGGGTAATGTAACTCCGCTTTCTAGGCGCCCCAACTTCAGAAGTGGGTTACAATTAAGCCAATGCCAGGAGATAACACCAGAAATAGTCAAAATGACATTTGGGGCATTGAAAAAATGACAATAATAATATAATAACAATAAACAACAATAATAACAAAATAGTAACATTAATAATAAGAATAATCTTAATATATAAAAATGAATGTTTGTTTGTTTGTTCGTACGTACGTACTTCATGGGCGGCCATACCGTTGATCCGATTGTGATTGGGCTTTTTGCAAAATTTTCAGGAGATTCCCGGGATGAACATAGGCTATAAGAAAGTTGTGATATTCAACTCCTACACCCTTAAAAATCACCCTTTGTAGTGGAAAACGTGAAAAAAGTACCTCTTTGGATGCTTAAATGGCTTACGCTGCCTAAACCATAACAAATACAAAAAAATAATGTTCACAGAATTGAATATCTCAAAGAGCTCTATAAAAAAGTCCGCGAAAGCATATGTTTATCTCTTACGGATAACTCACAATAACCATTTTTGTATTTCATTGATGCTAAGAAGATGGAGACAAGTACGTAGATTCCTGTGCAAGCATAGCAGCACATGTCGGGTATTCTTTTACTAAGTCAAAATAGCGAATTTTGTCTTTAAGTTATTTATACCAAGAAGATCGAGATAAGTAGATTCCCGGGCTACATCGGGTAATCAGCACGGGGAATCTTAAAATAGTTACGATATACATTTATAATTTTTTCACTCTACTTATTCAACTAATCATAAGAAGTACATTAATTTTTGTCTTTCAGCTCATTTATGCCAAGAAGATCGGGATGAGTAGATTCCCGGACAACGCCGGGTAAACAGCACAGGGTATCTAAAAATAATTACGACAAATGTTTCCTTCTACTTATTTAACTAAACATAAAACACTATTTCAGCTCATTTATGTCAAGAAGATCGGGATAAGTAGATTCCCGGGCAAAGCCGGGTAATCAGCACGGAGTATCTAAAAATATAAATTTATAATTATTTTTCATTTACTTATTCAGCTAAACATAAAAGCACATTAATTTTCATTTATTTAGGCGTAGCAGCGCACGCCGGGTATTAGCTAGTATATAATAATAATAATAATAATAATAATAATAATAATAATAATAATAATCATCATCATCGTCCTTTCAAGTATTAGGCCCAGTGGCCCGTTACGGTCTCCCGCCATCTCCGAAAAGGTCGACCCACAGATCTTCTGCCTCGAGGAATGTAGTTAAGAATTTGTTTTGGTATTCTGTGACGATCCATGCGCTGAATATGGGCTAGCCAATTGTTTCTCTATTCTTGGAGGTATTCAGATATAGGTACGATGTTTAACTCTCTGGCTATTGTTGAATTTCTTTGGTGGTCTAGAAGGATATAACCTGCAGTTCGTTGCAGAAATTTCATCTCCGTGGCTGTAATATGACGATCATCCTGAGTTCTGATGGTCCAAGCTTCACTGCCATAACAGATTATGGGTCTAGCGAGAATTTTATAGATTTTCATTCTTGTGTGTCTCTGCACTATTGATGGTTTAAAAACTTGGTTGATAATTCTTAAAGCTTTATTATAGTTTTGTATTTTAAAGGATATATCACATTCCTCATTATATCCTAAGTATTTAAATGAATTTACTTGCTCTAATATTGAATTCTGAATACAAATTTGACTTCTTACTGGGAATTTCCCTTGAAAGGCCATAACTTTAGATTTTAATAATTCCGATGCGATTGAGGGTCTTTCCACTTTTCAGCGGTTGCCCTTAGCCAGCCGGCTGCTGGCCCTTCACATCCACATGTGTCAATCACAGAGGTAGATGATCAACAGCCAGTGTAGGGGTGACATGTAGTTAGCATGTCGAGTCCCCCAGCCGTTATAGCTGGTTCCTCAACCTGGAGCCGCTACTTATTGTAGCTACCCAATTGCCTCACGATGCTGGGTGGGCACCGGTCCCATACTGGCCGAAATACCATGAGAAAATTTCTTCCCCCATGGAGACTCGAACCAGCGCAAGTCCCGTAGCTCTGCGCCAAGGCTTCCTACCTTAACCGCTCGGCTACGGCGCGGGACTATAATAATAATAATAATTATTATTATTATTATTTTAATAATAATAATCATAATAATAATAATAATTAATTTTGCTCTCAGAACATTGTACAGATCTACAAATTCTACAAGCCTGAAGATCGGTTGGATATCAAACTCACGCACGCGCGCAGGCACACACACACACATATTCAATGTTCGAGAAGATTTCATAAATAAATAAAATAGGCCCACTTCGAAACTGCACAATGTTGTCACGTTAGCTGACGTACACACGCAACTAAACAAGATTCACTACGCAATAATGGTTTCACTAATTAAACTAGAACACGTGACAGGTCATTCAGTAATGACAACTGAAGACTGTGGTAGATATGCCCACGAAATTGATGATGCATTTGTTGACCGAGACGCGTCTAATGCATAGTTGAGGAACGTGATTCCAAACATTTGAATATAGCTGTGCAAGTTAAGGTGATCAGTAGGCTATACCCAATTACAGGAAATACACTTTAAAGGCTAGTATAACTAACTCACTGGCTCCATCGAACCAGTAGACTCATGGCTGCGTGGACATAAGCTCTCCACACATCCACATCCTGAGCTAATGTTTTCCAATCATCCTCTATATACTCTCCTCAAATCATGGTTAATTTTGTTCTGCTACCCCATTCTTGGTCTACCAAATTGGCGTTTTCCTTCTGATATATGGGCTAGTATACTAAAACATATATCAATGCACAGAGATGATACAGACATATACGTGGCCAAAAATGGAAGATATTTATTTTTCTATATTATATTACTCAACTCAAACTTACATAATGCCACGAATGATTCCGAATTTATCTAGAGGATTTGGAAATCAAGTGTGCCATTTGAGGACGAAGATCACTGGGCCGTCCTATGAAACGCTGGAGGGAAAATTTTCTATAGGATCGTAACAGGCCTTGGCCTAATACTAGAAAAAGGCATTATTTAAATATAGTTTCTGGTATTTTAAAATGTTATATATTTAATGTAAACGGCGATGTTTGAAAACAAATCAGAAATGTGAGGTTATGTATATTCACTGCAACTTTATCATATTATTTATTGCCAAATAGGATCGCAATATTGTAAGAATGCACCCTAGTCGAGAAATAATGAAACACATCAAACTGTATATTATAATCAACATTATATGTTATTCATTTATTTTTTAGTAAACAGGTCAGTGAAATCAAAGAATCCATTCATTATTTGCTATATTCAATGCATTTGTTGGAGAAAAATAATTCTCTGAGCTGTTCAGAATATTGCAAAGGAGCTTTCTTTATCACAAAAGCAGGAGCTGTTAAAGAGAAATCGATAAAGAGCGTGGTGAAACACGAATGGAATGATATCTAGCTGGGGGGGGGGAACTGTTTTGACTCACTCTCATCAATTTATCTTTTTTTTTTTTTCACTCTAATATAATTGTTATATGACGGTTCTTAACCTATCTGCAAAGAAGGGTACAATTTTGAAGTGGAGGTTTACTTGAAATCCGATATTAAATACTCCTGTATATCGGCTGGACCGATTTGGACGATTTTTTTTCCTGTGTGTTTGAGTGGGTCCCTGGATGGTTTAGATTCACAATTGGACTTGGTAGGTGGCGCGGCGATCGGGTTATAGGAATTTTTCACGTCAGATGCGTAGTCATCTGCATTATCGTTATGTTCCGACATGACTATGTGACTTCATCATTCACACTCCTTGAGCCACAACAGAAGGCTGTAAGAGGTTTTCTTGCGAACTTCTTCTTCTTCTTCTACTACAAGGTTTAGGCTATGCAGCCTGTTCCGGCGAAGTTAAAAGTGGAGTCCATCTTCTACGTGGTCGGCCAACATCTCTTGTTCCTTTGGGATTATACAGGAAGGTTCTTTTTGGTATTCTTTCGTTGTTCATTCTTATTAAGTGTTCTGTCCATTTCTTATTATTTTCGCTGATTTTATCTTCAATTTTATATATATTTAATTCTTCTCGTATAGTTTCATTCCTTATTCTATCCGCTCTTGTGCATCCTTTCACATTACGTAAAAACAGCATTTCCGCAGTCTGTATCCTGCTTTTATCCCTTGATTTTATTATCCAATTTTCACTTCCATACAACACCAAAGGAACAGCTATTGTTTTATATAATTTAAGTTTCGTATATTTCCTTGTTTTCCGACCTAAGGTTCTTTTTATGGTTCCACAAATAGCCTGAAATTTATTTACTTTATTTTCTATATCTTTATTTTCTCTATAAGTTATATCACATCCTAAATATTGGAAATGTGATACTTGTTCTATCTCTTCTTGCGAACTTATTTAATAATATCTAATTATGTCCTAATTGCTGAATTTTATGGTAAAAAAGTAACATATTTTTATCGTCCGCCCATGACATGAGAATTGAACGTTCGGGCAGGACAACATATGCCGGGTACGCTAGTTTTGAATATTTTCTTTTGAACTTCTTTATTATATCGTGCGTTAGTATTTACAGGATGAAAAACAACTCTTGATATATTTTTCTTAAAATACAAAATGGCTAACTTTAATCGTTTATTAAAATATCTCCTTATTATGATGATGGGAGAAACCAAACTAAATGAGAAATGAAAATTTTTCTTGTGGGTCATGAGGCCATTTCAGCAGAGCTTTTCATTAAGAGCTAAATCTTAAGATGGTGTATGTCTAAAGTTCTTGGATTTTATGAAAGCTTTATTTTTGTTACATTCAGAAACGAGAAGTTTTCGCTCCTTGGATGCTTCTGTCTGCTCTGCGCAGAGGAGGAGTGAGTCTACCGGCTTCATCAAAAGCATGAATAAGCACTGGTCATGTCTGACTGGAAATGGAAGGAGAAGGCCTTTTATAAGCAGAAATTTCACTGGCAGGGTCCAACATTTCTATTCTATATATAATACACTGTTATTCATAATGTACTCGGACTATCCCCGGGCTTTTTTTCTCTCCTTTTGATGAGCGAATGCCGCCTTGTGTGTGCAGTCCTATGCTTGCCATCAAGGGATCAAGAGATGGATCTTTCCGGAACATCAGAGCACTCGACATACCTTCAAAGAGACCTCCAGATGATGAAAGTGATGAGGCAGAGGAAGAGGATATGATCCAATCAGAGTGAATTATAGACGTCACCATTATTTCAATTCATGGCAAAGTAATTCTAATATTATATTTATTTAATTAAATTAAAATAAAACTTAAAGTTTTATATGATTTTCATATTTATTACAATATTAATTTGTTACAGCTGTTTCGATAGTTAGTACCTTCCTCAGACATTATATATTATATATATTAACAAAATTCATTCACTTGTAATCATGTCTGAAAAAGGTACAAAGTACCGAAACAGCTGTAACAAATTTATATTGTAATAAATATGAAAATCATATTATTTATTTAATTAAATAAATATTGATTTTCGTCACGTTAACGCCAACTCAATTGATTATCATCATCATCATCATCATCATAGTACATTCACGAATTTAGGCCATTTGTTTACCTGTTTCGGCCTCAAGAGAAACACCATCCAAAGTCTTTTGAGTGGACGTCCTGGTCTTCTTTTTCCTGCAGGTTGATATCTTAACATTTGTTTGGGTATTCTGTGATCTTCCATTCGATGAACATGTTGCATCCATCTTGACTTATAATCAGAAATTTTATTTTCTAAAGATTCCATGTGTAATTCTTCTAAGATGTCTTCTTTTTTTTGTGATCTAGTAGTGTGTATCCTGCAGTCCTCCGAAGATATCTCATTTCAGCAGATATAAGTCTCTGTATATCCTTCTGTTTCAACGTCCATACTTCGCTACCATACAAAAGAGTTGGAAGTGCCAGTGTTTTATACACTTTCAGTCTTTCTATCAATTGATTATTTAATATTATATTTGTATTACAAGTTATAATATTATAATGATATTGTGAAAAGAAAAATTAATGTGTGAACCAGGAATCGAACAGTGGATCTTTAGTTGTCCAGACTAGTGTGCAGCCCACTACACCATTCCACATCTGGCACAAACACCAACAATCCTTTCCACATATACAAATCTATAATTCTCGTTTCGTCCGCTGTCAGGTAGATGACAGTACCATCGCCAACGGCCGGCTTCGTTTAGAAGTATCTATATTTGAGAATTTTACACCACCTCATTACAAATGTAATAAAGTTAAAATGATTTTATTCTTGTCTTTTTATGGTAGGTAAAGCATAAATTAAGCACAAAGTAAGAAAAGACAAATAACATTAATAATAATAATAATAATAATAATAATAATAATAATTTATTTATATACAGATTTTTTATGTTTACACACATTTCTATGACTAAAGTTTTATATTCCTACTCCACTCGTGTCCATCCATCCACTCTATGTCCTCTAGTCCTCTTGTTCTCATTCCAGTTTTTATTTCTTCCATCCACGTGTTTCGAGGTCTTCCTTTCCTTCGTAATGCATAAATTAAGCACAAAGTAAGAAAAGACAAATAACATTAATAATAATAATAATAATAATAATAATAATAATAATAATAATAATAATAATAATAATAATAGTAATTTATTTATATACAGATTTTTTATGTTTACACACATTTCTATGACTAAAGTTTTATATTCCTACTCCACTCGTGTCCATCCATCCACTCTATGTCCTCTAGTCCTCTTGTTCTCATTCCAGTTCTTATTTCTTCCATCCACGTGTTTCGAGGTCTTCCTTTCCTTCGTCTTCCAAAGTGGACACCATTCCAATGTTTTCCTGGGTAATCTTTCTTCTTGCATTCGTCGTATGTGCCCATACCAATTTAATTGCTTATATCTTATATAATAATAATAATAATAATAAGCTTAATAATAATAATAATAATAATAATAATAATGATTATGATGATGTTCATGATGATATGAGGCCTATGCACTTTAAGCAAATCATCTAAATTTAGAGAAAAGTTGGTGTTTGTAAAATTAAGCGTTTAATGCGTTTCTTAATTTCCATTGTATTTGAAATATGTAGGCCTAGCTTTTGTTTCATGTTTACAACATAAAATAAATTTGTTATTAACCTGAAGAAATAAACGTATTAGGCGCCTGCAGAATGAAAAATAAGATACATAAATTTACGACACTTTTTATGAAATTATCATACAATCCTGAAGATATAGGTAGTTACGCCTAAGTGTATGGTCTGTAGATATTTTTTTTTTTCGTTTTATTATAGCATACTCCATTAAAAACTAATGTAATAGTAGGCCTACATGCTCCTATGTTATTTCTAATATAGTATTCACTATATATAAATTATCCACCGCTGTGGTCTCGAGGTAGCGTGCTACCTTGTCACGCAGTGGGCCCGGGTTCGATCCCCGGTCGGGGCAGTTTTCTGGGTGAGGTTTTTATCGGGGTTTTTCCTCACCTGTAAGACAAATGTCAGGAAAACTTTAAGGCCCAAACGGTCCCCGAAATCATATGGCCATCATCTTCATCATCATCACCATCATCCTTCACCGGTGTGGAAAGCAACGGGAAGCTACCACACCTACACAATTCCCTAGTAAAGCTGCAAGCATAGCATGAAAATGCTATGATTGCAGTGAAGGACCTGCCTTCGGGCAGAATTACTATGGATGGATGGATATATAAATTAAGAATAATTTTCTGTTTATGTAGATATCAGATACACAGATAGCCTATTAGCATCTCAATATGGGGTAAGATATGATTCACACCTTTATGTTTGCTGCATAATTTGGTTTGCTATTTAGGTTCCCTTCGTTTTCGTGCGGTAAAGGATATGAGGGGTCAAGTTTCGAAGTAGTGTAAATTTTACTTTGGCCTGATTTATATTCATAGCGTTTATCTTCTTCTTCACTTCATGGGCTGGGCAAAATGCCTGTTCCGCCTCACAGTCGTTCTGCCCATCTTTTCACTGGCCTTCCTACATTCCTTGAACCTCTTGGCTTGTAGTTAAATGCTGCTTTTGGCAATCTTGTTACGTTCATTCTTTCAACATGTCTAAACAATTTTTCTCTATATTCTTTGATTTTATCATTTAATGGATATAGCCTATATATATCTTCATTCTTTAACCGATCCATTCTTGGCGTTTATACCTAACTCTATTTTCGTGGAACATTTTGTAAACTGTAACTAGGCCTATATCATATGTGTGTTCTGAATAGATGTTGCAAAACGTGGTACTCTGTGTGATCATATAGCCTATTCAATTATATTTTTCGCCTGCGACACGCAATGCTTTATTTTGGCTTGTCTGCCTTGTTGAAAACATTTAATCATAAGGGGAATCTGAAATTGGGCAATATTTAACTATTGGAAATATAATATTTTATAATGTAGGCCTACATAGGGAAGATTATTTTAAATTTTGGGATATGGATGATACCCGTTGTAAGGAAATAAGTGATTTATAAATAAAATATCAGAGACATTAATAAAATATAAGAGACAAAAAATTCAAATATGGAGTCCGTTACCGTGGAATGACTTTTATGATCTTTCTTCAAACAAAATACATCCATATTAGGCTGCTTAAATAAACTAAAGATTTACTCATTCAAAACTGTTAACTTGACTGCAAGCATAGAATGTAAATAGGGCCGTGATTTTCTGAGAGGACCGGTGCAAATACTCTAGAAGGTTTGAGTTAAGTAGGCTACATTCGGAAACGCAGATAGCCTATATTAAAATGAAAGTGTAAATAAATTGATGCCTTTATGTTTACTGTAGACTTTGACAATTTATTGTTGGGTGCAACTGCAGTAAATTAATTTAAGTTTCAAAATATGAAGTGACGCGACACTTCGATGGATAGTGAAAGTAGAGTTTGCTTCTAGTAGATAGGCCTAATTAGGTTGTGCAGCCAGTCTCTGGTTACAACTTTATCTTCTACTGCCAAAATAAAACCAAAAAGTCTTCATAATGTGCAAATTATATAAAACTGATATATAGGTTCCTACTAAATCACTGGCACTATCGAACCCGTAGGTTCATGGCCGCGCGGACATAAGCTCTCCATTCATCCCCATCCTGAGCTAATATTTTCAATCATTCCCTGTATAATCTACTCCCCTCAAATCATAGTTAATATTATTTTCCCATCTCATTCTTGGTCTACCAACTGGGCGTTTTCCCTCTGGTTTTCCTACAAGAAGCTTCCATGCATGTCTTTTATTCCCCATTCGTGCCACATAACTGTCAACGCAGTCTACAATACTTAGCCGTTGTTATTATATCTGGCTTCCTATAAAGGCCATGTAGTTCATTGTTATGTAGTCTTCTTCATTCACCCGTCTGTTCATCTCTCTTTGGTCCAAAAATTTTCCTAAGGACTTCATTCTCAAATACTGGTAAACTCCTTTCCTCCCTTAAAGTAAGAGTCCACGTTTCGCATTCATATGATAAAATTGGTAAAATAATAATAAAAATATATATGTAGTCAATATGCCCATTTCACCAATTAATGTTTTAAAATGGTCAACAAGTTTCTACAGCCAAGCTGTCATTCTCAAAGACCAGATATTGACAGTCAATATCTGGTCTTGAGAATGACAGCTTGGCTGTAGAAACTTGTTGACCATTTTAAAACATTAATTGGTGAAATGGGCATATTGACTACATATATATTTTAATATTATATCACCAAGAAGATCACTTGTGTATTAAATAAATGGTAAAATAATAGTTGTATACACTTTCAGTTTAACGTATTCTTAAATGGGTTTGGACGTCAAGACTCCCTATAATGCATAATTGCACGCAATTCCAGAATTGAGTCTATGTTTAATTTTGTTGTGCATCTCATTCCTATTTGTGATTATTGTTCCTAGGTATTTGAATTCAGCCACTTCCTCAAAATTTCCCTCATTTGTCATTTTTCCCTTATATAATTTATTTCTACGCGTGACAATGTATTTAGTTTTATTGATACTTACTTCCAGTCCCAATTTCTTAGTGTTATTGAATAGTGTGTGCGTGTTGGCCTTTAGTATCTCCTCGCTATCGCCCAATAGTACTACATCATCAGCATAAACTAACAGCTTATTAATACCATTGAGTTTTAAGCCTTCCTCATCCATAAAACTGATATATAGGCTATATTAAAATTTGAATTTCATAAAATTCACTTCTTTTGGGAATGTAGATTGAGTATTTTAGGCTCACATGGAACTAACCACATCATATCAGTTAAAATATGACCTTACAACCTTCAGGTAACAATGTATTCATTAACAAGCACAGCAATTTTAAACCTGGATTATGGTTTTATTCATGCCATAATTTGTAATAACCACGCGTTTTCATGCGAGTTACGGCCTATATTTGTCTTGTGAACCAATATAATATCTTGTTAGATAAAACAAATTATCATATGTAGTTTATGAATAGGGTATTAAGATGCATATCAGATGAAGATCGTGTTATGGTAAGAAAATGAGTCACTGATTGGTGTAAGTGTCGTAAGTGGTTTACATTGAAGAATCATTCACAAGTATATGCTAGAAAAACTTGTTTGTATATTGAAATGCACGCAGACTCATAATGAAGACAAGGGAATCCTTACTCTTGTAACAAGTAGATAGAAGCAACTTATTTTTTAATTACTTATTTGAGTTATTAGACTGACTATTTAACTCGTGCCCCAAATGGGAGTCAATGACCAATCACGTTACAATGATTTTTGATTTACAACCAATCACAGTCGTGTTTCGCCTAGAATTTACCAACTAAAATTTATCACAATAAAGAAAGCACCTCCTTTTTAACATTCTGAAATAGGTCATAGCATTATTTTGCAATGACTGCCTCACTAAGAAATACGGCTACCAGATTGTGTATATAGTGCATGAATGTCAACACGTAGCGCATGCGAGAGTTAATATAAAAACATTTGTAGCAATTGATTATACCACCAAAAAAAATAAACCACTGTTTGCACTTTCTTAAATGTATTTTTTCCCAGAAAAATATAATTGTCATATTTACATCATAGGACATCAGAAATGAATTAATATATAGAGTTTCATGTGTTTCATTTTTTCTCCGCTAGAGTGTTTTCTTACAATATTGCGTTCCTTTGGCAATAAATAATATGATTTGGTTGCAGTGATAAACAAAAGAAACAGATGAAGCGTACCAATCGTTTCTCATTTGTTTTCAAACATCGCCGTTTACATTAAATATATAAATATTTTAAAAGAACTATATTTAAATAATGATTTGTGAGTAAACAGCTTAATTTTATTCGTTAAATAGTCCTAACAAATGCCACTCTTCATTTCCAAATTCTCTAGATAAATTGTAAATAACTCGTGGCATTACTTATGAAAATTGTTTCTTAATTAAATGACTTAAATTTTATAAGTCTTAGTAGCTTTAGACCACCACAAAAAAGGAATACGCTTTGTTTTGAAGTGGAAATTCTTTCACGTTTAAGAAGTTCGTTAGTAAAGACAACCACATGTTAAAATCCGTCGCCTTGAGAGAATATTTGTAAATCCGTGACGTAAATTTGAATCATTTAGATATAATCTACTTAAGAAGAGACGGTAAAACACATCTCTTACTCAAAATTCATTATCATTACTCGAAATATAAGAGTATCAATTGTTACATACATTTATATCTTTTGTAAGGAATGCCTTAATGAAGGACATATACCGAATATGTAGGTAGCATTTCATTTAACGACGCTTTTTAATATATCAGATCATTAGAATTGTAATTCGAAGTTGGGCATCAAATTTCCGACAGTTTTTTTGTTTATCCAGATCCGTTATTTTATTTATAGCGACTATTTAACTCATGCCCCCAAATGGGAGTCAATGACCAATCACATTTCAATGATTTTTTATTTACAACCAATCACAGTCGTTCATCACCTCGAATTTTATCAGATAATTTAATCATTTTAAATTCAAGCTCCTCGTTTTAACATTTTAAATAGGTCATAGCATTGTTTTGCAACCAAAACATGTGGCTATCAGATTGTATATATAGTGCACGAATGTCTGCAGTTAGCGCTTGCAGGAGATAATAATAAAAACATTTGTAGCAATTGATTATATCATCAAAAAAAGCAACTACTGTTTGCACTTTCTTAAACGAATTATTTTCCAGGAAATAACGTTGCAGAAAAATATAATTGACATATTTACATCATAGGACAACAGAAATTAATTAATACCTATAATGTTGGTAATAAATTTCTCCACTAGGGTGCATTCTTACAACATTGCGATGCTTTTTTTATTTCTCTACAATATTTCTCCCCACTTCGTGAGTCATGAATTTATCGATAATTTGGAAATCGCTCGTGGCATTACTTATGATTAAATTAAATAAAACTGTTGAAGTTTTATCCGATTTTCATATTTATTTTAATACAAAATCATTACAGATGTTTCAGTACTTTGTACTTTCTTCAGACGAATATTAAGAATACAAACGTACGAGGGCGGATCGGAAAGTAACGCACAATTTTTTTTTTCTGCCTTGGTATTGCAGCTAGAATGTTGAAATTTCACAGCGATATAGTTTGAAGGTTTCACTACAGATGGTATTTTTTTCTCAGGTGCACCTCTTGCGAGAGAAGCTTGAACTATGCAACAAAGATGGCGCGCATGCTACAGTCGTCCACCTGTGAGGAACAGAGAAGTGTTGTTCGATTTTTGTGGGCCAAAGGGCATAAACCCAGTGAAATTCACAGGGACATGCGTGGCGTGTATGGGGATGATTGTATGGACCGTAGCAATGTCTCCAGGTGGTGCACATTCTTCCAAGAGGGACGCGTGAACCTTAGTGATTCGCCACGCTCCGGCCGGCCGACAACAGCAGCAATCCCGCAGAATGTCAGAGACATTGAGGCGGCAATTCTGAACGACCGGCGTGTGCAACTGCGAGCCTTATCGCAGAAGTTCAACATTTCCTATGGTGCGGTGTACGATATTGTTCATGAAAATTTGAAATTCCGTAAAGTTAGTGCTCGCTGGGTGCCTAAGAACCTGACAGACGACCACAAGGGCCAGCGAATGATGGCAAGCTTGGACCACTTAACGCGGTACACCGCACAAGGACATGACTTTCTGGAAGGAATCGTCACAGGTGATGAGTCATGGGCGTACCACTACACAGGCATCAATGGAGTGGAAACATGCTGGTTCCCCAGTAAAGAAAAAATTCAAAGTGACTCAATCTGCCAGGAAAGTGCTTGTGACAGTGTTCTGGGATATGCATGGTGTTTTATTGGTGGACTTTGCTGAACACGGGACCACTGTGAATGCTGCGGCCTACATTAAAACTTTGGTGAAGTTGCGTCGTGCCATTCGTGACAAACGTCACAACATTAACGTTAAACTTCTTCATGACAATGCTCGCCCCCATGTCAGAAAATCGCCGAATTTGGTTGGGAGGTGCTCCAGCATCCACCATACAGTCCGGATCTTGCACCATCGGACTTTCGTCTGTTTGGTCCCATGAAGAAATTCCTGGCCGGCAAACGCTTTGAGACAGATGTGGAAGTGAAATCAGCAGTGCGCAGATGGCTACACTCCAACCAAACGGACTTCTACAAACAGGGCATATTGAAACTGGTAACACGATGGGAAAAATGTGTTGAGAAAGTTGGTGACTATGTCGAAAAGTAGGTAAAAGATGTAAGTTCATTTGTGATTTTTTTTCCTTTTTTTTTTACTATTAAACTTTAAAAAAAAAAATTATTGTTCGTTACTTTCCGATCCGCCATCGTATTTTGTTATTAACTTATTTATATACTCGATCCACCGCTGTGGTCTCGAGGTAGCGTGCTCCTTGTCACACAGCGGTTCGATTCCCGGTCGGGACAGGCTCCTGGGTGATGTTTTCTTCGGGCCTCATCTGTAAGACAAATGTCAGGAAGCTTAGGGCCGAACGGTCCCCGAAAATCATCCGGTCATCATCATCATCCTTATCATTATCATCATCATCCTTCACCTGTGTGGAAAGCAACGAGAAGCTACCACACCTACAATTCCCTAATAATAATAATAATAATAATAATAATAATAATAATAATAATAATAATAATAATAATAATAATAATAATAATAATGTTTTATTTATTCTGGCAGAGTTAAGGCCATAAGGCCCTCTCTTCTACTCAACCAGCACAAATACAAATAAATATTCGACAAATATAGATATACACTATACTAATTATAAACAGTTAAAGATACAATAAATGTAGCAATGTAAATGTCATGTACAAACAACATTCTATTGGGTAATAACAATAATGATACGATAATAATAATAATAATAATAATAATAATAATAATATAAATATGATACATTATACGGGAAACACCAATTAATATATATATCTTACACTGGATAATAATGAATTCGAGTTTAGAGCAAATATCAATTTAGATTTCTTTTAAAAGATGCCAATGTCCGGCAGCCCCTTATTTCTTGTGGTAGGGAATTCCAGTTGCGAGAAGTGGAGGTGGTATATGACATGGAGTGATGTGATGTCCTATGTTGCGGTTTATTAAGTAAGAGACTATGTTGTGATCTTGTGTTTAAGTTATGGTTTGAGGATAGATACTGGAAACGGGATGATAAATAATTAGGAATCGAGGTATGTAGGATCTTAAATAGGAGATTTAGACAGTGCGATTACTAAAGCTGCAAAGCATAGCATGTAAATGCTACGATTGCAGTGAAAGACCTGCCTTCGGACAGATTTACTATACTAGATTGTTAAGGACTCTTTCGCTCGACGGTTCGCCTTGGTGAAAAATCAGAATTGTGGATATCGATTCACAGGTTAATAAAAGACAAATATGAAAACAAATTATTTTTATATGTGTTATAGTTTACAATTGTTTCTGGTCATCCAGATCTATGGATATGTTACAAATAATTTTGTATTCGTAACAGGAGACAGACTACATGTCATACATGAAACATGTAAAATGCACGGATTGGCCATAATTAGCGTCTCTGGCTCAACGGAATGAAAGGTTGTGTTGGGAAACAATAAGCGAACAGCGCTGCGGACATCATTAACAGTTTGTATGTTATCTGAAACTAAAATCAATGTAACTTTTGTATGTACTGGCGTATTGAATATCCGTGTGCAATTAAATTACGTTCTCGTCTAACATTGGAGCTGGTTTTCATTCAGACTCGAATTTGTGTCAGGAATACATTTCATCGCCATGTCAAATAAATTTGAAACGTTTCTAAGTACAAATACACTTTGGCTGAGCGATGTTTCCGCAGTTTTATTTCTGAGAACTTTCAACTATATTCCATTCAATATTCTTACCATCTCTCTGTTCATGATATTCTGAAGACCGATTTTATTTGTATACAACATATTCTAATAAGTTCTCTTTTTTTCTCGTTTTCCTTTCGTTTACACTGTTCTTCCTTTATGTTTTTACCTTTGTTAATCTTTTTTATCTTATTCGCACATACAAACAGAAGACAGGACACACATCCAGACCCAAGGTGTTATATATTTTGCAATATTTTGTACATCCTTTGGTACGGTAATATCGTGTTAACATTTATGGATAGTAGAGGAATGTGTTATTGCCTTCGACCCTTATTGTGATCTCAAGTACCGTTATATTTTTTTGTTTTGAATGTCTGAAAATTGACAATGTAATTTATAGCGACTTAAATCCGGTTTGTGGGGAAATGCATTCAGTATTTAAACCTGAAGCGAATGGGTTAAATAAGTGATGTGTAATATTAATTTTTTATTTTGAAGCTTTTGATAAAATTTTGTCTTTAAATGTTTGTAAAAGTTTCCCCCTAAATATGTTAAAACGCTTAAAATTTCGATAAAATGTGGATTCTTGTATAATTAAACAGCATTTAATGCACATGGAATCTTTTAGTTAGTTCTGAGAAATGTTTTAATATGTCTTGACATTGACCTCTCGTTCTTAATGCAGGAATGTGTCTGGACTTGCATGAAATGATTTCAACAAGATCCATAATAATTATATGTTATAAAGTACTTTCCTGATATGTCGGGACGATAATAATTCATCGCAATGACTATTTAACTCATGCTCCAAATGGGACTCAATGGCCAATCACGTTTCAATGATTTCTGTTTTACAACCAATCAGAGTCGTGTTTCACGAAATAGTTATCAGTGTTATAATTACCATATTGAAGAAAGATTCTCCTTTTTAAAATTGTGAGCAGGTCTGACCACTATTTTGCAGTGACTGAGCCCGTAAGAAATACGGCTACCAGATTGTATATATAGTGCATGAATGTCAACACATGCCGCATGTGGGAGTTAATATAAAAACATTTGTAGCAATTGATTATACCACCAAAAAAAGAAACCACTGTTTGCACTTTTTTAAATGTATTTTTTCCCAGGTAACAATCCAGAAAAATATAATTGTCATATTTACATCATACGACATCAGAAATGAATTAATATACATAATCAATTGAGTTGGTGTTTACTTGATGAAAATCCATGTTTATTTATTAAATAAAAATAAAACGTAGTTTTATTTGATTTTCATATTTATTATATAATTCAGTGACAGCTGTTTCGGTACACTGTACCTTCTTCAGACATGTTAACAAATTATGAATTGTGTTCCAACTGATCTGTTGCTTAGATCAGTTGGAACACAATTCATAATTTGTTAAGATGTCTGAAGAAGGTACAGTGTACCGAAACAGCTGTCACTGAATTATATAATTAATATGAAAATCAAATAAAACTACGTTTTATTTTTATTTAATTAATTAATATACAGTTTGATGTGTTTAATTTTTTCTCCACTAGAGAGCATTCTTACAATATTGCGTTCCTTTGGCAATAAAGTATGATCTGGTTGCAGTAATAAACAAAAGAAGCAGATGAAGCGTACCTATCGCTCATTTGTTTTCAAACATCGCCGTTTACATTAAATATATAAATATTTTAAAATTACTATAGTTAAATAATGATTTGTGAGTAAACGGCTTAATTTTATTCGTTAAATAGTCCTAAAAATGCCACTCTTGATTTCCAAATTCTCTAGATAAATTCACTCCTCAATTTGTGAGTCATGAATTTATCGATAATTTGGAAATCACTCGTGGCATTAAGGCCTACTTATGATAATGTATTAATAATGCCTTATAGTGGAGACATTTAGTTATTTGAGAACTTACAGCTTAACTTGTAGCTATTTATGTTAAGCCAATTTAGTCCAGTATTTTAGTACTAATCAAATATTTCTTGCATATAATTTTGTAATAATATGCCTAATACAATATAACATTTACAAAAATTGTGTTAAGATAGGACGTTATTCATGTCAAAAGTATTTGCTTCCATTTGCGAAGAAATTCTACAGAACTCTTTGATTAGAGATGGAATACTGCTTAGAATTATAGTGAAATATGTTTTGTCACCATCGTGGAAGATTATTAGAGTGATAAAATAATTTATTTATATTTCATCTTGTGTTCCTAATTTTGTCCACCGCTGTGGTTTCTAAATTCCAACACGCACACACTACTGAGTAATAGTAAGAAATTGGGACTGGAACTAAATATCAATAAAACTAAATATATGGTCACACATAGAAATACATTATATAATGGAAATGGCCAGCTAATGAAAAATGAGGGAAATGTTTAGGAAATGGCTGAATTCAAATACCTAGGAACAATAATCACAAACAGGAATGAGATGCACAAAAAAATTAAACATAGGCTCAATTCTGGAAATGCATGCTATTAGGCCTAAGCATTGCAGAGACTCTTGACGTCCCAACTCCTTTCAAAAAACATTAAACTGAAAATATATAAAACTATTATTCGACCAGTTATATTATATGGATGCGAAACATGGACTCCGGGCCGGATTTGAACCAGCGACCTATGGATTATTGAGATTATATACCACTACAGTCCACCACTCTACCAACTGAGCTACTAGAGGATATAGGCTAATATTAATTTCTTATAACGATGGACGGGGGCACGCCGTAGCGTAGTGGTTAAGGCACTGAGCTACAAGCCAGAGGGTCGAGGGTTCAAGTCCCGTTGGGGTCAGGGTTTTTAAACTGACCCAAACTCTCTGGTGGCAATATGGCCCTGGGGTCGACTCAGCCTCTAACGTAAATGAGTACCAGACGCTTGTTCTGGGGGTAAAGGCGGCCGTCACGCAGGGCTGACAACCCGGCTGACATAAAGTGCCGACTGTCTAGAAAAAGTGGGAGCCCTAACCTCCTACTATCCCAAGGGCCTCCGGGTCTTTGTGGGATCACTTTACTTTTACTTTACTTTTACAACGATGGACTAAAAAGTCCGCAAGCTATTATATATTATTTATGAAATTATTGCATTGTCATTGGTTCTTTACAAGTATACAAAGTTTCAAATCGATCCAATGTTTTTAAGTGGGTGAAAATCGTGTTGAGAGATTCCGTTACATAGATATAGATAGAAAGATAGATAGATAGATAGATAGATAGATAGATAGATAGATAGATAGATAGATAGATAGATAGATACAGGTCAAGCTAATATAAAGCGTGTAGAATAGTATGAAATGACCCATTCAATTTCACCCGTAACATCACGTTAATTTAAGACCTTTTTGAAAGTAAATCATGATATAACAAATAATAATAAAGAGCACATAAGGAATATTTTCTGACTTTCTCATGTTCCTCAATCAATATTTTATCCAAACATCTCGTACATAGGATAACACACACGTAAAGAACTAACAAAACACAGCTAACAATACTCATGTTTGACTATAGTTGAGTTAACATGTAAACAAACAAGGAATAAAATGTTTACCTCTAACACGAGCTTTATTTTCCTAACAAAAGCTAGAAAAGAAAATACTTATTCGAGCGTTAACTATCCTAACTTCTTCGACAAAATTCCAAAGGAATTTCTTTTGACGAAATCTTCAAAACACACTGTTCCCAGTCTGACTTGCATCCAGATTTTTATTATCAGTTATATTACTCAATAATCTCATTTCGCATAATTTAACTTACAAGATCACAACATGGTCTCTTACTTAATATTCCGCAACATAGGACATCACATCACTCCATGTCATATACCATCTTCACTTCTCGCAACTGGAATTCCCTACCACAAGAAATAAGGGGCTGCCGGACATTGGCAACTTTTAAAAGAAATCTAAGTTTATATTTGCTTTAACCTCGACTTCATCATTACTCAGTGTAAGGTATATATATTAATTGGTATTTCTCGTATAATTTATCATATTTATACAATTATTATTATTATCATTGTTATTTTATTATTATTATTATTATCGTAAGTATTATTATTGTTATTATCGTATAAAATGTTGTTTGTACATGAAATTTACATTGCTACATTTAATGTATCTTAACTGTTTATAATTAGTATAGTGTATATCTATATTTTTCAAATATTTATTTGTATTTGTGCTGGTTGAGTGGAAGAGAAGGCCTTACGGCCTTAACTCTGCCATGTTAAATAAAACATTATTATTATTAGTATTATTATTATTATGCCAAATTTAATATGGAAATATCAATTAACGCAACTAAAATTATGGCATTTCATGGGAAGGACCCCATACAAAGTAAAATCTGTCTCCAGAATAAAATTTTAGAGAGGTCTAATCAATTTAAATATCTTAGATATTATCTCTCTATCTGGGTGAAAAGGATATCCCTGAAAAAATTACTAGTTATAATAAAAGTTTGGGAATTATTAATCAAGTTATGAAACCATCCCTTGTACAAAAAACACCAGATTACGTTTATATAACACTTTGGCTAGACCAGTGTTGGCCTATGGTAGGGAAGCATGGATACTAAAAAGACAACATGAAAGCAGAATAACGACTTGTGAAATGAGATTCATGCGCAGAACAGCGGGTTACACCAGATGGGATCGGAAAAGGAACACCGATATCTTAAAAGAATTGAAGACTACGCCAATTTTGGAATATACTGTTGATCCGATTGTGATGGGGTTTTTTGCAAAATGTTCAGGAGATTCTCGGGATGAACTTAGGATATAAGAGAGTTGTGATACTTAAATCCTCCGATTCCGATTAAGGGTCTTTCCACTTTTCAGCGGTTGCCCTTTTACCAGCCGGCTGCTGGCCCTTCACATCCACATGTGTCAATCACAGAGGTAGATGATCAACAGCCAGTGTATGGGGTGACATGTGGTTAGCATGTCGAGTCCCCCAGCCGTTATAGCTGGGTTCCTCAACCTGGAGCCGCTACTTATTGTAGCTACCCAATTGCCTCACGATGCTGGGTGGGCACCGGTCCCATACTGGCCGAAATACCATGAGAAAATTTCTTCCCCCATGGAGACTCGAACCAGCGCAAGTCTCGTAGCTCTGCGCCAAGGCTACTTAAATCCTACATCCTTAAAAAAAGCACCC
Source organism: Diploptera punctata (assembly GCA_030220185.1). Taxonomy (NCBI): domain Eukaryota; kingdom Metazoa; phylum Arthropoda; class Insecta; order Blattodea; family Blaberidae; genus Diploptera; species Diploptera punctata. The sequence continues at coordinate 1,189,359 of JASPKZ010007807.1, read as the reverse complement.
TTTGTAGTGGAAAACATGAAAATTAATCCTTTCTTGACGCTTAAATGGCTTACGCTGCCTAAAGCATACAAAAAATATACAAAATTAATTTACACACAATCGAATATCTCAAAAAACTCTACAAAAAAGTTCCCGACAGCATATGTTTATCTTTTATGGATAACTCACAATAGCCATTTTTGTCTTCCATTGATGACAAAAAGATCGGAATAAGTATTATACATCCAAGTTAACTGTTCACGGGCGGAGGGGAAGAGTTTTAGCGCTAGTGTCGCCGATCTACTGAATCTGTGGAAGGGATTAGGAGAAAACTGTACATCCGATCACGTATTGAAATTTTTCAACTTCAAATGTGGGGGGAGAATCCCTAAACACGTGTGAAAGATCTTAACATGGTTGTCAAATCAGTCATTTAAGCACTGAACGCTCAAGCGGTCGGATCATTTAAAATCACAGTATTTGTCGTCTCTCCGTTACCAGCCTCACAATAAATCACAAGTGGCAACATGCAATGAGAAGGGCAAGGAAGGACAGCTCATTCCTAGGCGTAACTCCAAAAGTAACAGGGTTGTCAAGTTAGTCGTTCTGCCACTGACCACGCAGAACGACGGATCATTAAAATACATAGTATTTGTCAGCTCTCTACCTGCCAATCAAACAACATAATACAAAGGACAGGAAGTGGCAACATAGTGAGGAATAGAAAGAGAAAGACAGTTTGTTATTTAACATATTTTCCGCCTGCACAAAACACTTGGATGGGTAATAGATTCCCGGCAAGCAGAGCAGCAGCACGGATAACTGGAAATAACGAATTTTGTCTTTCAGATCATTTATGCCAAATACATTGGGATACGTAGATTCACGGGCAATGCCGGGTAATCAGCACGGGGTATCTAAATATAATAATAATATAGACTTATAATTATCTTTGCTTTTACTTATTCAACTAGACATAAAAGCACATTATCATTTATTTAGGCGTAGCAGCGCACCCCGCGTATTAGCTAGTGTATATATATATATATATATATATATATATATATATATATATATATAGGGCCTATATGCATTCAAAATATTACAATCGATTTTAAGAATTAATCATAAGTAATGTCACGAGTGATTTCCAAATTATCGATAAATTCACGACTCATGAAGTGAGGAGTGAATTTGTCTAGAGAATTTGAAAATCAAGAGTGGCATTTGTTAGGACTATTTAACGAATAAAATTAAGCTGTTTACTCACAAATCATTATTTAACTATAGTTATAGGCCTATTAAAATATTTATATATTTAATGTAAACGGCGATGTTTGAAAACAAATCAGAAATGTGAGGTTATGTTCATTCACTGCTGCTTGATTATATTATTTATTGCCAAATAAGATCACAATATTGTAAGAGTGCACCCAAGTGCAGAAATAATGAAATACATCAAACTATATATCATAATCAACATTACGGGTTATCCATTTATTTTTTTAGTAAACTCAGTAATCAAGGAATCTTTTCATTATTTGCTATATTCATTGTATTTGTTGGAGAAAAATAATGCTTTGACCTGTTCAGAACATTAAAAAGGAGGAGCTTTCTTTATCACAAAAGCAGGAGCTGATAAAGGGAAATCAATAAAGAGTGAGGTCAAACACGACTGTCATTGATTGTAAAACAACATTCATTGAAACGTGAATGGGCATTGACTAGCATTTGTGGCATGAGTTAAATAGTCATAAAAAATGGTTGAAACTAGTAAGTAAGTATTTGTGGCGCACTTGCAAATTCTAAGCTCTTACAGTATTATTGTAAGGGAAATATTAAGCTTACTTCCGTTGTAATGTACGTCCTTGACTCTAGCTATGAAAGACATCTCAGGAATACAGACAAGAGATGTAAAGTCAGCCCTTGTTTATCTAAATCATTACATTGCAATCACATCCGGCGTATAAGTTAACTCCTTGTGTAATTTACGTCATACTTAATTGAGTTCACCAGATATGCGTTCATAACTAGAGAACCGCGTACCCAAGGATACGTGGACTGAAATGTTTTAGATTTAGATTTATTTATCCTGGTGGAGTTAAGGCCATGTGGCCTTCTCTTCCACTCACCAGGACAAACATATATTACATCAGAATATAACAATCTCAATTAACTCTAATATTAAGTACTAAATAAAAAATTTGATCAAAAAGATAATATCTATTATATATTACTATCTATAACGCAACCAGTTAATGTTAGTTAAAATTAAGACTAAAACTAATAATAAATTGTATACAATCAAGACATATTAAATTGTCCGTGTCTAATGTATGTTAAAAACAAAGAAAAATAATGAGATATAGAAAACTAATTTTACGATTATACAATATTTAAAACAGAACAAAAGAAAATATTTGTTAATCTTAATATTATTTTCATATATAATTGAATTTATTAATTGTTAAAAGAATACTATCAGTGAGGTGTATAAGTTAGTTTGTTATTAAATAATTCTTTAGTTTGTTTTTGAAGGATGTTATAGTTTGACAGTCTCTGACATAGGGCGGAAGGGAATTCCATGTTTAGGTAAGTGAGGCCGTAAAAGATAATGAATAATATACAGTGTGATGAGGAGGGATATAAAGTACAATGTGCTGATGGGATCGAGTGTCAAGATTATATGTGTCGGATAGTCTGATGAAGCGGCGTGATAAATAATTAGGCGATGATGTGTGAAGTATTTTATAGAGAAGGGATAGGGAATGGACAGTTCTACGATCTCTTAGACGAAGCCACGATAGTCTTTTACCTGGGATTCTAATCTTTAATTCTGCAACACTGTTAATTGCTTGCAAACAAAGGGGCTTGATTAGAACAGCAGCATACATATTGCTAAATATAAAACAATTAGCCCTCCTGTAAAAAAAAAAGTATGCATTTCAAAATGTGTCCCATTTCAGTACCCACCATCTTAACCACATATATACATAGTGTTCTGCCCAAGAGCAAGTCTTTCACTGCAAACTCAAAATTCTCCACTCTTTCCTTAACTCAGCTTTCCTTTTTGTATGCGTATACAAACCATTTATTTTAATATTGTCTACACTCAGATTCAATCCAGGAAGTTACTGTGTGTTTGGAATAGGGAACTGGGTTGTTATTTTAACAGTATTTTCTTGAGAAAATTCCTTATGTAAAACTGAAGATTGCAACACAGCAGGTACATAGTTGTAAGTTTTAGCCGTCCAAGCCACCCCCTCTTAAAGAAAAAAACAGTTACCACTTGTCACTGAGCTCTTGCGGATCTGTACTATTCTGTGTGAAAATGTCGACTCTCATATTTACTATACATGCCGTAAAAGAAAAACTACGTTTTTTAAATGTATATTACATAGATTTGGAAAACGTACTGCTAACCTTGCTCCTTCTCCCCTCCATAATAAATACCGTTGTTATGAGTTTGGCAACATCTACCCTCTGTAGGTAGGGGGATAATGGCATGGCCCATAAGGTCTGTAGTAACTTCCTGGGTTGAATTAGAGTGTATCATCTGGTGTGTTTTTCTGCCTCTAACTTCTTGGCAGTTCCTTACAGGACATCCGTCAGCAGGCAGTTTATTCTTAGCCAGTGGCCAATCCAATTTCTTTTCCTCTTCTTTATGAGTTCCAGCATTGTTCTTCCTTCACTCTTTCCGCCTAGCACATCTTTATTTTTTATTTCCTACGCTCCATCCTTCTACCTATCCACATCTCAAAAAGCTTCCACTCGCTGTTTCTCATTCCATCGTAATGCCCAAGAATCTGCACCATACAATGTTACACTCCACACAAAGCACTTTACTAGCTTCTTTCATAATTATTTTTTCAAAGGCCCACAAAAAATGCTTCTATTCTTGTTAAAAGCTTCTTTTGCCATTGCTATCCTCCACTTTATTTCTTGACAGCAGCTCATGTTACAATACTTAAGTAGGGTAAATCTTTCTCATGCATGCATTATGCATGTCATTGATGCAAGACATCCTCCACAGGTGCCAACGGGATGTATAAATTGTTTTAGTGTGATTGCAGTAGTATGCGAACGCTCCCCTAAATCTGCCGAACGACCCCCCTGGAGTCATCTCATTTTTCCCCTTCTCATCTGCTAAAATTTTCCTGATAGTTTATAGAAAAAATGGATAAGCATAGTAATTTTTTCTGCCATATAGAGTTTCGCGCTATTGATACAAATTCTATGCTTAAATTAGATCTTCGATTCGGAATAAATAATTGTCTGACATTACTCACGGTATCATGGATAATGTGGGAATGATATTACGCCATTTTGTTGAATTATGCATTAAGTAAGATACAAATCTTCTTAGTTTCTAAAATATCTTTAGACTTATAACTTTTCATGTATATGGAATTTTATGAGTTTTATATAGGCCTATAAGTATGTTTTTTTTCTTTCATATATTTTTTATTTGTTTCAGGTACGTTTGGCGTTCTTTCGTATGGATTGAATCTCGCTGTGTTAAATGTAAGTAACACTTTTTATAGCTTTTTTGGCGTAAATTTTGCGACAAAACCTGAAATCTACATATAGGCCTACAATGTATAATTTATTGTTTAATTAAAATTGTGGGAAAGTACTGCTCTTAGCATTATGATTCATTTCTCAGATGTTTCTTTTTTTTTTTACATGGCCCATGCCACTCGGATCTTACAAGGACATGACGTCATGAGATCATGAGAGGTTTTTAACTCTGGATTACATACTTACTTATTTGACAACACAAGTACATGGAGGGCCCCTCCGGATGAGTGATCAACTCAGTACCAGACAGCATAAACAAAACAAAACGCTATTCAATAATTTATTCTTATTATACAAGGCGAATGTGATATGGATTATTATGATGGGGTCTTCAAGGTTCCTGACATTGTCTTAAAGTTGAACAAAAACCCCGAAAAAGCCTCGAAACAGGGAAACATGTTCCGACAGGGAATAGAACACGGGCCCGCTATGCCAGTAACAAGACTTTTACTACTAGAACACAGTGATGGATATATGTTTCAAAATCAATCAGCCAATTAAAACAATTGCTAACTTCAGTTTTATTAGTCCATTGATATATATATATATATATATATATTTTTTTTCAAATGCCCCATGTTGTCTTTCGATATTCCTGGTTTCTCTCCTGGCATTGCGTACTTGTAACCCACTTCTGAGGTTGGGGCGCCTGGAAGGCGAGGTTAGGTTGCCCCGATGATATGGGTGATGATGATGATAATGGTGCGCCAGGAGAGTCCCTAATCCTGAGCCTAACCTAAGATGAATATGAATGATGATGATTGCGATGGCCATATGATTTCGGGGACCGTTTGGGCCTTAAAGTTTTCCTGACATTTGTCTTACAGGTGAGGAAAAACCCCGATAAAAACCTCACCCAGAAAAACTGTCCCGACCGGAGATCGAACCCGGGCCCGCTGCGTGACAAGGCAGCACGCTACCCCGAGACCACAGAGGTGGACAGTCCGTTCATATAAATTGTATCTTTATAGAAGTATACCATTTACCTGTAAGTTTGTCTAGTTGCTATAATAGATTTAATATAGAGTATCACCAATATTATATTTAATATATTTTCCTAATCGCAATGAATTGTTATGAATGTATTGAATAAATAAACTGATTCAGAATTTCTGTAACACCCTCGTCGGGATTGTAGAGTATAGTTAGTAAGTTAGATTCATTTTTTTATATACGTAAGGCACCCATGTTCATAAATGGACAGTTTTAGTAGTATACTGATGACAAGATCAAATCTCTCGCTTCACATTATCCTGGTGCACACACTTACATATAGAGGCATATATATATATATATATATATATATATATATATATATATATATTTATATATATATATTCCAGTCTTTGCTTAAGTTACAACGGGTGAAAATTGAGATTGATGGAAAAATTATAGAACAAGTGTCAGATTTCTCTTACTTAGGAAGTGTATTTGCAGAGTATAAGAGTGACATTGATTCAAAATTACAAAAATATAATAAAATGAATGGGGTAATACGAAGACATTTTGGTAAACAGATGAGGACAGAGACAAAACTAAGATTACATAACGTCACATCAAAAGCTGCTCTAAAATACGGAAGTGAAATTTGGATTTTAAATAAAAGAAACTCTCATAAACTTCAAGTAAGCCAAATGCGCTTCTTACGATCATTGTTAGGAGTTAATAGACTGGATCACCAAAGGAACACTACTATCAGAGGAAAACTTGGAGTAGCAAGTTTAAATGAAGATATCCAAAGATACCAACAAGAATGGAAAAATCATCTGAGAAGAATGGCAAGAAATAGACTTCCAAAATTGGCATTCCAATATACCCCAACTGGACATAGGGACCAAGGAAGACCAAAACATCGGTGGAAAGATCAAGACCATCTTCGCTAGGTTTACCGTACAGGCCACATGGCCTAAAACGAATTTGTTCATGATGATGATGATGATATATATATATATATATATATATATATATAACTCACTGGCACTATCGACCCCATAGGTTCTTGGCCGCGCGGACATAAGCTCTCCATACATCCCTATCCTGAGCTAATATTTTCCAATCATTCCCTGTATAATCTACTTCCCTCAAATCATACTTAATGTTATTCTCCCATCTCATTCTTGGTCTACCAAATGGGCTTTTTCCCTCTGGTTTTCCTACTAGAAGCTTCTATGCGCATCTTACATTCCTCATTCGTGCCACATGTCTTCCCATCGCAGTATACGAGACTTACCTTTCCTTGTTCCTATAAAGACCATGCTGTTCACTGTTATGGAAGTATTTTCCATTCACCTGTCTTTATTTTTCTTTGATCCAGAAATTTTCCTAAGAACTTTATTCTCAAATACTCTTAAAGTAAGAATCCATGTTTCGCATTCATATAATATAACTGGTAGAATAATAGTTTTATATATTTCCAGCTTAACGCTTTTTGAAAGGAGTTGGGACGTCAAGAGTCTTTGAAATGCATAACAATTTCATATGGTATCTAATTTAACTATTTGAATAGAAGGTTAACAAAAAGGTGGGAGATTCTGCACTAGAAGACTGGAGCCTCTTATTAGCTTATATGATCCTTTTTGGACCAAGTCCAGAAAAAAAGCTGTCAAAAAGAGGAAATATCACAGGGAAGCGACTTACGGGGCAATGTAAGAAACATAAAAACACTCAGGAAAAAACAATGAGAAATATCCTGCTTTTCTAGAAGAAATACTTAGAAATCATGAACAAAACACTACAATGCAAGTCAATACAACTTTTTATGGTTTAATAGTTTGCTTGGCAATTTCGTATGAATGTCATGATTTTATTGCATAAAAATGTACATTACTTGACTATATTTCTATGTCATATTGTGTGATGTTGAATAATATTACTAAAATTTCGCTTTGCTATGTCTATTCTCCTGGAACTGTGCCGAAAACTGTAAAAAATATTGGCCTATGTATATTATTATAGCAACTCTCTTTTATACTCAGTGGAGTTTTTATTCATAAGTGCGTGTTAAAATCTTGAAACACACGTTATAAAATAGAATATAAGTTTCTATCTTTATCGACATTTATGAAATAAGTACTAATTAAGCGTTTAATATCGTTTCTTAAGCCCTTAATTTAAGGTATTCCATGGTTTGTAGTTTTAAGGGCTATTTGGTTTAAAATATGCAACATGCAAAAGTCATTTTTTTTTCAGCTTATTCTTAAGTTATATACATGCAAATTTTTTCACTAATTAAATAAGTTTTCCTGAACAAAATTACACTTTGGCTAACTTTTTAGACATATTTCATCATGAATAATTTAAAATACAAAAAAAAAAAATCTTAAAAGTATTGTCTTGGTACAATTTTCTCAAAAACTACTTATCCAATTGTTTCCAAAAGTTAGTATTTTATTGTCCATACTTCATCCGACAGTAATAAGGTTTGAATGTGTTCAGATATGGATTGTAATTTATTTTTTAAAAATTCTAAGACGAAACTTTTTTTTGTTAAAAATGTTGCATACATTTTTTTTAATTTAATACACTCTCAATATCACGAAGATACATTTAAATTATTTTATGGAGCTCATTAAACTGCATTTCCAAGCCAAAAATTCTTCTTTTATCTTTCATAGTTTCAGAGAAAAGTGTACCAAAGTATGAAAAAAATACAAGTTACGGGGGGAAAAAGTGCACATTAGCAGAACACAGAGACGCCATTTTAAAAATTATTTTTTATGGATTTAAATATCCGAAATCAACAAAATAATATTACACATCGATAAAACATACAATATTGGATTTTTTTAAGCTAAAAGAAAAAATCGATTTTTTAACCCAAATAAGTATTGGATGTCCTTAGGAAAATTAAAAGTAGAACACGGTGGAATTTCAGCAAATCACTTTACGAATCACTGTGTATTGTGAATTAATACAGTGAGTAATCATAAAACTACTTCGAATTGATCTTTAATATTTATTTAAGAAAGCTGATATTCTATCCATGTATACATGCCTGTAAAATATGGCTTAACTGTTAAATTAATGTTTATCTTCTTGTGGTGTTTAATTTAACTATCTCATTAGTTGGTTGAGGCAAACTTGGATCATTATCCTCTAGAAGATTAGTATTGTCCTTTATATCCCTCCTCATCACACTGTATATTATGCATTATCTTTTGCGGCCTCACCAAAACATGGAATTCCCTTCCACCCTATGTCAGAGACTGTCAAACTATAACATCCTTCAAAAACAAGCTAAGAATTATTTAATAACAAACTAACTTACACACCTCACTGATAGTATTCTTTTAACAATTAATACATTTAATTATTTATGAGAATAATATTAAGATTAACAAACATTTTCTTTTGTTTTGTTTTAAATATTGTATAATCATAAAATTAGTTTTCTATATCTCATTATTTTTCTTTGTTTTTTAGACAGGGACAATTTAATATGTACGGCTTGCATACATTTTATTATTAGTTTTAGTCTTAGTTTTAACTAACATTAACTGGTTGCATTATAGATCTAATATAATAGATATTATCTTTTTGATAAAATTTTTACTTAGTATTTAATATTAGAGTTAATTGTCATTGTTATATTCTGATGTAATATATGTTTGTCCTAGTGAGTGGAAGAGAAGGCCACATGGCCTTAACTCCACCAGGCTAAATAAATCTAATCTAATCTAATATATTAATGCCTGGTAATGCATGGGTAATTATTAATTAGTAATAGGCTATATAGCAATTAAAACTTCTCAGTATGAAATGACCAAAATATGTAATATTTGCCTTTTACTCTGACTCGTTCATTTTTTTAAATTAAGCCTATAAAAATCGTACGATCATTGGTTTTGGTCTTTTGTTAGCGTCTTTATTCTTAACACATGGGATAAATAGAGAAATGGCCGGAAATTCTGGATAAAAATGGAGACAAGATTTAAGATATGCAATTTGGAAATAGTACGTAGCGTACGATAACTAGATCCTTACTAAAGTCGTGGTCTGTAATTAAACAGATCCGATATTTTGACTACTGCTGCGACGCACGAAACATCGAGTTTGTTCACACGAATAGACTACTGCCGCTAAGTCAGAAAAATCCCCAATAAAAATCCAAGCACTGCCGTGAAAGCTTACAAACATAAAATAACTCGGTTATTAAAAAAATAATAGGGAGTATATAAATAATATTTTTTACTATTGAGCGATAGCGAAGAGATACTAAAGGCCAACCTGCACACACTATTGAGTAACACTGCGAAATTGGGACTTTAAGTAAATATCAATAAAACTAAATATGGTCACACATAGAAATACATTACATAATGGAAATGGAGAGGTAATGACAAATGAGGGAAATTTTGAGGAAGTGGCTGAATTCAAATACTTAGGAACAATAACCACAAATAGGAATGAGATGCACAAAGAAATCAGACATAGGCTCAATTCTGGAAATGCGTGCTATTATGCATTACAGAGACTCTTGATGTCCCAACTCTTTTCAAAAATCATTAAACTGAAAATATATAAAACTATTATTCTACCAGTTATATTATATGGGTGCGAAACATGGACTCTTACTTTAAGGGAGGAAAGGGGATTGCAAGTATTTGAGAATAAAGTTCTTAGGAGAAGTCCCGCGCCGTAGCCGAGCGGTTAAGGTAGGAAGCCTTGGCGCAGAGCTACGGGACTTGCGCTGGTTCGAGTCTCCATGGGGGAAGAAATTTTCTCATAGTATTTCGGCCAGTATGGGACCGGTGCCCACCCAGCATCGTGAGGCAATTGGGTAGTTACAATAAGTAGCGGCTCCAGGTTGAGGAACCAGCTATAACGGCTGGGGGACTCGACATGCTAACCACATGTCACCCCTACACTGGCTGTTGATCATCTACCTCTGTGATTGACACATGTGGATGTGAAGGGCCAGCAGCCGGCTGGTAAAAGGGCAACCGCTGAAAAATGGAAAGACCCTCAATCAATCGGAGGAAAAGTTTTGGACCAAAGACATGAACCGAAAGTACCTTTTTGCGGTTCAGTTATTCATCTTTGTGCTCCTCCAGAACATTTATGAAGCCTGCCAATGTCCCTTGTTCCGTGTGGCTACCCCTTCCCTTTCACCCTTTCCTCCGCGCATCTTTATAGCGCACATCCCCTCTACCCACGAACCTTTATATGCTTGGTAATCTCAATGAACCTTATCATTCGATCGGCCTAGCAAGTGGCGTTATGTTGTATAGAAGTGGATTCAGTATCCGAATCCAACTTAAGTGCACCATGCATCGGCGAAGTTAACATGGTGGTTTATAAGATAAACAAGTGGATTGTGACCGAAGAAGGGTCGGATTTGAGTTAGTCCAATCAAGCATGGAAAAAGGAATTCCAATGGAGTTTGGACATGTGTGAGTGTGACAGTTTGTATGGTATGTTATTTATTCAGTTTTACTTTGTTATTATCTATGTCTGATCGATTGATCGAAGATCAATCTTTTGTTATTCATTTTTTTTACAATCAACACTTGTTTTTTCATTAAAAGCTTAACTTTTATATTACGCCCCTTGTATTTATTTAAGATTATCACTGTTCTCTATCCTGTAACGAAGTTATTTCATCCTATGCAATTTATAATCAGTATTTATATTTATATGCACGTTCAACTGGAAAAGAAAGATGAATTGTTAGCCGCCTTCTATGGGCCCGAGGCAGGCTGTTTTCTCATTAATAACTTCTTTAGATATCAGGAACAGCATAGTCATAACCCAACGATCCCGGAAGGTAGCAGTAGCAGTGAAGGTGGTTCACTCTCTCTACGCGACAAATGGTTTATCAGAACGTGGTTTTGGGTTTTTGAGTTCAACGGTTTTTGGGTTTTTGAGTTCTATGTTTTTTGTGTTTTTCACATTACAAAGTTATGCTGTATGTTATTAACAGTAGTTCTTGTAGTATCAATTTAATTCAAGTTTCGGAGTTTTGGTCTCAAACACCAAGACAAGGGTATGAACTCTGTATGGTCTTTAATGAAATTTAGAATTAGAAAATCTGTATCTTTTCAGAGATATTACCCTGCGGATTATTACTTGTTTTCGATACTTGGCATTTATGGTAAAGTTATTAAGTATTAGTTTACGTGTTTGCTTTACGTTACGTAAATATTGACTCATCTTTCTTTATAACAGAGACTGATTTATGCATATAAAACTACGTTCGCCTATAATTGTTTACATCTTGTGTCTATTATACTTTGTAATCATGCCTAGTTGGATAGATGTAATATCCAAAGACCATCTCGTTCGAGAGTTAAACCTACTAGGTATTGAGGTTGAAGGTGATGTAAACATATTACGTCAGCGGCTTAAAAATCATATGAATTCTCTCTCCCCGGCTGAACAAATGTTAATAAAGCGTAAGTTTATTGTAGATAGTGCAAATCAAGAGGATTATTTGGCAGAACAGCATAAGAATATAAGTGATCATAGACTTAGCTCTATCAAAGATTTTTCGAGTGGAACTGTCTCCAACCTTTCTCCTTTTTTGGAAGAGAATAATCAGCGGATTTTCCGAGAGTTAATTAGAAAAGTTGATCCCTGCGACGGTGAAGATAAGGAATCGCTAGTGGTCTTCCTCATTAAAATTAACTCGCTCTTCGAATTGAAATTGGTTCCCGATGAGTATTTTGTAAACTCGATTTTGAGTTGCATCGGAGGAATTCTATTGAAAGTCTGGAGTGAAGTTGTTAAGTTGAGATTCTCTTGGATGGAGAGTTTAGAACATGTGAAGTGTTCATTGTTGCCTCCTAGATTGTTGGAAGACTTTTGGATTAAATTTGTCTCACGACGATTCCAAATGCCTAAGGAATCTTTGTTGGAGTTTATCTCCAACATACAAGGAGCTTCACTTGTGTTGAATCCTTTATTTTCGGAAGAAAAGTTAATTGATCTTATTCTGCAGAATATGTCCCCGGCTACTAGACAGCATTTGGTTTTTGCTACGAAGCCTCAAAATGTAGCCGAAATGTGTGTCTTGGCCAGGAAAGTGGCGGATTTCGAGATCGCTGAAAGACAGAGGGACTTTAGTGAGAAAAGTGGAATTGACAATTTAAGTAAATCTAATACTTCGGCGAATCGTCCTTCTTGGCAATCTAAAAAGAATCTACAATGTTGGAAATGTCAACGGTATGGGCATCTTTCTAGAGAATGTCGGTCCAAAGACTTAGATATTCCTCAGGTTAATGTTATGACTTCATCCTCGAGAAGGTATAAGAAAAGAATTCAAACTTCTAAGAGAATATTTCCTTCAGGGAATAATAGACCGTCATCTTTTGCGGCAAATTTGCCTCATTTACCGGTGGAAGTTTTCCACCAGAAAATAGACGGTTTATTGGATAGTGGTGCGTCTATTTCTCTTGTGCGAGAAGACTTTATCTCTGCTTTGCCTAAGAAATTTTTGAAGAAGACTTCTTTGAAGTGTAAATCAGTTAACAATCAAATTTTCTCTGTAGATAAAATGGTTCGTTTGCACTTAAAGATAAATAAATTTTCATGGGACCAGTTGTTTTATGTGGCCCCAGAGTTGCCTGTTCCTATTATTCTAGGTTACGACTTTATGTCGAAATCCGGCATGAAAATCGATTTTCAGAATAGAGTCTGTAATTTCAGATTTGCTCGAGACGTTTCGCTGCCGTTTAACGTACATCCTTGTATGTATGGGCATGCGTGTGGTAAGAATCCTTCGAAACAACGTTGTGTTATGTCTCTCAATAATCTTGAGGAGGATAAGGAATTATCTAAATTGGTGAAAGAATTCCCAGGATTATTTAGTAATCAATTAGGAAGAGCAAGAAATAGTTTTTGTGAACTGGAATTGTTGGATAATGTCCCTGTGCGGTCTCCACCTTTTCAATTCTCTCCACCTAAGTTGCAATTATTACAAAGCGAAATTCATAAGCTTATGCAACAAGGTGTTATTAGGCCAAGTCGTTCTAGTTATGCGAGCCCAGCTTTTCTTGTTCCAAAACCTAGTGGAGGCCATAGGTTGGTCATCGATTATAGGAAGCTTAATAATAAAGTAGTGTTTGATTGCTTCCCATTGCCCACTTTGGAAGCAGCTTTCCAAATATTTCATGGAGCCAAAGTGTTTTCCGTAATTGATTTGCATTCTGCCTTTTTTCAGATACCGTTAACTCCATCCAGTAGAAAATACACAGCTTTTGTCACTCCTAACGGGACTTTACGAATTTAATATGTTGCCTATGGGTTTGAGTGTAGGTAGTCAAGTATTGAGTCGTGAATTAGACAAATTATTTGGAGATTTGAAGTACAAATATGTTTTTCAGTACTGTGATGATCTCATCGTGTATTCTTCTGATATGCAGCAACATCTTGCTCATTTGAGAGAAGTCTTTGAGAGGTTAAACAATAAAGGATTTACTGTCAATCCTGAAAAGATCACTTTGGGATGTTCTAAGATAAAGTTTTTGGGTCATTTGTTGTCAGCCGAAGGTATCCAGGTGAACCCGGAGAGAGTGGAAGCTATTAAAAATCTTCCTACACCTAAGAATTTAAAAGGCGTTAGAAGTTTCATGGGAATGGTGGGCTTTTATGCCAGATTTATTCCTAACTTCTCTCAGATTGCCCTTCCTTTGAATAACTTGAAGAAAAAGAAAACCAAATTCTTTTGGAGTCGAGAATGCGAAGCCTCTTTTCAAAGTCTTAAATTAGCTCTTTGTGAGGTTCCTACTTTACAAGTTCCCGATTTCAATAAGAAATTTGTTCTTCAGTGTGACGCCAGTGATAGAGCGTTAGGTGCGGTTCTTAATCAAGAAATTGAAGGCAATTTAGCGCCTGTGGGATATGCTAGTCGCACTTTAAATGAGGCCGAAATTAAATATAGCATTTACGAGAGAGAGATTTTGGCCATTGTTTTCGGTTGTGAAAAGTTCCGCACCTTTTTGGAACATAACCGTTTCGTGGTTCACTCGGATAATCAAGCAGTTTCTTGGTTATGTAAGAACAGTGGTACCCTGGGTAGAATCGGTAGGTGGGTTGTGCGTCTTTCTGCTTTTAATTTTGAAGTAGTTCATGTTAGAGGATCTGATAACGCGGTAGCTGATGGTTTATCGCGACTGTTCCATGAAGATGAAGTTCCGGAGCACCCTCAAGTCAATCTTCTATCGAACTTTCCTGCATCATTTAAAGATCTTAAATTGCATCAGCAAGAAGATAACGATTGTAAGAGATTATTTGCTCAAATTAGAGCTGGCACTAATAGTCCAGATTTTTCTTTACATAGAGGTCTATTGGTGTATAATCCTCGAAAAGGTCCGAAGAATCGTGTGTTGGTCCCCGTAGTGCTGCGGCCTGTTCTACTTAAGTATTATCACGATTCTCCTTTGGGCATGCATTTGGGCATTGCCAAAACTATGGAAAAGCTCAATAGACAATATTACTGGCCTCATATGGGTGAGGATGTGCGTAAATACATTTTGAATTGCGTTGATTGTCAGCGAGCTAAACCTGCCCCAAATACTAAAGTTGGTCTTCATTCGGCGGAGCCTTCCACCGCTCCCATGCAAAGACTCTTTATTGATTTCTTTGGTCCATTAGTTCGCTCAAAACGAGGTAATGTTGGGGTTCTAGCAGTTGTCGACGGGTTCTCTAAATATGTTGTGCTTCATCCTGTGAGATCCTTGAAATCTAATGCGGTTGTAGAATTCTTCACTAGAAACTTTTTTCCGAACTTTGGTGTGCCTGAATCCATTGTTTCGGATAATGCAAAAGCCTTTACTTCTCATATGTTTAAGAATATGTGTTTCGATTGGGGTGTTCGTCGCATTACCACTTCTCCCCATTATCCAAAACCTAACCTTTGTGAGAGGTTTTTCCGCTCGTTGAAAGCAGGGCTTACCATTTTTCATAATGTTAAGCAAAATGTTTGGGATCAACATTTGCCGTTGTTTGCTTTGGGTTGTAATGATGCGGTCCATGAGTCGACAAAAACTACCCCTGCCGAATTGTTTTTAGGTAGACGTATTATGCATCCCTTAGAATTAAATTGGCATATTACGGAAGCCGATTTAAGTGATTTGAAACAAGCCGATAAAGTTCAGAAATGGGAGGAAGCATTCAAGAATCTTAAGCTCGCTAAAGAGAACGTAGCTAATAGGTATAATAAGGATAGGAAGGATGTTTCTTATAAAGTTGGCGATCGAGTACGTTATCGCCTTTATCCACTCAGTAATCGTGGGGAGCAACGTATGGGAAAACTTATGTTCAAATGGTCTGAACCTTATGTTGTAAAACGCTTTCTAACACCAGTCACCTTGGAGTTGGAAAGCGTCAATGGCCATGTCATGAAACAGCATGTTAGTCAGATTAAATTATGTAATACTGTGGAGTAAAACACTAGCATGTTTGTAGAGAAAAGAGCTGTATGGTAAGCTAGATATTTTGTATTATGACACATGTTGAAGTAGTATATCTATGGTTCTGCTTTCCTGCTTTTGCCTGTTCTTTGTTTCAGTTTACCTTTCCTTATCATTGGCATTTCGACCGTTTGTAAGCCTGGAGTGTTCGGCAGTCGAGCGCTTGGAGGATCCGGCCGACCCCCGAGTGCCCAGCTGACCAACATAGTGGCTTTTGGAACTACGGATTCTTGGAAAGCGGTGGAACGGGATTGCGATCCGGCAATCCAATTATCATATCGTCACCCGGGTCTTCACGTGGAACACCGCAGACTTGTACTATGGCGGCTGAATCAAATGGAGTTTATTTTCAGCGCATGAATAGTCTACATTAAAGCGAGTGTGGTGATTGTGATATTGGGGACGATGGAAGATTTGCATTAAAAGTACCGCTGGAATCCGATAGTGTTTATGTGCCCCTCCCAACGTGGGATTATTTCACTGGACATTACTTTAAAGCCTATGGACTCTTTTTCTTTTTACCCGGAGGGTGTAGGGGGAGCTATTGAACCGAAAGTACCTTTTTGCGGTTCAGTTATTCATCTTTGTGCTCCTCCAGAACATTTATGAAGCCTGCCAATGTCCCTTGTTCCGTGTGGCTACCCCTTCCCTTTCACCCTTTCCTCCGCGCATCTTTATAGCGCACATCCCCTCTACCCGCGAACCTTTATATGCTTGGTAATCTCAATGAACCTTATCATTCGATCGGCCTAGCAAGTGGCGTTATGTTGTATAGAAGTGGATTCAGTATCCGAATCCAACTTAAGTGCACCATGCATCGGCGAAGTTAACATGGTGATTTATAAGATAAACAAGTGGATTGTGACCGAGGAATGGTCGGATTTGAGTTAGTCCAATCAAGCATGGAAAAAGGAATTCCAATGGAGTTTGGACATGTATGAGTGTGACAGTTTGTATGGTATGTTATTTATTCAGTTTTACTTTGTTATTATCTATGTCTGATCGATTGATCGAAGATCAATCTTTTGTTATTCATTTATTACTTTGTTTTTACAATCAACACTTGTTTTTTCATTAAAAGCTTAACTTTTATATTACGCCCCTTGTTGTTATTTAAGATTATCATTGTTCTCTATCCTGTAACGAAGTTATTTCATCCTATGCAATTTATAATCAGTATTTATATTTATATGCACGTTCAACTGGAAAAGAAAGATGAATTGTTAGCCGCCTTCTATGGGCCCGAGGCAGGCTGTTTTCTCATTAATAACTTCTTTAGATATCAGGAACAGCATAGTCATAACCCAACGATCCCGGAAGGTAGCAGTAGCAGTGAAGGTGGTTCACTCTCTCTACGCGACAGACAGATGAACAGACAGGTGAATGGAGAAGACTACATAACAGTGAACTACTTGATCTTTATAGGAAGCCAGATATAATCAGAACAGTAAGCCTCATAGACTGTGATGGGCAAGACATGTGGCACAAATAGGGAATGAAAGACGTGCATGGAAGCTTCTTGTAGGAAAACCAGAGGGAAAACACCCAGTTGGTAAAGCAAGAATAAGGTGGTAGAATAACATTAACTATGATTGGAGGGAAATAGATTATACAGGGAATGATTGGAAAACATTAGCTGAGGATAGGGATGTATGGGGAGCTTATGTCCGGGTGGCCACGAACCTACTGGTCCGATAGTGCCAGTGAGTTAGATGCATGGGACCGATGAACACACAGCATCGTGAGGAATTTTAGGTAGCTACAATAAGTAGGGTCTCCAAGTTGAGAGAACAAACTGTACTTAGAATCGTCGACTAGTGGATTGAGGTGCCATATGCCAATCTTAGACTGGACCATCATCCACACATGTGATTGGCAGATGTGGGAATGCCACCAAGAAGCTGATGGTAACCCAAGAGATTTCTAGTCCTGAGTCCCTTACAGTTAATTATGAACTAGGAATGCCACGTGCTATCCAAGTGAGATGATGGGTGGATATTTTTTCTTTACTCATTAGTGATCAGGTTGACTCCTTAGGTCGTATCTTCCTACAAAATGTGTATTCGTAACTATTTACTTATACACGCTTACACAGTTACCTGTTGTCTAATAATTAATTTTTCTCTATTTATTTAAATTTATACTATGTCATTAATTATTTTTTCTCGTTTTTTATATATCTTGTACACATTATACATATAATTCTTTAAATCTAGAGTAAATCAAAATACATTATAAATATTAATTGTATTGTATTTATAACATGTAATCGTTTATGTTTATTGTAATTTAGATGTTAGATTTTTTTTTGTCTTTTATAAAACCTGGTTTAGTGGCAGACAAGGCCTTAAGGCCTAACTCTGTCAGATAAAATAAAGCTATTATTATTGTTATTATTATTATTATTATTATTATTATTATTATTATTATTATTATTATTATTATTATTATTATTATTATTCATACGAGTAAATTCGGCCGGAGCGTTGGCCATCCAACTTTTATCATATCATTCACTCAATATAGTTTTATCTTTGTGCCTACGTTCGCATAGGACTTCAAGTGGTCCGTCATAGTGGGGCAAATTTATTAATATTTTGAATTTTCATTTGAATGAAATAAATTTCCTTACGCTAAAATTAGCATGAATGTTATTTATCTTCCATTGAAGAAGTAGAAACTCTTGTTCAGGAGACATTCCAAAATGCAGAAAAAAAAATCTACATACATTATTATTATTAAGTGCAAAAAAAAAATATTATAGATCTAATAATAAAATACAGCAACATTATTGAGGTACTTTTACTACATACTTTAGAGGATATTACTGAAATATTAAAAACTAAACAGAATTGATGTATGTATAAATATAAACACTGACAGGTGAAAAGAAAAGACTACATAACAATGAACTACATGGTCTTTATAGGAAGCCAGATATAATAAGAACAGTTAAGTCTCGAAGACTGCTATGGGCAGGACATGTGGCACGAACGGGGAATGAAAGACGTTCATGAAGGCTTCTTGTAGGAAAACCAGAGGGAAAACGCCCAGTTTATAGACCAAGAATGAGGTGGGAGAATAACATTAACTAGTATTATTTGAGGGAAGTAGATTATACAGGGAATGATTGTAAAACATTAGCTCAGGATAGGGATGTATGGAGAGCTTGTGTCCGCGCGGCCACGAACCTGCGGGTTCGATATTGCCAGTGAGTTAGTTATAAATACACTGGTATACCGGAAAGCTAGTGATTTTAAAGTCTCTACATACTTTGATATCAATTTAATACTAAGAGTAGAGGAATCAAACACAACAGTAGAGAAATACAGAACAAACTGGAAAGAACACTTGGCAAGGATGACTGAGAATAGAATACCAAAAGCAGCATACAACCATTCACCACGAGGAAGAATAAGTATGGGAAGACCAAGGAAAAGATGGAAAGAGCAGCAATTTGGAGCCGGAACAGACTAGTACATAAGTATAAACCGTGAAGAAGAAGAATAAGAAGAAGAAGGAGGAGGAGGAATTTAATAGCCACCTAGAACAAGGTTGTAATCATCATGTTTTTCCAAATTTGGTTTCTACGTGGAAAAAGGTTCCATGTGTCATTAACAACCATTTCCGATGTAAAACTCAAATTGGAGAAAAAATAGGCATACAACCTTGTTCTGGGTTGATATTCAATTGGAAAATATGAACTTTTTCACATTTTTGGCAGCCCTTGAAATCCTGGAGCTACATAAAACTGCAGTACTTTGTCACCAGATGTGTCTGATATCTTTATATCCAATGGGGACACTGCTAACACGTGTGACTGACAATTCATATGCGCCCAGGCGTCCCACTTAGGTCACTCGTCCTTTGAAAATCGTCTGCAGAATCTGAAGGAAAGAACACCAACTAAAAGGAAAGAAGCAGTTCCCTTGAAACAGCCTACAGAAACCTCGAAACTGGAATTGAAAGAGAGGATAAACCGCCATCAAATGTTAGATCCCTTTTCTCTTCACTTTTTTTTCGCATGTTTTATTTATTTTCTTATTTCCTTCTCTTCTTCTATGTCTTTATACGCACCTACACTAGTTTTCGCTTAGAGTTCAAGTATTCCAGTTCACTTCTCCACCTCTCTCTCTCTCTCCTCTCTCTCTCTCTCTCTCTCCTCTCTCTCTCTCTCTCTCTCTCTCTCTCTCTATCTATATCTCTGTCTTTCCTCGGACGAAATATGAAGAGAACTTGGGGATGGAGTAGTGAATAGTGGTTTCGTTCAAACATGGTTTCCATAGAAACTAACCGTCTTTTTGCCACCGAAGATGCCCGACCTTACAGTATGATATCGCCATTCTAAAATCGGATTTGGCTGTCTTTTTGAGTCGATCTCTCTTCCCAGAGCTCAGTTTCCATCAAGCATCATTTTGGATTCTTCATAGCTGTAGAATGAAGATCAAAATACAATTTATTTTTCTGCTATATATTTATTCTCAATTTATTGTCGTGAATTTCTGAATGCCAGAGATATGCAACACAATTTCGACTGAATGGAATAAGCTCTTGGCATAAAAGAAATACACAGTTCGTTTTTAATATTTAAAAATTCTATCTAAACGAAATGAGTTTTCTTTTATTAACATAAGCGAGTTTCTTCTCGAGAGTTTATTTATTTCTTCCCAATAATAACACGTGGATTCTACATTCACGTTTTTTCGTCCCGAAAGAAATGCGAGATTATATTTAAGTGTGAACGGTTTAGAAATCAAAAGGAATTCTAGTAATATTTGAGTCTAAAAGTCTTTGTCCAGTTATATTGTGCCTCGTTACAAAATGTTTCAAAATAATATTATTAAATTATACTATTGCTATATCCATCCATCCATAGTAATTCTGTCCGAGGACAGGTCTTTCACTGCAATGATTTTCATGCTATACTTTGCAGCTTAACTAGGGAATTATATGTGTGGTAGCTTCCCGTTGCTTTCCACACCGGTGAAGGATGATGGTGATGATGATAATGATAAGGATGATGTTGATGATGGCCGGATGATTTTTGGGGAGCGTTGGGCCCTAAGCTTCCTGACATTTGTCTTACATTTGAGGAAAACCCCCGAAGAAACTTCACCCAGGAAGCTTGTCCCGACCGAGGATCGTACCCGGGCCCGCTGCGTGACAAGACAGCACGCTAGCTCGAGATCACAGCGGTGGACAATTAGTATACATTGACTAGCAATTATTATATTTAGTTTGTGAGTAATTTTAAGGAATTAGGCAAAAATGTATTCACTGTTTATCAAAAACATCTCTTCACGACAATATGTGAAGTATTATCTGTCCAATTATTTAATTAAATGGCCGCGGTATTTTGACCATGCAAAAGTAGCATAATCATGAATATCATTAATTCTCCTACCTCATTCTTGATCCACCTACTGGAAGTTTTCTCTCTGGTTTTTCCACAAGAAGTTAACATGCCCCCCATTCATTACTCATTTGTGCCACATGTTCTGCACATCGCAGTTTACGAGACTTGACAGTTCTTACAATATTTATAATTTTGAATAATGAGTGTCTAATTCGTAAAGGTTTATTCATCAATTTATTTGTTATATGGGATTTCCCATAAAGAACAAGTAGCTCGCTTCCATGTAGTCTTCTCCGTCCAAAAAAATGTCCCAAGAACTTTATTCTCAAGTACTCGTAACCTTTTCTCCTCACTTAAAGTAAGAGTCCATGTTTCATGACCATCCTAATACAACTAGGAGAATAACTGTATTATGTATTTATCATAAGTAATGCCACGAGTGATTTCCAAATTATCGATACATTCAGGACTCACGAAGTAAGAAGTGAATTTATCTAGATAATTTGAAAATCAAGAGTAGCATTTGTTAGGACTATTTAACGAATAAAATTAAGCTGTTTAGGGTATATAGGTTTCACCAGCAGAGGTAAATGTATTAGGCCAGTTCAAGTTATGCATTATACACGGGGAAAACTGGCGTAATACAGTTACCTCTGTTGGTGAAATTGACCCTTACTCACAAATAATTATTTATCTATAGTTATTTTAAAATATTTATATATTTAATGTAAACGGCGATGTTTGAAAGCAAATGAGAAACGTTTGGTACGCTTCATTTCCTTCTTTTGTTTATCACTGCAACCAGATAATATTATTGCCAAAGGATCGCAATATTGTTAGAATGCACCCTAGTGGGGAAATTTATAACCAACATTATAGGTATTAATTAATTTCTGATGTCCTATGATGTAAATATGTCAATTATATTTTTCAGAAACGCCATTTCCTGGAAAACAATTCGTTTAAGAAGGTGCAAACAGTCGTTTCTTTTTTCTTTGTGGTATAATCAATTGCTACAAATGTTTTTGTATTATTTCCCGCATCCGCTATCTGCTGACATTCATGCACTACATATATATATATAGAATCTGTAGCCGTATTTTTTAGAGGGTCAGTCACTGCAAAATAATGCTATGACCTGTTCAGAATGTTAAAAAGGAGGAGCTTTCTTTAATGTGATAACTTCGGTTGATTGGTTGTAAATAAAAAATAATTTAAATGTGATTGGTCATTGACTCCCGTTTGGGTCATGAGTTAAATAGTCAGTTTAATGTTTTATGAGAGAAGTTGGGACAAGAGCCCCTGTAATGCATAATGTCATGCACATGGATTTAAAATAAATAATTATTTTAAGACTATTTGTAGTATTTTCACGAGTTCTACTTTTTTCTCGAGAAGCGAAGGTTAAATCTATTTTCCCTCTAGAAAGTAACACAAAGTTATCTGAAGCTCTCCTATTATTGGAAGTTTGCCATTGAAAGCTGGCGATAAATTTCAAGTTAGAAGTACCGAAAAAAATGATATCCGTACGAGAAGTGGTGAGTGTTAGTGGTAGTTTTTTTTTCTCTCTCTTCTCTACGCAATTATTCTCTTCCTTGTTAACATGAATACTTGTTTCGTTGTTGAAATATTTTTATTTTCTATTAGCCACCAGACCATTGTAGTTAATCACGTGGTGCGCCGAAATGTTGGATGTATGTTATTGAAGAACCCCGTTAAAAACTTTTCTCCTCCCTTCTATATGTTTTTAACTTTCATTTCCATGGAAGTTAGTGGAACCATAATTTTATTTTTCACTTAAAGACTACTTTAAAAAACTGGGGAATGCGTAGCCCTTGGTAAAATAGATGATTATGGCACTTATTTCCATATTTGAACATGCAAGGTATATTTCAAGTTTTCAACGTATCAAGTATCCCCCGCTTCCACTGCAGGAAACCTGATGCAAGTTTGCAGAACGTATCCCCAGCAGTGACATGTGTTTGTTTAGTTGACATAGAGTAGGGTTTTCTCCATTTGCCATATGCGTTCAGTCTAAACATAAAAATTTCCTTTTTTTAAAAAATTAAACCATTCCTTGAAATATAGGATGGTTTGTGGAACTGTCCAGTGCTATAGGATTGTTGACTTGCTGTACTTTATAGAGTTCATATAAAGCGAAATAGCATGAATTTTCAGAATTGAGCTTATGTTAACCCTGTATCCTACAGGATACATTTAGCTGGTTTAATTAATTTATTATTTCCAATAGCAATTGTCATATTTTAATTAAAAAAACTCAAAACTCACTGGCACTACAGAACCCGTAGGTTCATGGCAGCGCAGACATAAGCTCTCCATACATTCCTATCCCGAGCCAATATTTTCCAATCATCACCTGTATAATCTACTCCCCTCAAATCATAGTTAATGTTATTCTCCCACCTCATTCCTGGTCTGACAACTGGGCGTTTTCCCTCTGGTTTTACTACAAGAAGCTTCCATGCACGTATTTCATTCCCCATTCGTGCCACATGTCCTGCCCATCGCAGTGTACGAGACTTAACTGTTCTCATTATATCTGGCTTCCTATAAAGACCATGTAGTTCATTGTTATGTAGTTTTCTCCATTCACCTGTATATTCATCTCTCTTTGGTCCAAAAATTTTCCTAAGAACTTTATTCTCAAATACTCGTAATATCCTTTCCTCCCTTAAAGTAAGAGCCCATGTTCTGCATCCATATAATATAACTGGTAGAATAATCATAAACTAATTAAATATAAATTTAATTAAATATAAATTAAATATAATAACAATGAACTACATGGTCTTTATAGGAAGCCAGATATAATAAGAACAGTTATGTCACGTATACTACGTTGGGCAGGACATGTGGCACGTATGGGGAATAAAAGACGTGCATGGAAGCTTCTTGTAGGAAAACCAGAAGGAAAACGCCCAGTAGGTAGACAAAGAATGAGGTGGGAGAATAATATTAACTATTATTTGAGGGAAATAGATTATACAGGGAATGATTGGTAAGCATTGGCTCAGGATAGGGATGTATAGAGAGCTTATGTCCGTGCCATGAACCTATGGGTTCGATAGTGCCAGTGAGTAAATATAAATTAAATATAAATTTGTCATGAATCGGATAAGCGACAAACATCGGCGTTTTCATTAAATATATAAACATTTTAAAGTAACTATATTTAAATAATGATTTGTGAGTAAACAGCTTAATTTTATTCGTTAAATAGTCCTAACAAATGCCACTCTTGATTTCCAAATCCATAGATAAATCGGAAATCACTCGTGGCATTACCTATGAAAAATTTTCTGTATTGAATCCCACGATTATGTTATTTTTTAGGTACACACAGGTTTATTTGGCAAAATGCTGTAATGCAATTCGGCACATCACGATTTTTATACAAATGTAAATTAACTTCTGCATTTGTGGGATTCTTCCTTTCAAGAATTAGCATGTCAATTTCGTGAGTGGAGATGACCAGGTACCAGCAGGGAGGAGGTGTCCAGCATCAAAATCCCCTTAAACCATAACCAGAGATGATTGCTTGGCTTTGTCCAATATGCATGAGTTCAAAAGAATAAACTCTCACTCTCGAGTCTCCAAATGGTCTATAGAGATGTTACTGCATATTTTCTGGTTTATGTCATCTGTAGCAGCTTGTAAAAGAATCATATAATTTTTATATTACAGGGGTGTATTTATTCCATTTTTAAAAAGCCAATATTACTATTGTAGGAAAAATGTCGAGAATTACATTTCGGAATATAATTTTAGCCTTCAAAAGTTATTTAATTGTATTGACTATTTAACTCATGCCCCAAATGAGAGTGAATGACCAATCACATTTCAATGAATTTTTATTTACAACCAATGATAGTCTTTTTTATCTCGATTTTATCAATTTAATTGTATAATATTAAAATCAAGCTCCTCCTTTTTAACATTCTGAATAGGTCAGAGCATTATTTTGCAGTGACTGACTCTCTAATAAATACGTTGAATTATAACAATTTATATATTAAGATGTAAGAATCCTAGAATGCAAGTGACTCCCAGATTGTATAATATACAATATATATTATATAGCATAGTGCACGAATGTAACTAAATACTGCTTGCGAGATATAATATAAAAACATTTGTAGCAATTGATTATACTACAATAAAAGCAACACACTGTTTGCACTTTGTTAAACGCATTATTTCCCAGGTACTTACGTTCCAGAAAAATGTAATTGACATATTTACATCATAGGACATCAGTAATTAATTAATAACCTATAATTTTAGTTATAAGCAGTTCGATGTGTTTAATTTTTTCTCCACTAGAGTGCATTCTTACAATATTGCGATCCTTTGGCAATAAATAATATGATCTGGTTGCAGTGATGAACAAATAAAACATAATAAACGTTTCTCATTTGTTTTCAAACATCGCCTTTTACATTAAATATATAAATGTTTTAAAATGACTATATTTTCATAATGATTTGTGAGTAAACAGCTTAATTTTATTCGTTAAATAGTTCTAACAAATGCCACTCTTGATTTCCAAATTCTCTAGATAAATTCACTCCTCACTTCGTGACATCGTGAATTTATCGATAATTTGGAAATCACTGGTGGCATTACTTATAAAATTTTCACTCATTTATTAAGAAGTGTTGTACAATTTTGTAATTAATCTATGAGGAAATTTGTGCTAATACTTTTTTATCTTATAACATAATGCAGGTACTAAAAGGACTTGGCGGTTTCTTGACGGTTATTTGGGACATCGAAAACTTTTTGCACTAATGAATTTTGTACAAGTAAATTACAAAATAGATTATAAATAAGTGAGATAGTAAGCCAATTATTAATATTAATATTAATTAATTAAATAAAAATAAAACGTAGTTTTATTTGATTTTCATATTTATTATGTAATTCAGTGACAGCTGTTTCGGTACACTACCTTCTTCAGACATGTTAACAAATTATGAATTGTGTTCCAACTGATCTAAGCAACAATACAACAATATTTATATAAATTTTTAAATTTAACAAAGGGGATTCATTCAAATCAAGTTGAGAATTTAACAGTTTTTTACTACTTTTAAATTTATTAATTTCTACAGCCTCCAAAAGATCTAACTTCTTACCCTTATCACAAATATGTAAAATTTCAAAATTTGGATCGAAACAATGATTAAATTGGAATAGGTGGTTAGCATATTTTGAATTATCTAAATTTTTGTTATATGCTCTCATGTGTTCCTTTATCCGAGAGATAAAAGGTCTACCAGTTTGTCCTATATAGACATTGTCACATGTGCCACACTTCAATTTATATACACCTGATAATTTTTCTTTTTTTGTTTTGGTTTTATTGTTTTTTATTATATTTTGTAGAGTTTTATTAGTTTTAAATGCCACATTAATGTTCAACTTTTTAAAGTGTTTAGATATTTTATTTGAAAGTGGGCCTATGTATGACATTACGACATATTTCTTTATGTTTTCTTTGGGTAAAGGAAAAACTTTGTTTAAAAACTTTGTTAAATTTAAACATTTAAATACATATTGTTGTATTGTTGCTTAGATCAGTTGGAACACAATTAATAATTTGTTAACATGTCTGAAGAAGGTACAGTGTACCGAAACAGCTGTCACTGAATTATATAATAAATATGAAAATCAAATAAAACTACGTTTTATTTTTATTTAATTAATTAATATGGATTTTCATCAAGTAAACACCAACTCAATTGATTATTTAATATTAATTTATTAGAAACCCGATGTTTCATCGCATGGAGTAGCATTACATCATGATGTTCTAGGTGAAGAGGTATTGATTGAAATCCTGTATTGAGGCAATGATCATCATACTGGAGTCCACAATTTGCCTGGAAGCAGGTTTTCATTCCAGTGATTTTCACTTAAAACTTCACCAGACTGATCTAATGAGAGATGGTAGTTATTAACTCTTATCCATAAAGATGACAAGTGATCTTATTCCATTACGCGCTACACTTAAAAAAGTAATTAACGTCTAGATTTCGAGCTATCGTTTTAATATCTTCCTAATTTACTAGGCTACACAAAACATTTTTGTACATACTTACTTACTCACTGGCACCATCGATCTCGTAGGTTCACGCAACAATGATGATCTTGAAGAAGATTTTCGGGCTGTAGGCCGTGGTCGTGAGGCTTGACGTTTCGCCAGTTCCCCGACGTTTCGCCAGAGACTGCGTCTGGCATCCTCAAGGGTTGTCTTGAGACTGGCGAAACGTCGGGGAACTACAAGCCTCACAACCACGGCCTACAGCCCGAAAGTCTTCTTCAAGCTGCTCATAGTAACTCCGGCCGTGAAAGTCTACGTGAATACATTACGCAACAATGTCTAAAATGTGTTTTATGAGTAATTATTTTTACCTTTATCTATGAAATATTTAGATTATATGCGAAGTTAATTTTTTATATTGAATATTTTTAGAGGAATAAATTATTTCATTTCATGATCTTGAAGAAGATTTCCGGACTGTAGGCCGTCGTCTCGAGGCCTGAAGTTCCCCGATGTTTCGCTAGAGACTGCGTCTGGCATCCTTCAAGGATTGTCTTGAGACGCAGTCTCTGGCGAAACGTCGGGGAACTTCATGCCTCGAGACCACCTTGAGGATGCCAGACGCAGTCTCTAGCGAAACGTCAGGGAACTTCAAGCCTCGAGACCACGACCTACAGCCCGGAAATCTTCAAGATCATCATAGCAACTCCGGCCGTGAAAGCCTAAGTCAATACAATATTTCATTTCAATTTAAGATTGCACCTAATTCTATTGCTTTAACGTTAAAACGTTTTTGTAACATACTTAACTTTACAAGGTCATAAAAGGAATGTAAGAAATCAAGTTTACAAATGAAAATTGTATGTATTCAATCAAGAAAATGCCAGTTTAGAACATGTTTAGGTCACAGAATTTTCTTGGCAATGTTTACTATTATTACATCTGTGTGCAATATAACTGAGTATCCATATTTTACTCTGAATTGAAATGCTTTTCGCTTCATATGGAGCATTGGTCTATAACCTTATACGATTCCTTTTAAATTGGAATTTCCAAGAAGGTTTGAAGAGGGTGGTAAGCGTGCATTTTTATGGTTATGTCTGGGTTCAATAAATATTAAATCTCACCAGATTTCCTCTGTGTATGGATAATGGAGGCAGGGGGTAGGCTAGCTACTTCCTTCATTATGTCAGATCGTAACTTTCCACCCCTCTATTATAACGTACATTGAAAAGAGTTGGGAGGAGGGTGTAAGCGGGGTTCAAACTTTTATTGATCATTCGCCATTAGAAGTAGGGTTTGAAATGTGAGAGAATTATTCAGGGGTGTAAGTTTCAGTAACATAATTGAAAATCATGTTGAAATTTAATGATGGAGGAGGGAAAGAAAATGAACCCATATGCCATCCATTTTTCCTTCTCTTGCCTTATTCTCTTCCTTATAAAACAGGTGTTATTCATCTGAAACAAAAACAATGTTTAATGATCCCTATTAGGTTCGTCTTCCGGGCATATAGGCCGTGGTCCAGTCGTTCTTCTACTCGACGTTTCATCTACTGCTGCGGTAGACATCTCCTGAAGACATCTCCTGTAGACGAAACGTCGAGTAGAAGAACGACTGGACCACGGCCTATATGCCCGGAAGACGAACCTAATAGGGATCAAGACGCCGGCCGTGAAAGCCTACAGTTATACAATGTTTAATGAGTTTGTACACGTGTATTGTTGACATCATTTAAATCTTCATTTTCTTCTTCTTCCTTCCTTCCAAGTATTAAGTCAAGACCTGTTACGATCCTATAGAAAATTTTCCCTCCAGCGCAGCGTTTCATAGGACGGCCCAGAGTTCTTCGTCCTCTTGATATATAATTAAAAACAGCTTTGGGGGTCCGATTTCAACTCATTCTTTCAAGATGGTGTTTCCAATTTTGTTGGTACTGTTTAATATATTCCAAAATTGGCGTAGTCTTCAATTCTTTTAAGATATCGGTGTTCATTTTCCGATCTCATCTGGTGTAACCCGCTGTTCTGCGCATGAATCTCATTTCACAAGCCGTTATTCTGTTTTGATGTTTTCATTTTAATGTCCATGCTTCACTACCATAGGTTAACCAACACTGGTCTAGCCAATGTGTTATATAAACGTAATCTGGTGTTTTTTTGTACAAGGGATGTTTTCATAACGTGGTAGGATTATTATATCTTAATATATCATCATCATCACTCCAGGGATTAGGCAATTGCCCGTTCCGACTTCATAATGCATCAGCCCAACGTCTTCTAGGTCTTCCAACATCACGTCTTCCTCTTGCTTGATAATTTCTTGCTAACAATGGATATCTCTCCTTACTCATTCCATCCATCTTAATATATAAATTGCTATATTCAACGTATTTCTTAGAGAGTCACTGCAAAATAATGCTTGATTTAATGTGATAAAATTAAACGACTGTGATTGGTTGTAATTCAAATTTCATTGAAATGTGATTGGTCGTTGACTCCCATTTGGGGCATGAGTTAAATAGTCATGTGATGTGAGCCATTGAATCGTATGTGCTTGTCTTAAGTTCGGTTACTTGGCTAATGTGAGCCACATATGGCACATGCGAGGTTGATTGTCATAAGTAATGCCACGAGTGATTTCCAAATTATCGATAAATTCACGACTCACGAAGTGAGGAGTGAATTTATCTAGAGAATTTGGAAATCAAGAGTGGCATTTGATTAGGACTATTTAACGAATAAAATTAAGCTATTTACTCACTAATCATTATTTAACTACAGTTATTTTAAAATATTTATACATTTAATGTAAACGGCGATGTTTGAAAACAAATTAGAAACTATTGGTACGCTTCATCTGCTTCTTTTGTTTATTACTGCAACCAGATCATACTATTTATTGCCAAAGGAACGCAATATTATAAGAATGCTCTCTAGTGGAGAAAAAATGAAACACATCAAACTGTATATTAATTCATTTCTGATGTCGTATGATGTTAATATGACAATTATATTTTTCTGGATTATTACCTGGGAAAAATACATTTAAGAAAGTGCAAACAGTGATTTCTTTTTTTGGTGGTATAATCAATTGCTACAAATGTCTTTATATTAACTCCTGCAAGCGCTATGTGTTGACATCTATGTACTATATATATAGAATCTGGTAGCGGTATTCTTGTAGGTTCAGTCACTGCAAAATAATGATCAGACCTGTTCAGAATATTAAAAAGGAGGAGCTTTCTTTAATATGGTAAATCTAATATTGATAAATAATTGGTGAAACACGACTGTGATTGGTCGTAAGACAGAAATCACTGAAACGTGATTGGTCATTGACTCCCATTTGGGGCATGAGTTAAATAGTCATCCTAGAATCGTATGTGCTTGTCGTAAGTTGGGTTACTTGGCTGATGTGAGCCACATATGGCACATGCGAGGTTGATTATCCATGAAAAGACCTCACGTTTTCCTTACAACATACTCCTCCTCACTGCCTGTAGCTTACTCTTTATGTTTCAATTAACAGCAACCATTGTCGGATCTTGTATATATAGGAAAGAAGATACGGTATGGGGCTCTTCCCACTCAATCCTAAAAGGAGGCCGCGAAATCCCTTAGGGCACATGGCTGGAATAACAAGCAGATTAGCTGCCTAGACTTCTGACTCCAGAACAGAGAGAAGCTATCTTATGTCTTATACGATAAAACAGAGATGAAAGGTGAAGTATCTTCCATCAACAAAGAGATAAAAGAAATAAAAGGTGATGAAATAGAATTATTTCATGACAAGAATTTAACTATTTAACTCATGCTCCAAATGGGAGTCAATGACCAATCACGTTTCAATGATTTCTGTTTTACAACCAATCAGAGTCGTGTTTCACGAAATATTTATTAGTTTTAAGTTTCACGAAATATTTATTAGTGTTAAATTTACCATATTAAAGAAAGCTCCTCCTTTTTAATATTCTGAACAGGCCTGACCATTATTTTGCAGTGACTGAGCCTACAAGAAATACGGCTACCAGATTGTATATATAGTGCATAGATGTCAACACGTAGCGCTTGCAGGAGTTAATATAAAAACATTTGTAGCAATTTATTATACCACCAAAAAAAGAAACCACTGTTTGCACTTTCTTAAATGTATTTTTTTCCCCAGGTAATAATCCATAAAAATATAAATTGTCATATTTACATCATACGACATCAGAAATGAATTAATATACAGTTTGATGTGTTTCATTTTTTCTCCACTAGAGAGCATTCTTACAACATTGCGTTCCTTTGGCAATAAATAGTATGATCTGGTTGCAGTGATAAACAAAAGAAGCAGATGAAGCGTACCTATCGTTTCTCATTTGTTTTCAAACATCGCTGTTTACATTAAATATATAAATATTTTAAAATAACTGTAGTTAAATAATGATTTGTGAGTAAACAGCTTAATTTTATTCGTTAAATAGTCCCAACAAATGCCACTCTTGATTTCAAAATTCTCTAGATAAATTCGCTCCTGACTTCGTGAGTCGTGAATTTATCGATAATTTGGAAATCACTCGTGGCATTACTTATGAAAAATGTGTGATTGTATTGATATAGAGGATGTTTATTACATATTTATGACTGCAATTTTCTAACAAGATTTTTAGTGTGTCGCAGGTTAAAAGAATAAAAATATAAAACAAAAGATCTGATTTATTAATCGTTAATTAAACAATTCGGTAACCATTGTACAGGGTGTCCCATTCAAACCTCCCACATTTTAATTAATCATAACTAACTAAGTGTGCTGAATTATGAAATGACATCGGTATTAAACGAAACAGAAACTCAAAGAATTTGCATTGTCACACACTAAAACGCAACACCTCTATCCTGCTCTAATTTCTTCAATCTTTTCTCCTGAAACACGTGTACGAGCACATCCTGATTTTTTTAACGCTTCCAGTCGTCAGAAACTTCTCAAGCCATGCCTAAATGGTCTTCTCATCAGGTGCATTTCCTCCATATTCTCTCCGGTAATTTATTTGCACTATAATTATTGACTTCGTCTCTGCATACCGGAAAAGAGTATGTGCTCGTTGCTGAGGAATCGCCATTTTGTTTTATGTTATTATTGTCCAACATGCGACAGATGAATAATTAACGGCAACAATGAAAACAAAAACTCTTTGAGTTTCTCTTTCTTTTAATACTAACCTCATTTCATAATTCCGCATACTTTGAGAGTTATGATTAATTAAAATGTGTGAGGCTTGAATGGGACACGGTGTATTATTATCGTATTATAATTTCTGTTGATATCAGCCTTATGAACTAGTGATCAGCGTTTCTGATTACAGTTCATGATGTCCCGGGTTCGATTCCCTGTCAGACCATTGGAATTTTTCCTTAAAGGGAATTATTCCTCATGAAATCGACGTGTGGATACTAATATATTCATGGATGGATAACGGTGGGTAACATTTGCACAGAGGCCTCTTTAACCAGGCTTGCGGTTCTTTTACGAGCCTGAAATCTGCATACTGTGTACCCACGGCTTGACGTTCACCCCGGAGGACTTGTACCTTGGATTTTTCCATCCTAAAAATCCATTTACCCCGACCGGGTTTGAAACCCGAGTCCATCGGAAATAGAGAAAATGTACATAACCACTAGCCTACCGCGTTCGATTCTTTGGTATTATACATTTTTATATATCCTCAACTCGTGTCCAACTCAGGGTCGGGTCGAGGGATGAGATGAGGTGAACCCCTATATACAGAGATCTGTGAGTGACAAGGGTGCCGGACGACCACACCTGACGCACCATCACAGGGGCAGATGAACGAAATGAAATGAAATAGATAAGTATGGATAACTGGTGGAATTAAATTGTGGCAGGGGAAAACGGGAGAAAACCCTAGAAAACCTGCCCAAGCTACGTTTCGTCTACCACGAAACCCGTATAGTTACCGAGACTCGATCTCGGGATCCCAGTGGTGAGGCGAGCGTCCAACCGCTTGCAACACGGAGCCGCAATATATTTTTTATAATTACAGTAAAAACTCTTTATTCGCGGGTTAAAAAATTGCGACACAGTTTCTGTATTCGCGGCTAAAATTTTCTTTATTCGCGGATTCAGTCGGTGTTAGGATTAGTATCATTTATTGGCGCATCGGCAAATATTTTTACTGAAGGCACGTGCCAAGGCGGCTTTTACAAAGAGTGATTCAAACCAAATGGACAAATTAATATCAAAATGAAACAAACATAATCAAAAAGATGTGGAAACAAATTTAGAAAAATACACAGATTAAATGGTATAATTAGGAGAAATTTTGGAAAACAAATGAAAGAAATCCAATTGAGATTTCATAATGCCATAGCCAAACCTGCTCTACTATACGGAAGTGAATGCTGGACACTTCGAGCAAAAGATAAATCCCGCATTAATATTTCACAAATGAGATTCCTCCGATCACTAACTGGAGTAACATTAAGGGATAGAATGAAAAGTGATGAGATAAGGATGCAGTGGAATAGTAGGGAAATGGTTGAACATATACAAAATTATCAGATTAAATGGTTCCAACACGTCCAGAGAATGTCAAATTCCCGTTTACCAAAGATGATTTACCACCTCAGCCCTAAAGGCAAAAGAGACCTCGGAAGACCTTTCAACCGATGGAAAGATCAGTTTTATAGTCGCAGAACGGGCATCATCACCCAATACTGCATTCGGAAGAAGAAGAAGAAAAAGACGAAACAAACCTCATTGTCACTAAGCCTAAAGTTCGTTGTTAAAGCCACCGCCGTCGTATTTCACGAGCCGCCTTCGCCACGATCGGCGTTTTATTGTATCAACTTGTCGTTCGTTGCAATACTCTTGATTGAATAGCACGTGTCTCTTCTGATTTGTTGCTAATTTATAATATCGAGTAAATGGGGGGGGGGAATAGTTCCGAAGCGGAAAAAAGTAGTGTTGTCGCTTAAAGTAAAAACATAAATGCTTTACCGTTAACGCATTGGCGAGTAGTTTTGCGTCTATATCACGCTGTTTCAATGTTAATGAATCAACTGTACGATTCATCAAGATATCCGAAGGCAAAAAAAAAAAAAAAAAAAAAAAAAAAAAAAAAAAAAAGGAATTCTATCGTTGAATTCACAGCTGAATATCTATCTGAATTGAAATGTCTTTTAAAAGCGGCAAAACAGA
This sequence comes from Diploptera punctata, assembly GCA_030220185.1. NCBI lineage: Eukaryota > Metazoa > Arthropoda > Insecta > Blattodea > Blaberidae > Diploptera > Diploptera punctata. The sequence goes on along the minus strand of JASPKZ010007807.1, from coordinate 1,154,759 downwards.
AAAAAAATACTAAGTTCTTTAAGCCCTTACCTAATCCTGACAGTAATAATTAATACAAATTGTTCAAAATCTCTCATTAATTGATTTTATTTTGGAACCTTGGCACGTATCCCCTATATACCCATACACATTACTAGGGCAAGGCAATTAATGATTTTGCATCTTTTTCTTATGAAGTTTGAAACATTGCTTACATATATGAAATTGTACGGCAATAAAAAACGGATTAAATAAAAGAAATTTGTTAGGGATGTTTTTTTGCATTTTCTTAAATTTTTTAGGGATAGGTCATTTTTTGGCAATTTTTCGGTCATTTTGAGCATTTTTTACACTTTTCCGGAAGGCTGTGATATTATTTGTATTTGATTTAAGATTTTTATTATAATTCAGTATGTTTCTTCGTCAATACAATTTCTTGGAATTAAGTAGTTGTTTTGCTAACTACTACCCCTATTTTTCAAGGTATGTGCTTAATGAACTTGCCCACTTCTAGGACTTTTATTCAATTTCTTAGAGCTTATGATAGCTTCTACCCTTATTCTGACTGTTAACTGCAATTCAAAATTGCTGTAAAAGTGCACTGTATAATTGAAATGGCTTTCCTGCAATAAAAGGTACTGTAACTTATATTTTTTAAATACTTTTCTTTTAATATTTTGATGTTAAGTTAAATTTTATGTAATTCAGTAATCAAGTGAGTACTTAATCTAATAAATAGTATTTTTTATTGGTAATTCTTAACTTTTTATTCGTCATTTTTTTATTTTATTGGCCTTTTTTTGCATTTTTTAGGTCATAAATGCATTTTTTATTTTGCATTTTTTACCAATTTATAGGTCACTAAATGCGTTGCATTTCAAATTACCATTCCATATTCGCGGTTTCTTTATTGGCGGCATATTTGCGGAACATATCCCCCGCGAATAAAGGGCTTTTACTTACTTACTCACTGGCACTATCGAACTCGTAGGTTCATGGCCGCATGGACATAAGCTCTCCATACATCCCTATCCTGAGCTAATGCTTTCCAATCATTCCCTGTATAATCTACTTCCCTCAAATCATAGTTAATGTTATTCTCCCACCTCATTCTTGGTCTACCAACTGGGCGTTTTCCCTCTGGCTTTCCTACAAGAAGCTTACATGCAAGTCTTTCATTCCCCATACGTGCAACATGTCCTGCCCATCGCAGTCTACAAGACTTAACTGTTCTTATTATATCTGGCTTCCTATAAAGACCATGTAGTTCATTGTTATGTAATCTTCTCCATTCACCTGTCTGTTCATCTCTCTTTGGTCCAAAAATTTTCCTAAGTACTTTATTCTCAAATACTTGTAATCTTCTTTCCTCTCTTAAAGTAAGAGTCCATGTTTCGCACCCATATAATATAACTGGTAGAATAATAGTTTTATATATTTTCAGTTTAACGTTTTTTGAAAGGAGTTGGGACATCAAGAGTCTCTGCAATGCATAATAGCACGCATTTCCAGAATTGAGCCTATGTTTAATTTCTTTGTGCATCTCATTCCTATTTGTGATTATTGTTCCTAGGTATTTGAATTCAGCTACCTCCTCAAAATTTCCCTCATTTGTCATTAGCTGTCCATTTCCATTTTTAATGAATTTCTACGTGTGACCATATATTTAGTTTTATTGATATTTACTTCCAGTCCTAATTTCTTAGTGTTACTCAATAGTGCGTGCGTGTTGTCCTTTAGTATGTCCTCGCTATCGGCCAACAATACTACATCATCAGCATAAACTAACAGCTTATTAATACCAATAAAGAGCTTTTACTGTATAATAAATTAATATTACAATTTGTATCAGAATTCTAGGTCCAAAGTCACTTGCAGAATCAGTGTGGATGTAATTTCTGTTTTCACGTTGATGTAGACGTGAATGCAAGGTTCTAGAGACGCATTTCAACTGTCTGATAAATTGAAATGGAAATGTCAGAAGTGAACAATGTTTGTGTTGTGCAGAATTTAGTGTAAAACAGACCTTAATAAGATGACATTATCGTGATCTAGTTAATACAGGCTTGTTTGTAATTGGAAGTAATTAGGTCGGCTCGTACCTTGACAGAGATTGTATCTTGAAGGGGTTAGCTTCGTTTCTGCATCTGCTTTGTGATGAGATTGTTTAACGTTAACATCACCCACAACAACAGAATGTTCTGTGCTAGACAAGAAACGATCATCATTTCTACTAGTAACTGTCAACTAACTACACTTACGCTAAGTTGCTTTAATATT